>CM076582.1:884600700-885200700 GCA_034641835.2 Pinus albicaulis
TGTGCACTACTAATGTCTTGAGTTGTTTTTCAATGCGTCGAATACATTAATTTGAAAGCTCACACAATGTCTAAAAGTGCAGCACCCCTTTCTAAAGTTGGTTAATTTTTTGATATGTTTAATGGTTGTTGTGGATGAAATTTTGATTCTACTCAACATTGCATCATCTTGGTTCTTGCAGTCCACATAGGTGCCTCTTGTGAGATTTCACCTGCTCTGTGGGCGATGCTAAAAGGGATAATGCCTAATGGAGCTTTGTTAGCCAACCTTTCTACATTATCGCAGGTCAGACTGTCCTCAATGCTAAAAAAAATATTTCCCAAGGATGAGTGGTACATGGAAGGGGTGGTATAGACCCTAATTCCTATTTAAAGCAAGTTATTTAAGGAGTCGGTATAATAAAACCCTAAATTATTATGCGGCAACTCCTGAGGAATCTATGACTGTGTACAACAGTAACATAAATCTCCCCTGACTATGACATCAATGAACTCTCGATGTCAAATAGGAGGCAACCATTGTGGAAACACATGTCTGCATACTGGCACCACCATAAACGACGAGTCATTATATTACTGTACCCATTACCCCAAATCTTCCATTGTGCCATTGTCCCACATTATAACACTTGAAAACAACTAACACAACCATAGCCACCCTAAACTCTGGCTAAAGATGGGAAGTGCAAGAGTACGCAGAGAAAGTGCCGAAGAATTGCTAAAAAATTATTTGAACAAGCTGACTGGATAGATTATATTTGCAGGTTTTAGGGGTATGACAATGACATAGCCGTAGAATTTTCCATGCATTACAGGGAGGGTAGATTAGAGGTAGCAGGGACAGTGGTGCATGCGACAGAAGAAGCAATTGTGGAAGTGTCAGAGTTACCCCAGATGGGAGAAAAATGGTTTGCACCCCGAAAACCACAACTTGATGTTGTGAGGAATTTCCTTGAGGCAGGTGAACAACTGATCAGGAGTGGCACAAGATATGAGAGGAAGTCATTACCACAACCTTGGTTAGATGCTGCATTCCTTTTCTAGATATTTTTCACGTGTGAAGGAAAGTATGTCATTATTTATTATGGGAACCTCCGCTTGTTAGATCACCTGCGTCATGGCAGGTTGCTTAACATTCCTTTCTTTCTTGCAAAAACCCTAGACCAAATGGCCTGAAGTGTGGAGAAATCAAAGCGGACGCTCGAAATCTTGTCCCACCAATGCCTTGCTAAAATTTTGGTGGTTGCTGTGTTGCAAAGGGAAGGGAGAACTTGGGATGAACTAGTTGGAGGGTCATTGCATGTTGAAGCTGCCACCCCACCAGAGGACGCCTTGGTAGCTGCAACTCCGCCCCATGAGCTCCCAGCTGCAACTTTACCCCATGAACCCCCAGCTGCAACTCTGCCCCCTGAAATCCTAGCTGCAACTCCACCCCATGACCTCCCATCTGCAACTCCACCTCATGACCCCACAGCTGCAACTCCACCCCATGACCTCCGAGGTGCAACTCCATGACCTCCCAGCTGCAACTCCGCCCCATGACTGCCCATCTGCAATTCCGCCCCATGACCTCGCACTTGTAGCTCTTCCCCATGACCTCCCACCTGCAAAAATTCCCATGGATTCTTTCCATATGGAAACTGAACTACCCATTGTTCAAACTACGAGGATTTCTATGGGTTTTGCTACTAAATATGCACAAAAATGAGATGGCCAAAATGATGATGATGAAGTAGAAATATTGGGGAGTAAACATGTGACCAAAAGATTGAGAGGATACAGGAAATGCCCGACAACAGTGCCAAAATCCAAGCAAAATAGGAGAGAGAGAGGTCGTTATGCTCCAATTCCTGAAACCCTCCCCGTTGTTATAGAAGAACTCCCAGAAGAGACAACAGTAGAACAAGAGCAAGAGTATCCACATGATGTATTGATTGAAGGAATCATGGACCAACGATGCATGCAACAAGGATTCATGGAACAAGGATTAGGGCACCTTGCTGACATAGAAGAACAAGTTGATAAGCTTCCCTCTCCTGATTCTGACTATGATTACATACAGGGACTAGTCGAATGGTATGACTCAAATGGACTTGCTTTAATTCAAATTTTGTATGGGGATGATGAGGAATACCAGCAAACTGCACCACCAGAATTGTATAGGGAAAATGAGCAAGGCCAACCAACTGCACAACCAGAATTGTATTGGGATGATCAAGAGGACCAACCAACTGAACCACCAAAATTGACAAATAATCACATTGTAAAAGTAAGTACCTGTAAAAATATTCCTCTATATATTTCATTGTTAAGGAAGAATAGGATTCTCCATATGAAAAACAGACAACTACAGTTCAAAGTTAAAACCCTAACAGATGAGCTCAAACAAAAAAAAAACTTTTCATAGATTAGATTGCTTGGCCCAAGTTTCAGAGTCCATACCCATTGATGTCATAGGTATTCCTTCTCCAAGGGTCCAACAAGCTATACCCCTTGGAAAAAAACAGACTGATGACATTGTTGTGCAAACAGGGGACCATACCAAAATCACAATTGTCCATACAGAGGAATAGGAATTACATATCAAACTAACAAAAGAAACGGGTGTGCAAACATAGGAACAACAACTAGATATGAAACTAACAGAGGATGAGGAACCATAGATCAAACTGACCAAAGACATTAGTGTACAAATAGAGGAAAAACAACCAGATATGAAACTAACATAGGATGAGGAACCAGAGAACAAACTGACCAAAGACATTGGTGTGAAAACAGATGATGAGGAACAAAAGAATAAATCACAGCTATGTAAATTCCCATATTAGGGACACCTAATACCTTACAACGTGCACAAAAACTCACTTCATGACCTTTGCAAGATATGCGAAGAATATAAAAACAAAGTTTTACGAAGACATAAAAAAAACAGTGGATGAGCTAGAAAGGAGAGTGACCAAGTTGGAGAAGGATAAGCAAGAACTTGGACAGATAAGGATTGTGTGCTCAGTTGCAGGGCTCCTCCAACCAATTACAATGCGTACTTGACATTAAAACTCCCGATATATTAAAAGAATGCTATCATCGAAAATATCCCTCTCCGGGTTGAAAGCAGTGATGGTTTCAAGGAGGCATATATGAAATTTTGTGATCCAGATAGAGACATTCTCTGTGAACTATACCAACATAACTTTTTTGTACCTCATAATACAAAATGGAATCCCAACCATGTTAGGGGATGTCTAATTGTGAGCCTTTGTATCGTATTTTATAAATCAGGCTAGTTGGTTGGATGATCTGAAAATTTATTTGCATAATTCTGAGAGCCTTCTGTGGGTTAGAGGAGAACATCCCAAACCTGTGGACGTGATAGAAGAACATCAAAATTCCATCAACTTTCCAAAAGTAACAGAGGTTATCACCAAGAACAGGGAGATGAGCATTGCATATTATGCACGCCAGATTCAATCATTGGAAACTAAGGCACAAGCAGGATGTAAAGCAAGGTGGGATACATCGGGAAAACAACCTCGAAATAAAGATCCATTTAACTACCTAAACTTAAAAATAGCCTTAACAAGGGTTTCTCAGTATATTATTTCCATGGGATAGTGTGGGAATCACTGGATAGGTCTTAGATTTCACTATCCAATTATCTGGCTTCCAACAAGGATATATAAAAAGAAATATACACTGACAAAAAAAAAGATTCTGATTGTTGGAATGTAATTATGGAGACAGGGTGGTATATTCATCCTAATGAAGCAGGAAATAGTGATTATTTTATCAGAAATCTTCACGAAATTCCCCTTCATCCACAGATTAAGATTGGTAGACTAGCCCACCGTTGTTGACACACTGGCTCACTGTTGCTAACACACTGGTTCACCGTTGTTGACACATTGGCTCACTGTTGTTGACACACTGGCTCACCATTGTAGCAACTCATAGATAGAAAACACATTATATTTGATGTTTTAATATATATTTCTCTCCAATAATATATCACCAGTCGCATTGAGAAGTTATAAAAAACTGGTAAAATTGTGTTTGACATGTTTAGTTACAATTTCATTGTAGTTCCTCTAATAATTTTGTTACATTTCCGTTGTTTTTATTCAAATTTATATATCAGATTATTGTTTAGACATCAATATATGCAAGTATGAAAGTATGCAAAACCAGTTGAAAGCTATCTTCAATGACTTACAAAACAATCAATGTATTGAAAGACTGCGTGTAAATGCATGGAGTTATTTAATCACCTTAAATGACAATTCCGTCAAATTAGAGAAATATCCAAACATATCCTCACCACCTATCAAACATACATGGACATAGTCAACAAAACAATAATATATCAAATACAACTAATACACAAATAAATATTAAAATCAAATTGAAAACAAAATCGTGCACAAGAAACCTGGAAAAGAATTCATTGTTGGAGCCCTCGCTCGTTGAGTTGTTCAAACTGAAATGGTTCATCTTCATATGTTGGGATATTCAAGTCAATTTCCAATCTTGCATTTTGTTTCCTTCTTTTTCTTCTCTTTTTGGGGCTTAGGAAACTCTTCTTTCTCTTCAAAGATAACTCAAAATCAACCAATCCACACATGAATTCATAATCCATAATATGAAGATTGTTGGCGTCATCCAACAATCTTTTAAACAAAGCAATAAATTGGTCAATCTTGGTCAAAGTAGAAGGAGAATTGTTTCGAACCAAGTTTAAGTAGCCAAATAACTCCTCCTTGGCTATCTCAATTTGTTCAACATTTGCATCAACATTGTGACTATCCATGGCAGATGTGTTTCCATATTCAGGAAGATCGGATATTTCCTCTATATTTATATTAGGAGGGTCATTGTATGAATCAGTTGTGCTTTGATGATTTTGTAATTGGTTTGAATCCATTGAACTGGAAGACAACCAACCCACCTTTATGGCATGCTTTCATATGTTGCCACGAATATACCATGGGCAATCACAAGTTATGAAATTTGTACAATGAAAAGTGACAAGATATTTCTTATTAACTTTAGATTGAATTCTCACCCAAAAAGCATGAGACATTTTCTCATGAAGGTTGCAATCACTATCTGGAATTATTTTTGCTTTTTCCATTGATGATTCCAACTGTTTCTCTTTCTTGTAATTATTCAAAAATCCTTCCTTTTTTAGAATTTCCTTAAACCGATAACAGGGTTCAACATTTGTTAGAAGAACATATATCAACCAATCCATCCTACGAGAACATTTTTTTCTTCTATCAGATAGAAATTTTGTCTTTAGGTAACAGGGATATGGCTCCATAGCATTATTTGTCTCCTGATTTGCATGGGGAAAATCCCAACAACCTTTGACCCACATCCCTAATTTCATAAAAGTTGGGTTAATGAAGATATTTCATCCATTTGAAAACCAAAAAGAGAAATGTAACTTGAGAACTTTTCAACATACAAATATTGTCACTAGCAACCCAATTCTTGTGGAAATAGTCTAGGAACTTCTCCTCATTATAAAATTTGTTGAAGAAAGCATTAATTTCATTGCTCACTTCAACACTAGAACAATAATTCATAATTAAACCCAAATCACTAAACATTTCTTTTTCTATTTCTGGATTACTGGCTAATCGATTCACATTTTTTAGCCATGCTCAACATACGTGCCAAACACACAAGATAACATTGCACCTTTCGATTCTCCTGCCACAGTCAATTAATTTCAAGCATGTTATTTTTGTAATAAATATAAGTTGTACTGTAAAATAAGAATATTGAAGCTACCTTAAAGCACCGATTTCAGCCAATGCATCATCAACCATGAAAGCATTGACTTTCCAACTATGATCAACTTGGTGACACCTATGCATGAGTTGCTCCAACCATAGTGACACAATTTCGACTATCTCAGACCAGGATGGTATCAGAGCTCTTGGTTGCTTGATTGACAAAGAAAGCTATTGCTTTTATAGCTTGATAGGTGTTTAAACAGTGTAAAAGATTGACTGTTTTACTATTTACAAATTGATTGTTGTTTAAGTTTTCTTGAGATTTGGGGATAGCTTTTGATTAGCTGAGTCCTAGAGAGGAAAAAAAGGAAGAAAATGCATGAAGGTAGATAACCTTACCCCAAGGGACCTCAAGGTCACTTTTGGAACAAACCCTCATAACGATTGTTTGTTAAGAAGCTCTTGGAGTTTGTTTGTTGTTTGGATGCTTGAATAAGAGTTTGTCTCTACAGCCATTTGGTTAAAAAAGCTTTGTCATTTGTTTTGAAAATATTTGAGAACTTTGTTGAAGTTAATTTTGTTCATTGACATCATAATGAAAACTTCTACAAGTGAGGTTTCCTCCTTCACAAGATTCTTCAATGATGATATGAAGCGCGACTTTATTATATTGAAGGACATGGTGCAAATTTTGTTTAAGGATAAAAGAGAAAATACTGAACTTCGTGAACAATTTTTTGCCATGAAGCAAGAGAAGGGAAAAATTCTTCAAATATTGCATGATATGGAGATGCAGCTCCATCAAGCTCAAGAAGCTTTGACCAAGAACATGCATGAGGAAGAGGTAATCCATTCTAATTTGTCTTCATTTTTCTCATTAGAAAGATGTGCTGGTTCTTTCAAAAAACATACGAGAGGTATAGGGTCCAAATTAATGATTAAAATGGGCTATGAAGGCAAGGGATTAGGCAAGCATGCACAAGGCATGGTTGATCCTATTTCGGTTGATGAATGACCGAAGAATCTTGGTCTTGGTTATGTGAAATTTAATGGCAAAGACTCCAAAACCATGAAAGTATGTGAGCCTATTTCAAAGAGAACATTTATTCCAAGTTCTAAGATGCAAATATGTCAAATTTGTTTCAAAGATGATTGTCATTACTTTAAGCCTTTGTTGTAGCAAGAATATGGTAGGCATGCAGCTTATGGCGATCATGCAAGTTCATACAATTTTCAAGACAAGAATGATGATGTTAGTCTGCAAATGAAATTTGTACCCTCTACTAGTTCATCTTCTCAAGAAGGAAAAAAGGATGAACATTCAAAGCAGCACAAGAGGTATAAATATTCCCATGATTAATTTGATTGTGTTTCTGCAAAGCATGATAATTTTGCATGCTTAAATGGAAGAAAGATTTGTTGTACATATTGTGGTCGATTTAACCATGATGTTTCAAGATGCTGGATGAGGAAGAAGGCATATAGGAAGTAGATGAAGCAAATACAACTTTCAAATAAGGTGCATAAGACTTGCACATATTTCCAGAAGAGGGGACATGTTGTTTCCCATTGTTGGACTTTACATCCAACTAGTCGTCCCAAGCACATGTAGCAAGAGGACAAAAAGACTAGCGAAGGTGGAACCAAGGATTCCATTATTGATGTGAAAATGGAAGTTTCACATGAGGAAGAGTTGCAGCAGCAAAAGTCGCCATGGAAGTGACTTGGTAAGAGGTGGATGGAATTCTTAACACAGTAAGACATACTCCTTTGTACATATGCAAATTTCAGTTGTATGCATGTATTTTATGCTGTAATCTCTCATTTGTTTTAGCCACCTTGGATCATTGATCAAGGCAGCGATGTTCAGTTTCCTTCTACAAATTTCTTGCCAGAAATTTCTGAGTGAGTGCAAGAAAGACAGTTCTTGACAAGAGGACAAACACATCCAGGAAGGGAAGTGTCAATTGCTTTCTAGTTGTGGTTCAAAGTCACTAGCCATGAAAGGCAAGTGTTTGGAGGCTGAAGAGAAGAGGGTGTTGTACTCTCATCTACTGTACAGACCAGTATATTAGTCTTTTGGGTCCAAAAGATTCCCAGTGGAGAGGTGTGATCAGAACTGGATCATGGACCAGAATGATTGCTCAAAAATGAAAGTGATCAGAAGTGGTTGCAATCTGAACGATTGGAAAGGTCTCGTCGTTGCAATTCTGGCGCCGTGAACGGTTCTCAAAACCGAGGTCGTATGCAAAAGTTATTGAGGTTTGAAATCGTCTAGTAAACTCAAAAATGAGTTGAACAAGTTTGACTTTGTTAAATTTGGAAAAATTAAAAAAAAGAATATTCCTCGAAATATTCCCTGGAGGGTGAATGATATTCTGACAAGTGGCAGTTGTTGATTTGATGGCATTTTGAATTTGATTATTGTGGCCAATTAACAGGTGCCACGTGGCAAGCTCGAAGGCCGCCACATGGCCCTAGGCTGGATAGGTGTGTTTTATCAAAAAAGTTGTTATAGCCAGCAGGACTCGAACTGGTAACCTCGCTCGCCCGAGCCAAAGGCCCGACCATCCGGGCTGGTGGGTGTTTCTTAATACATATCAGAGTCGGGTAAGTTTTAACGTGTGTAATGGATTCTGCCGGAGGGAAAAGGGGCTAGCCCGGAGCTCACACGACCGGCGCTGGAACCGTGGGTTTAAACCACGCGGAAAAATGGACAATAGTTACGTTAAACCGTTAACGTTATAATGTGACCACCCTTTAAAACTTTAATGCGGCAGTTTATATAACATTTTATGCGGCGGTTATCTCGGTGTGGTCACATGCCACTGCCCTCAAAAATTTATTTCCACCACCAATTCTGGAGCGGCTTCCAACAATTTCGGCAGGTTTTCCATTTTAGCGCTCCTAACTGGAGTTACTCCAATTTTAGTGGAGTTTTTTGGGGGACATTGGGCAAACCTTGTTTCTATCATAAATTCCTCATTATTAAACCAAATTGAGTGAAAAAATAGTCAATTTTGGGTCTCTTCGACATTCTAAGTAGCTTGGCATAGGTTTCAGGTCGAACAGAGGTCATCTTTAGTATTTTTTTCTTCAAGGAAGATGAACGGGCCATTAGGGACACCATGAGACAAAATCAGTTTGAGGCCTAGCCAGGGGAGCTAGAGTCCTTTTCTAGAGTTCCAATAGTCTGGATAATTCAGATATTTTGAATCTGATGAGATGGTTTTTAGAGCTTGTAGAGAACGTTTGAAGGCCGAAAAACTTCAGTAAATTTCCAAGGGCCATTAGTGCCAACTTTTGCCAGCTGCAGTGTAGGGCCTAGCTAGAGCTGCTTGAGACCATATGCAGTGAACTAGTGGTCATTCTCGACTGAAAAAATCATTGTGAATCTAATGACAGAGGTTTCATTAAGTTTTGAAGACTTCTAGAGGTTGAAAACTCAACAGAGAAGTTTTCATTGACCCTAGTGCCAAGGGGTGCCGATAGGTGATTGAGGCAAAACCAAAGCAGTCGGAGGCCATTTTTTATGAATGAAAAGTATATCTTGACCATTTCAGAAATTTTGGAACCAATGGAAGTGGTTTTAGAACATTTTGAGAACTTCTAGAGCTCGAGAAGCTGATGTGTAGTTTTGGGCAGCCTTGGGCAAACCGTGGAGGATAGCCTAGTTTGGGGATGCTGTGCTCGATTTGAGCAATTTATCAGTTGATATTTGGTGTATAATGTGTGTTGGATATATTAGGAGTGGTATCAGTGACAGAAACATAATTCTGAGGGAGTTTTTTCCATTTAGAAGCTCATAGTATCTTAGTGCACCAACAGAAGGAATTATGTCAACAAGAGCCTAAAGCTGTTTGTAGAATTTGGACAGCCATTAGAGGGATATTGATGGTATTTTTAGTCCTTTTGGATCATTGTTGTATTCATTGGAGTTAAGTATTTACTTGTAAAAAAACTTACCATAATCCCAAAGAGTCGAGTCAAGATGACCAAGCTCAAAGGAGACGTAGCCCACCCGATTTCAGGTGAACTCCTAGATTAAGTTTGTTGTTGTGTTTACATGTTTATTTTATGCATTATGTTGCTGTTATACATGATTAATTTCAGAAAGAAAAAATGAAATTAAGACACATAAACAGTAAAAATTCATACACCACTTTCAAGTAAATAATTTCGCAAAATTTTCAAGTACAAGCTAGATCATTTAATTTAAACTGAGTGGTAGGTTCTTGAAACACATACAAGTTATCCAGACCATTTTCAGATCACATAGCGAAATGTCCTATGATGTATTACATGATGCCACCACCCATGCAACTGGAACCCCACTTTCTTTCTCATTAAACACCATGAGTGTGTACAATTGATACTATCACATTCAAAATACATATGAAGTCAACTTCAGATCATCAATTATTATTAATCAAATTATTGTACTAGATCAATCATTCTTAATACAGTCACCCCATACTTATTCATGCTGAATGTCGAATCCATGGCTATTAGTCTATTATTCGATAGCTTCACCATGGTCTCCAACATCCACTTCGTCTGAATTCCAACTATAAAAGGGACATCTCCACCATTGGACTTTTGATAAACGAAAAATTCATTTGGGTGTTTCCTATACCAAAGGCTCACACTCATTTCGTCCTTCTTATGCAACAGATAATTTCATTTCATTAGATGATTATATATGTTAACAAAATCTTTCCTACACAAAAACAAATCCCTATCTCTAGTTGCAACATCCATGTCAATATATATTTTTAACATGCATTTTTCAAACAGTGTCAACTGGCACATCCAAGAAGAAACAACTCTCTACATAGGAAACCATGTCCCTTGATAACTTTGGTTGATGTAGAACCCTAGCATGACCTGAGGTGTCCTGTTGGCCATGGCAATGCCATCCTTGGTATCTACATGCTCATACATGTTATATGCTATTTTCACAATCAATCTCAGGGATTTGAACCATAATTTTTACAATGAAATGGCATTGGCATCCCCTCTTTTTCACAAATGAGTATCTTCGCTTCATTTCATCTTGTCCCATTTTGTCATCAGGGACATATGAACAGGCATAGCTGCATAAAAAAGTTTGAAAACTCAATACATATGATTCCATGAAAACTAATGGAGCACTATTAATACCAACATATATACATAGGATTTCTAAAAAAAATTACACTTCATATAGAAATGAAGCAGTAGGCCTTGAGCCTGGGCGTTTTTTTTGCACCCGGGTGAAAGAACATGGAGCATCTGGGTTCATTTCCTCTCCTTTAATAAAGTCTCCAATTCCAGTTGAAGGGATTTTTGCAATTCGATCAAAGGAGTCCATGTGTTTTCCTTGCACAAGAGACCAATCTAAATCTGACCTAGAGAAGATGAGCTTTTCTTTAGGGTTTTGCACTAGAAGGGCAATTATTGACTCCCATTTCACTTACTTTACCATTTTTCTAATCTAATTTCGTTGTTGCAGAAATTAACTAGCGAGTTGCCGCAATGGTTGACCAATGATTTGGCACAATGGTTATCCAAATGGTTGACCTGTGCTCCCTTATATAATGGTCTGACTAAATTTGGTTGTGATAAACAAATTAAATGGGTTGAAGTAAACAAATTATTAGGGGATTCTCACTTAAAAAAATAAACATTCAGTTAAAAAAAAAACATTCACTTAAAAAACAAACTGGTTTTCTGTCGACTGAGTAAATCCTTCAGTAGTGGTCCAACGAGGGCTTTCATTCCATCGAGTGAGTAACAGGGGAGGAAAATGTTTCCTTATTCGAGAATTCCCACTTAAAACAAACAGTGACATTCTCATTTAAAAAAACAGATACTTGCTTAAAAAAACAGACCCGATTTCCATCGACTAAGTAACTCCTTTGATTTTTTGTTGAGTGATAGCTTTCAATCTGGCTGGTGTGTAATAGGGGATGACATGAGTATTCGATTAGAGGAGCTTTACAGGGGGGCTCGATTGAATGCAACATATTTTATGGCACCCTGCCTGGTGTCTTCCCATTGACTCGTTTGCAGGTTCCTGTTCATCTGGCTTGAGGAACGCGGGAAAATATTTGTATTCATGGTTGCCCCTGTGTGTAGGTGAGGGGAAACGGAAACGACGACTGAATCATAAATGAAAACATTCAAACAGTAACGTCGTGGGATGGATACAGGGAGGGGTCCGTGGGACCCATGTTCACCAGAAGGGACTCGCCAATCACCGAGGGCACAAAACCCAAAGGGCATTCTGTTAAATGGTTAGCTTACTCCAATAAATCCCACCCCTGTCAAAATTATAGGGAAGTGTAACAACAAGGAATATTCGACAATGCTCTCAAAAGCAGCCTCACTAGCACAAAAACCAATAGACAAGACCAAAATCTAGAAAAGGAGGCAAAGGGTCCTAGAATGTCTCCAAATTCAAGGATATGGTCATAATGTTGACACCACCCCAGAGACAACAAAGTGCACCTGCTTACAGACAAACCTAATGAGAAAATTTTTAATAAGAGAAAATGAAAATGAAGGGATCCCCAAACTAACCATTGGGAGGATCTGAAGAGATCAAACTCAACGAACAACATGTTAAGCTCGTCCCTAGTTCAGGATACTTTCCATTCATCACACCCTGGTTCGCCCTCCATTGCCTCATGTTTGAAGTTGTTGTATTGTATTTACAACACTAGCCATTGAGAGCATCTAAAGAGATGAAAACCAATGAACAACCTACTAAGCTCATCCCCAATTCAGGATAGTTTCCGTTCATCACGCTCTGGTTCACCCTCCCTTGCCACTCATGCATAGTTCAAATTCCTGGTGCGCCCTACAACATGTATTTATGTTACAAATGTTAATTTTTTAACACCAAGAGCTCAACATTAAATTTGGAATTAAGATTATTCATGTTCAACATTTATTTGACGTTTTAAATATTGATGTAATTTTGAAATCCGACCTGAAGTTTACTAATATTATTTTCAAAAAAACATAAAGGTTTTAGATATACCTTCATCACTAAAAATCCCAGTTTTTTTGTTGCTTCACTTATGTTTTGTATTGTTGCAAACTCTAGCATTTGAGGTTTTATCTCTTTAATATTTAAGAATGAGATTTTGTATGTTCATGAATATTTATTGGTCTTGTATATTTGTATGTGGAGTTTTAGGTATCTATTGGATTAGGACCACTCATTGCATTAAAGTCTTTAAACCATGTTTCTATCAATTTTTTTTTCAAATATCTCATAGTTTGTGACATGCACTATGTGTTGCTAACTTTATTGGTGTACATTGTACAAGAACAATGCATTGATACTACTTTTGTATCTATGTAAAAGTGCATGTTAGTGTATTCTATGCACGATTTGAACTAAAAATATTTTTAATTTGAAATTATTTATTTGGTTTGTAAAGCATATTTTATAATTTATGTATTTTATTAGGTAAGGTTTTTATTGATAGAAAATGGTTAATAGAATGTTAGAAAAAATTCACAGTGAAAGTAAGGAAGCACATTCCAAGAAGAGAATATGGAAAATTATTTCAACTTTTGATATGAAAGTAATATATTTGAACTATATGTAGATTTAAATTATATGTATCATGTCATGCAAAGAAAAACTTAAAAGAACTCCAAAATATTGTTTATAATTTGAGTGTAAAAGAGCGTAAAATTTTTAAGAAAATGTTGTAAAGACATGAATTAGGTGAATCAAAATATGATCAATATGGATTTTTTCTATAAATATACTTCTTAACAAAAGTCACTAACATGTTAAGGCCATGATTGTAGAGAATAGGGTGATAGGGTATTCTGTTAAGGTACTCTATGGTGAAAAGGTCACAAGTTCAAAAATCTGTGGGAAAAAATCCAGTCATGCTAAGGACTAGTGTGGCCTAAGCCAGGTTCGATCCTCAGGTGATTTTGATAGCTTAAATTCCCCCTGGGTCGGGGCTACTCAAGCCACAACTTAGGCTTTCCAATTATCTTAGTACTCACATTACCTAGCAAAAAAAATTAAAACAATCACTAACATGTTTCAAACATTCAATTTCACATTTGTTGAATTTTGTGTAGGCATCGACAATAAGGGAACAAAAGGTCGTACTAAGAGGGATAAATTATGAAGGATGTAAATGATGATGAATTGATCCTAAATTTATTTAGAGTGGTGTTGGAAGTTAATGGGAAAGATAAAATACTTTATGAAACTATGAGAGATCTGGTGGAAACAACACATAGCCATTGTTTTTTTAACAATGCAAAAAACAATCTGTTGAATCCAAGAATCAGATTATATATAAATTATAACAAGTATTTCTAAAGAAATGGTTAATCATAAAACTCTGATACTTTCAATAAAAAAAAGAATCAATTAAAAAATAAATCTGTTAAAAATGCCTTTTTGTTATATGCTAGTTTAAAAAATCACCAAACTAATATTTATGTTATATTGATTTTCACATAAATATTAATAATTTTATTAATTGTGTTTTTCATTATCATGCAACTATCAAAACAAAAGGAACACAAGGATTTTATTATCATGCAACTATCAAAACAAAAGGAACATAAGGATTTTATAGGGTAACCCAACTGGGAAAAACCCCTTTGTTGATTTTCATTAATTAGATGAGAATGAGAAACTATTACAATGTCAGCTTCAAGCTCTTAAGCACACCCTACATTGTAAAATTGTTCTCCTGTTGAATGAATATCTTTGGTAAAAACTTAGCATATTCAAGCCCCAACTTCCTCCTATTTCCTTGCGCATTCCTAGAGAAATTGAGCTCCTAAAGAATAAGGGAACTCCCAATTTCCTTGCGCAATTTGAAGGGAATTGGTCACCTGCTTAATTACCAAACCTGTACACTCAACTAGTATATAATTGATACTCACAATGTGTATTTTCTTCCACTCCAACTAGGAAATTTGAATTCCATGCATGTCTAGGCTATTTTTGGTTGATTGACTAGTTAACTGAGAGATCAATGAGTTAACAATAGTCATAACTACTCAACTGACCTTCAACTGACTCAACTAATGACTAGAGCTCAATTAACTGAGTTCAACTGAAAATAATTGAACTAGATTGCTAAATTTTAGCAAGCACTACATGCACAACTCCACTCCAAGCCTATAAACTTGAATTTGTTGATCTAACTAGGTGACAAGGCCATGTCACTCAAGCTAACTGCAATCCATGTCATTCTGTTGATGTGGAAAATCGAATTTATCCATTTGACTAAGGCACAAGTCAAATGGAGGTTTTTTTATTCTACATTTCTAACAATTTGCATCATAGGAAGAATCAGCCCAACAACAATATGTTTCAAACATATGTATTCATTGACCTTTTTTCTTTGTGCAAAGACCTCAATTATCAAATGGAATATTAATTTTCATTTGCTTTGTTTCCATAGAAAAGGAAAAAAAATGGAACTTATGCAACACATAAGATGAGATGGAAATATAAAAAAGGGTTGATCACAAAGATTTCATGTACTTATTGCATTTTGTAATATTCCAATTGCTAAAAATTATCACAGATATAGTACACTTTGATATTCTGAATCAAGTAAAATTTCAACTAGAACAAGAATGCAAACGAGATATATAAATGCAGCCCTTTATTTATTATTAACTGAAAACAAAATACATGCCCATACAATAGGACTGGAGCTCTTGAAAATGGCATGCATGGATGCTGGTTAAAAGAGAAAACAAATATTGAAGCACAATCGCGGACCATGGATGGATCCACCATACAAATTCACCACAGGGTTTTCGTCCTGGGATCAATGCTAGAACTGGCCATGCCAAGTTATCAACCAAAACACAATAACATAGATAAACCTGAATTATCCCAAATTCCTAGCTTCTATCCCATTTTATAGGTGTTGGGCAATTTATTTGAACAAATTGCTGCATTAAATTATCGACCAGGGAAACTCGTGAGCTTGTGATGGTGCCAACAATATATATGCAGGAGTAGGCAACTAACTCTATGTCTAACTAAATTGTTTATGATTCAATATAATATGCAAGGGAAGAGGCTCCTAACTTAGGAGGTCCTGGTTGTCCTTCCCTACAGTATCATATAGAAATCATTCATAAAACCAGAAACTTGAAATAAAGACAAGGCTATTCAAAAGCTGAAAGTAATATATTCTATAACTCTAACTCAATTAGTTTAAAAAGAGGAATAATATTGAAATGGTTCTTGACTCAAGAAATTGACTCAAGAAATCCACTTTCACCTCAATTACCACTTAATGAATCAGAGATTAAAACCAAGAACTTAAGATGGATAAATTATTAATGAAAGAAGCTCTTAACTTAAGATACATGTAAAGTATTCCATTATAATTCATTCATCAATCACACACAAATCCTTAAACATCTAAGAAATGAAATGAAACAAAATCTAATATGAAATAAAATGTTTCTCTCATCCTTTTAGAGTGAGCTCAATTCTCTTAAGAACAAGACAAATTATTCCATATACTACATTAAGGAAACTTATATCTAAAACTACAGAAATTCCATAAACACAATTTACATCGAAAACTACATAATGGAAATATATGAAAAATGAAGCTTTATTCTATTCCATCATCAATTGGATACAATGCTCTAAGAGTCCTCCCCTTGGAATGGAGGAGGTACTCCTATTTATACAATGAGAGGAGTAACAAACTCATAATGATCATCCACTAATATCTCTAACCATCTAGACACATAACCATATCCTCCATGATCTCCTCCATAATCTTTTCCATGAGGTTTATCTTCTTAAATTCGAATTTGATCATCCAAGGCCACATAAAGGTGTCTTGGAAGCTTCCTTTGTGCCTACACATGTCAACAAACTCATGCTAATTGTTAGGTATAAGTATAAGCGTATTATTTTCTAAGTTTTAGCCATAAATTCACTTTAAAATATTAAGAATTAATAAACTTTGGAAAAACATAGTTATGACCCAATAATGAGGTGAATGTAATGATATGGAGGTGGAATGGAGGTGACATGAAGGTAAAATGTGAAGATATTGATGAATAATGGAGTGAAAATAAAGACTATTTTGAGGCTCAACATACCCCCAAACTGAAGGTATTGCATGTCCTCATGCAATCTATTACATTACTTTTTGGTACTTGAGCTTTGGCCTAAACTCTGCATGAGATCATTTACTTAACTTTTGCAAAGCGTTATTTTGATGAACTACAACTTGGTTGGTTCTTGTGTTTCAACCATATTTTGTTTGTTGCGTTCATTGTATGATCTTTGCATAATGATAATGTGCTTTTTATGGCAGATTATTTTTGTTGGAATGCATCATGGTTGGTTCTTGTGTAACAACCATGATTCTATTGGCATCCAATTAACTTTTAAATACTTTAGACAAAGCCATTTGTATGCTCATGTAATAGTAAATATATTTTGAAGGTAAGGGGGTTTAGAATGTGATATATAACTGTGGATATGAATGTGACAAAGCATGTATGTAAATGTATCCTTCCCATTAAACGGATGGCTTTGGCAATGAAAGGAAAGGAAGTGAAGTTTTTTTTCCAAAAATTATTATTCTAACATTTCAAGGAATTTAATGGTTAAAAGTTAGAAAATAGCATACCTTAACTTACCCTTCCAAAAATAGGTGAGAGTCGTGCATGTGTGACTGCAACTGTTGTGAAAATGGTGGATGAAAGATGGATCTGTATTGTCGTATCAGCTGCTGGATCCGCTGCTACTAGATGAAAAATCTGAGGAGTCTGCTGAACATGGCTGAAAGTTGTATCTGCTGTTGGATGATGAATCCGATGAGTTTGCTGAATATGGCTGAAAATCTATAAGACTTGGAAGGTATACAAAATATAGAAGTTACATTTTCCTCCCAGCCTTATTTATTGACTTGTCCTCAAGTGAAATACAATGAATACCATGAATGGAAATACAATGAATGGAAATTGGCTTCATCTGCTACAAAATATGGGTCTTCAAGTCTTCAACGCTCGATGGCACAAATCTTGCTATGTGATTAAATGTGTCGATATTGAACATAGCAAGAAGTTGTTGACTTAGTGGCCGTTAATGAATGCCCCTAGCCAACACAAGAGCTCCCACCATTGATTCCAATGGGAGTCAGGATGCCTAACACATCTTTGTAGGTACGAATAAATTTGTCGTGGTCGAGTGACCTACAAGATCCAACGAACAAGGGATATTAATGTACTCCCATTGTTCATTGGCAAGAGTACTTGCCATTAAGGCATGCAAGCCTCTAGGTGTTTTTCAATGATACTTAGACTCTAGGACTTTGACTCAAGCAGGGTTTTATTGGCGGAAATGAAAAAAATGGTATGAAAATGGAAATGGAAATGGAAAATGGCTTTTATTGATGAGTTAGGAATAGATGAAAGGAAATTCATGGTGAATGAAGAAGAACTCTTGCTGTGAAAAATGGACATGGAAATGATATGCTTTATGGATTTACAATTGGTGGAATTCAAAATCTTTTCAGAAAGGGAGGTGTAAGGTAATGGTTGTGGAGATGGATTTGTCTTGAGAATTTTTCATGAATTTAGTCTTTGGAAGACTAATTGTCGTCACAATGTAGTCTCCGTAATGATCGCTTTGTCGTCCTGTAACCTGTAAAAAACTTGGCAGAAAGAAACATAAGTGTGTTCAAGAAGGAATGCGCATTTCCTTCATGATTTTTACGCAAAAAATTTCATACCAAATAAAACAAATTAAGGACAATAAAAGTGTTTAAATTAACTTAATCATGATATTAAAATCAATCCATTCTTAAAAATAACCATGAAAAATAATACTCCCTGTCAGATAACTCATGAAATGTGCTTCGCCATTCTGTTCTGTAAAGCATACAAGAACCATGTGATGAGTTTATGCCATCTTGATGCTATCGAAACAAGATAATCATCATCCGTAGAATCCTCCAAATGTTTGATAAATCGATCCTCGAAATTTGTTTCCAAGTGTTCCATTATTTATTTTCAAATCTGCGTGAATTTTGTGAAAAGTGTGTTTATTTTTTTATTTTTTTTTATTTTTTTTTTCCCTTGTACCAACTGTTGCGGTTTCATCCAATTCCATTATTCTCTCAATATGCATATCACCAAAGTTTTTTTTTTATGCCACTGTTCTTCACTTTATAAAATGCCAATATCCTTCACATGCCAATGCCAATATTCGCCCCTCAACCACTGTCACAAAACACTTTTTTTTTTTTTTTTTTTTTTTTTTAATAAAAATCATAACCTAACAATATATTAATTCAATCATTTAACATAACAACAAACATAACAACAATTATATACAACAAATTAAATAATAAAAAAAAAAAAAATAATAACAAACTACAACTATAACAATTAATACAATTATATCAATATATAATATATTAATATAATTAATATATTAATACATTAATATATTAATACAAATATAACAAACATTAAATAACAAACATAGACATCAACTTATAACAAATTACAATTAACAAAAGAAAAATAAAAAATAAAAAATAAAAATTTACAATTATATTAATATAATTATAACAATATATTAATATATTAATATAATTAATATATTAATATATTAATACAATCATAGCAAATCAAATATTAACTATAAAAAGAAATTATAACAAATACAAATCAAAACAAATCAACATTAACTAAAAATATAAATATGAATCAAAACAAAAACAAAAAAACATAACATATAACATTAAATACAAAACAAATTAAAACTAAAAATTCAAACAAACCAAAAGAAATGGAAAAAAAACGGATCTGGGCGCAATATGTTAAATTGTGATTGAAAGAACCTCAATTTTCTCCTAAACCGCTGCAAATTTCAGGAAATTTCACACGAGTCACCTAATTACCCCCGTTCTGGAAAAAACCCATGTCTCAGTTTTTTTTTAATTTATCTTAGTTTGCTCAGAAAATCCATTTTAAAATCGCGTGTTGAAACTGATGCGATTTCGTGAAGCTTTTGGCAATAGAAATCAATTGCTGTGCATGGTAATGGAGTCCAGCATACGAAGGTAAAGAATTTAAGGAATGAAATAAAGCTTTTGATCTATATTTGATTGTCATTCACGCCAACAACTTGACAATGTGTTTACAATGAAAGAGCAAATTCAGAGTTGTGATTTTTTTTTTTTTTTTTTTTTTTGTGAGAACTAATCAACTCTTAAGGCAATTACCCACTATTTACTGCATCCATTCTACTCCACCCGGCTTTTCTTATTGGAGGATTTCAGTCTCCAGTTAAGGTCGGTACGCAGATCAATTTTTCAGCAAGAGTTTTTTTATTTGAATAAATCAATTGATTTTCTGATCTTCCTGATCGCACGAAGCGCAGGAAGAGAGCATACTCATCGCTTGATTTGTTTTTATTTATGCAGGGGGGTGTTTTTGAAATGACGAAATTTAAAACTAGCTAAACATTAAAACATCAGAAAATTCAAACTTAAACTCCTTTGCGAAGATCCTGCTGTCACCAGGGTTCACAAATTATTTTGTCTAAAGAAAAAAATGCTAGTACTAAATTAAATTTCTAATGCCTAATCCCTTAGCACCATCCCCGGCAACGACGCCAAAATGTTGGGCAATTTATTTGAACAAATTGCTGCATTAAATTATCGACCAGGGAAACTCGTGAGCTTGTGATGGTGCCAGCAATATATATGCAGGAGTAGGCAACTAACTCTATGTCTAACTAAATTGTTTATGATTAAATATAATATGCAAGGGAATACTTTAGACAAGGCTCCTAACTTAGGAGGTCCTGGTTGTCCTTCCCTACAGTATCATAGAGAAATCATTCATAAAACCAGAAACTTGAAATAAAGACAAGGCTATTCAAAAGCTGAAAGTAATATATTCTATAACTCTAACTCAATTAGTTTAAAAAGAGGAATAATATTGAAATGGTTCTTGACTCAAGAAATCCACTTTCACCTCAATTACTACTTAATGAATCAGAGATTAAAACCAAGAACTTAAGATGGATAAATTATTAATGAAAGAAGCTCTTAACTTAAGAGACATGTAAAGTATTCCATTATAATTCATTCATCAATCACACACAAATCCTTAAACATCTAAGCAATGAAATGAAACAAAATCTAATATGAAATAAAATGTTTCTCTCATCCTTTTAGATTGAGCTCAATTCTCTTAAGAACAAGACAAATTATTCCATATACTACATTAAGGAAACTTATATCTAAAACTACAGAAATTCCATAAACACAATTTACATCTAAAACTACATAATGGAAATATATGAAAAATGAAGCTTTATTCTATTACATTATCAATTGGATACAATGCTCTAAGAGTCCTCCCCTTGGAATGGAGGAGGTACTCCTATTTATACAATGAGAGGAGTAACAAACTCATAATGATCATCCACTAATATCTCTAACCATCTAGACACACAACCCTATCCTCCATGATCTCCTCCATAATCTTTTCCATGAGGTTTATCTTCTTATATTCGAATTTTATCATCCAAGGCCACATAAAGGTGTCTTGGAAGCTTCCTTTGTGCCTACACATGTCAACAAACTCATGCTAATTGTTAGGTATAAGTATAAGCATATTATTTTCTAAGTTTTAGCCATAAATTCACTTTAAAATATTAAGAATTAATAAACTTTGGAAAAACATAGTTATGGCCCAATAATGAGGTGAATGTAATGATATGGAGGTGGAATGGAGGTGACATGAAGGTAAAATGTGAAGATATTGATGAATAATGGAGTGAAAATAAAGACTATTTTGAGGCCCAACAATAGGCTTGATGGAATTTCTAGAGACCTTATTTTATTATTTTCCCTCGAAAACCGAAGGCAAATACCATGGGAAAATACCATGGTAAATACCATGGACAGATTTTGTCCATTTTGACCAGATCAAGAAAGGGAATATTACAAATCCTCTCGCCCAAAGATTGCTTGCCCTGAAGCAATGTACTGTTATCCTCAACAGAAGCATTGATACCAGGATCTCATACAACCCAATGTGATATTCCATACCTCCATACTAAAATATCCTAAATGGATCCTTCAATTATTGGATCCCAAACAATCTTTTGATCAATCTTGCCCCCAATGGATTCTCCTAGATCCCAATTCCACCTAAGTCCTGGGACCTGTGGGTTATGGTACCATCTGAGTCCTCTATCACTGCTCATGCCAAAGGGCACAAGCTACAATATGCCATTGGCTGCGAGTATCATCCTAGAGTTCCAACTCATAATCTCTCACCAATCCATGCCTTGGGAAGGATGAATACCTGCAAATCTACCATGTTGATGTTGCTCAATGCTCAACTCATGTTGATCCACTCGGTCACCCAGCATAATGCATTTGGAGAACTCTGTCATGCTCTTCCCAGTGTATAAAGGTGGGTTGGTAGAGTTTCAAGCCTTATCTATGTACTCCTGTAGAGGGCTGCTCTGGAACTCGCAACTATACTCCTCTTGCTACCTTGTGAGGGACTTGAGTCATTCCTCAACATTAGACAACTTGATCGTTGATTCGACACATACCCCTATGAGCTCCTCAATTTTTCTATTCTCTTGTAAGACAATGTCTCGAACTGTCTAGACTCTCTGCTTCAATATCATAAGATCTATCTTGAAATGCATGATCTTTTCCTGAAAGTTCTCTACTCGCAATTCTGGTTCCAGGTTGAATGTCTCTGTCCCTATCTGCACCAGATGCCCAACGACCAAAAATTCAACTTGAGGCTTTGAACGACTCTCTAGGAATGATTCAATTTGAACATTATGTCTATTATGTTGCTCCTCATGATCATACTCATCATGGTGGTTCACTATGGTTGTCTCCTCACTCAAATCTCCCTGGTCTCCTCCATGTATGAAGACAATATGTTGTTCATCCTTTTCAATTGTCGAACATAGATGCACTGGCGGATTGTTATCTATACTTGATTGTTCATATTCTTTATGGACATTCCCTTGTGGATCTACAGACTCAGTTCTATAGGAGTCTACGTCATCAATACCATTAGGTAGAATTTCCAAATGCATGTCATTTTTCAAGCCTCCCTAAATAAATTCACGCTACTACTCACCATCTTGAGGATCAATAGACCCAGCTACAAAAGACTCCCCATGATCTGAAGGAATCTCCTCTTGTTTTTTCTTTGTTGCCTCCTTCTTATCACCTAGACAGGAATGGTTAAGGGCCCAAGGTCCCTTGCAGATAAAGCATAGTCCTCTCCTCCTTAGTTCATTCTTGCTACGAATTTTTTCCTTGCTTTCCCCATTAATCCTTCTCAACTCCTTCCTAGTTAGCATGTTCTAAGGAATTTTATGTTTTTCCTGACCAATTTCTCAACTAGATCATAGGCAGCTGGCGATACCAAATGATCAACAATTTGGATCTTAGTATCTTGCAGATGTCAGCATCTCCTTTTAAGAATGGAGACACAATATTTGGCATGCATGCTTTGACATGGTCTGAGTGAGCTAATGTAATACTGGTGAGATATTTTGGAGAAATTGAAATATCAACTCGTCGCATTCGAGATTCAACATGAATGTGCCAAAGATGAACTTTGCCACGAGTTTCAAAATTATACACTAGTTATGATAAGTAGGAAGCATGATGTTGTTCAAAACTTGAAGGGCTTATACTATCAGTTGCAGTATATCTGTCATAAGATCATTACTGTAGGGTAGTAATCATTAGAGGAAATTTTAGCCTAAAAGTTCCTATGAATTTTTCACGTTATTTCCATGTCATAATATGTAAACCAATCAAAATCCTTTAAATTTAAAAAGAGGTACATGTAAATAGTTTGGAGGGAAAAGAAGAAAAACTACTTTTTTAATTGTATTTTTGGCTTATCTCCTTATAGGTTTACTCAAATTTCAAGTGTAGACACTCCTTGGATGTGGAATTAAATTTTGCATCCAACGAGTACCCATCATGCATACTTTTGAGAAGACCGACATTAATAAAAGTTGAAGATACATTAAAAAATCGTGTTGAACATGGTTTTTTTTTTAAGTATCTTCAATTTTGATCAATGTGGGTATTCTCAAAAGTATGCATTATGGGTACTCGTTGGGTGCGAAATTTGATTCTGCATCCAACAAGTGTCTACACTTGAATTTTGAGTAAACCTATCAGGAGATAAGCCAAAAATACAATTAAAAAAAGTAGTTTTTTATTTTCCCTCTTTTATCACTCTCCCTAACTTCCTAGGCTGAAAATAGGAGTGAAGAAACGTAACCACAAACCAACTTTTAGCTAGGCAGCTAGCCCTACCTAACAAGAGAGGGATCTCTCTGTGTCACTTTTTAAATATTCAATTTTAGGTTGAGTACCATATTTTAGGCTAGATATGAGTTAATGTGTTTTGAAATTTGTTTAATTAATTTTGTTTTCTGGATAAAAATAATGATTAGTGAACTAAATTTGACTTCAAAGACTGAATTTTAGAGAATAGAGTGAGGAAAGATAGGCAAACTATTTGAGCAAAATTAAGTTGTCATTTGTGTATAGTAGTAGAAAAAGGCAGGGGTCTGAATGAGCATTTTACTGAATTCATTCATCAGAAGAAAAGACATGTTTGTAGAAATCTTAATAGACAGAACATATAACTGAACTCTGTTGATAAACTGATAATATTTTTACACAGAGACTGAAATGGAAATTAAATAACAAAGAAAAGTCGAGTGCTCAAAAGAAATACCATATGAATCTCAAAAAAATTGTTGCAACTCATTTGATTTCATTAATAATAGGTCCATAGTAATACACAGAGTCTCAAAAAACTCGATTATCCAACTGCTAATACTTCGTACAGTGAATTATTTATAGAAAAACTAAATTACAACAGATTACATTAAAGGCTATGATAACAGATATCACTTTATTTTCCAACTAAACTCTAAATGCAACATGGAAATAAATTTTATTTGTTGTGCTGGCTCTACTGTAACTAAAAACGGTTGATGAAAGAGATAATTGTGGGTTGCGCTCGTTGTCAGTTGACTGATGATCTGGCAGAATTTTGACTTTTCTCTTTAAATAATTACTCCTGAAATTCGCACAATTTTTCCCAGAGCTCTTCATCAGGGATGACCAATTTCATTACCTTACGATAAACTTCATTTGCTTCAGTGTATTTAGAAAAAGTGGGCCTCACCATGAAAATATGCTTTATCTCATACTGAATAAAAATATCATTGCTCAATATTTCCAACAATGCTCTTCCTGTTAATGTGCCTTTGATATTTGAAAACTTGGCAGTATCTCTGGAAATTTCCTTAAGTCTTCTTCAATAATCCTCCTTGGTCATCAATTTATCATTAATCACAAGTAGAGAAGGCAACCGTTTTTGTGTTAGAGGCTCTATTTTGTTGAAAAATCGTTGAATTGTAATCTCCAAACTGCGACATTTCTCCTCAAGCTGAAGATTTAAATTCTTCTTTGTGAGCACCTTCTTTACTTCCAGGATTGTGTCTGTCCTATCATCTATGCCATGATCATCCAGTTCATAGTTGTTCTTTTCATTCAGAAACTTGATGATGTTGTTTGCTACAGCAGTCTTATCTCCAAGTTGTGCTTTGATTGTTGTAATGACCTCATTTACTTTTTGTATCAGCTCCTTTTTCTCAAATATAATATGTATACTTGGCCAAATATCATTTAAATATTCCATGATGTCTGCCCAAATTATCTCTTTTACTTGGCCCAAAGTATTTCCAATAATTGATTCCTTTTGCTCTTTCTGCAACCTCTCAATTAACTTTTTGGCTCTCTATGATTCAGTTGCAAGTGAACTTTCAACATTACATTTCTGAAATTGCAATAATTTTACCTGATCCTGTAGTTTATTTATCTCCTTTTCTTGAATGGACATATTCTGAACAACTTTAGTGAGCTGCTCAGCTCCATCTGCATTACTTGTTGTAGAAGGTGTTGCTATAGGGATGACTGCTAGAGGCATTGATTCTAAAGGAACTTTAGATGCTTTTGCTGCTAGTTCCTTTTCCTTTATCAATTTTACTAGTTCTGATTCCATCTACTTTATTTGAGCATTCTGCTGCATAATCAACTTCATCATTTATGTCTTTTTAGAGTCAGTCTCTTCTATGTCTTTTGCTAGAGGATCTTCTATAGCTATAATCTTCAATTTCTTCCTCAATGTTGCTATGTTAGCATTTTTATTTTTGATGATTTATTCTATTTCATTGACATTGGATGGATCGTATCCAATTTTGATCACCAAGTCTTCCAAAGTTTTGATTCTTGTGTCCTTAGCAAATGAAGAAACTTTCTCCATTTTCAACTGTGATTGTACATTAACCAATGAAACCTGCAATTTTGACAAACTCAAAGCAGTGTTAGTGAGGGTTGATGAAATCATCTCACCAGTTTGTTTATGTAACTCCATTTGATCTATTGGATGTATTTCCTTAGTATAAAACTCAAATGTAGTCATTTTGTAATATTCTTCTGATTTTGGTTGTGGAATTTGTGCTTAAAGAAAATAAAAGTGCATTTTTCCCTTTTCTGAATCAAAATTTGAGAGCAACCTACTCTGAGATCTGGGAATTTGTTTCCAAAACTAGTTGTATGTGCTAGTCTTTAACATTTCATTCTTCAACTTTATTTCTTTGAAGGTGTCAAAGATAGTTTTCTCCTTTTCCCCTGTAGCAATTGTACTAGTTTGAATGGATTTTTGTTGATCTTGAGAAACTATTGTAGTAGGCTTTGTAGAAGTACTTTGATCACCTACCTATGTGGAAGGAGGTGTCTCTTCAGTAATGATAATTACTTCTTCTCTGACTCCTTATTAGGATCGACCTTTGGATTAAGCTTTGTCTTCTTCCTATAATGAATTTTAAACTCTTTGCTAGATGAATTAGTCATTGGAGATTACTGATCTTCTCTAACCCTTTTCCGTGCTCTTTCTTGTGCAATAGGACTCTGTAATGCTAATGTAGACAATGTTTTTTCTTCAACCTCCTTTAAATGGAGTAAGCTATAATGCGACTTTTTGGGAGATTCCGATCACCCAAAAAGTGCATTATTCCGGCATCGGGTATAGTGGGCCCTGGGAGCCGTTAACGTGCTGGTCACTGCGACATCTACCCTCCGTTCGCTATCCGTTTCCGTTACTCCATTAGTCAACAGGCTGGCTGCATGCACCCATTAATGGCGCTGCCAACCTTTCTAGCTCCCACTGCCGGCGAATTTGATTTTGAAATTTCTATGAAACATTTTCTGAAGCCAGCACTAACAGAACAAAACAGCAGAATAGCAGTCTGATCGGGATCAACGTTTGCTGCCAGCCTGAAACCCTGTCAACGATCGCGCTTTCCAAGTACGTGATCTGTTTACGCCATTCCTTCTGTCTATGCAGCTGTTTCAACATGAGACAATACATGTTTTAGTTAATTTTAATTTAGATGCTTTAAAATTTATGGGGCATTTATCTCTTCAAACTTATGGTTGACGCCCACCGTATGATCGTGTAAACATATAAACCTCCAGCAAATGCGTTCGATTTGGGAATAAATTACTAAAAATTTTGTTCTATTTTCTTGGGAGATCTATGTTTAGAAAACTAAACCAAGTAGATTTTGGTTTAAGCGTACAGTAAATTCTTGTTTTCAAACAAAATGGTTTTCCATATCGACAGTTTTTGGTTAAAGTTTACAGTAAATTCTTGTCATAAAACTTGAAAGCTTGCTACAGGTTTTCCAACCAATTGTCCTTCGAATTATACAAAAGCCAGTCGCTGGGCTTATGATGACCATATTGAATCAGGTACTTTGATTCAATGACATAACTCTCGTATGAGATATGGATGTACATGACAACGCTGTCGATAACCAAGGCCCAAAAGTCGCTCCTTAGATTCTGAGCACTCGAGCTGGCCAGATGTGTAGAAAACTTAATCTAGCACCAAAGGAACAAAGAATTACCATGCAGATGTGTAGAAAACCAGATTTTCAATGAAAAGTTATATATAATAACCCATAGCAATAAAATAGTCATAAGGATGACGTAGGCTTTGCTGAAAATTGTCTTCTTGAAATGGTTTGACAGTGACAGATCACAGATTCCTGGCTACTCTCAAAATTTTTTTTCTGCTAGAATCAGTGGCTAATATAACTTGTGAAGCTTGGAAGCATTGCCACATTCCAGACTGAAATATTATTTATTTATTTTTCAATTTTCAATTTTGTGTGTTGAAACACTGTCCTTTGGCACCCTGACTGCCTCACAATGATGCAGTGGACCAGTTCAGCAACCAAACTGGCTGGATCAGTACAGAAGCGGTCCTTGAACTGGTTCAAAGACTGGTTCATTGCATTTAGTGGTTGAACTGGTCAGTTCTGGTTCTGGTTTGGACAGCTTTAAAAACACTCGGTCTAAAAATCTTAACAAGATACATGTTCTGCAAAGTTCCCTGCATTTGCATAAGTTTCTTGGCTCTTGGATGTCAATCATGTGATCGTGTAAGCATGAGGAACCCAGGATCACCAAACCCAGGTACAGGAAATTCAGGGCATACTGCAAGCACAAAGCAAACACATACCTATCAATGATTAATCATTATAACTGAAGGAACTGCCCAACTAATCGTGTCTAAATGAATCCTTAAAAATAATCCAGCACAAACCTTAGAAACTTCATCCACCATTTTGGCAGGATTTCTCTGTTTTTTTCCAAATCCATTGATCAACTCTCCGAAGAACACAAAGAAGACTGGCATGGCTGCACCATGGATGATTCCCACGAACATGAGCAAATAGTCATATTTATCAGCAAAAGAAAAGCGCATGTAAAATGGAACACACAACTCAATTTTCTTCTTTTTCTCGACCTGAATAGCATCATCATTCATCTCCTTGCATCTGCTCTTTGACACATTTGATGCTCTATCAGATACATCCACATAACCCAACTGAAGATGCCCGATCTCACTGTTTAGCATATGGGCATTTTGTTAAAACAATGCACAATTAATCTCTGTTTCTCTAAACCATGTCTCACAGCGAGCATTGAGAAATTCACATTTTTCCTTATCAGCTGTCATTGTGGGCATCCAATTCTCTACAATTCAGAGCATCCACAGATCCAATGGTGCATATACAGTGGCAAACTGCAGAAAATACTTTGCATCCCAGTGGCAAACTGTAGCAAATACTCTGCATCCACTTACAAAAACAATAATGCTATGAAACTAATAATGTTTACCTTGTAAGAAAACCAGTAAACATAGTAAACATGGTAAGACAATGTTATGTTATAGTTTTTATATGATGTAATACAAATCACTTACCAAGTTGTAAAAAATTAAAAAAAAAAGACAAAACATAGCATATTCAAATACACTAAACAATCAATCTCATCGTAATCTACATTCAGTGCAGTCACAAAATAGCTAAAATCCTTTACAACCCGTTACAGTTGGTGAAGTGTGTGTTGAAGCAAATATTTGGCCCCCATTGAGAAAGCATGCATATGCAATTAAAACCTCCAAACTACTTTCTCTGTGCAATGAAATATACAGGTGCATCACATAAAATTGTTACTAATATTGTTGATTTGGGCTAAGAACCCGATTGTTATTATCTCTGGACTGAAATGACCAAGCTTCATGAAATACGCTGTCTATTCCCCTTAGAACCAGGAATGCGGGAGGTTTTGTGGGCAGTTTGGTCATTTTCCAAATTTTATTTCCTTTGTTTGCCTTGAGAGATTATTTATAGAATAGCTTACTAATCTGGGGTATACAATAAAGAGAGCAGACCAAACTTAATATTGAATACTTGACCTTGATAGATAAATAAGCCTGAGAAAATAAGCTGAAAGGAGCTCTTTCAAAACGAACTCCAAAGTACTGCATTGAATCAAAAGCCTCTTTAATGTACTGCAGATTGCAGATTGCAGAGACACACTATCTCAAAAGTATAAGAACCCTCCCTCTTTACTGTACTGCAGATTACAGATATATACTCCCTCAAAAGTATAAGAACCGTCCCTCTTTACTGTAGCGCATATTAAAGAGGTATTTTTCTGAGAAAAACATAATAAAGTGTTTGTAAAACCCTTTGACAGAATACTCCTTGAAAAGAATTTAAGAACTGTTACCATTTGTAATGGAAGGTTAAAGAAGAAATCTGTTTTGTGAAAGTTTCTTGCAATAAAAGAAGGGGTAACCTTACAAGAACTAGAAGTTCTGGTTCACTGCATTTAGTGGTTGAACTGGTCAGTTCTGGTTCTGGTTTGGACAGCTTTAAAAATTTTGTTATCAAGATATTATGTTTATCTAGTTAAGATGCTGTTTTTTTTTTTAATTTGTCTATTTGTTACTATTATCAAAATATTATGTTTCTCTAGTTAAAGTGATGTGATTTGATTCTTGCTATCAGTCATTCAGCAGAATCATAGAAGATACAAGTAGTTCCTCAATTTGAACTCATAATGCTTTTTGGTAAGAGCCTTATAGTGGATCTACAGAAAATCGTTCTTATGTACGTGTTATCACTTATTTTGCATGAGGCCTACACTAGTGAATATTTTCACTGCACTTGTGGTTTTCATTAAAAAGACAGGTTTATAGGTTGATGGAACTTTGGATGACCCAGGGGTTGTAAATTCGCTTGATGATTTTTCATGCCTTAGTTGATAGTTGATGACATGATATAGTCATGGGTGTCTTTATGGTGTTTTTCATGGTGTACTTTCTTATAATAAAGAAAGAATTACACTTGTTCATGTGATTTTCTAGCCTTCATTATGGATACGAGGATATGTTTACACGATTATACAGTGGGCGTCAACCATAAGTTTGAAGAGATAAATGCCCCATAAATTTTAAAGCATCTAAATTAAAATTAACTAAAACATGTATTGTCTCATGTTGAAACAGCTGCGTAGACAGAAGGAATGGCGTAAACAGATCACGTACCTGGACAGCGCGATCGTTGACAGGGTTTCAGGCTGGCAGAAAACGTTGATCGCGATCAGACTGCTATTCTGCTGTTTTGTTCTGTTCGTACTGGCTTCAGAGAATGTTTCATAGAAATTTCAAAATCAAATTCGCGGGCAGTGGGAGCTGGGAAGAGGGGCGGGGTTGGCAGCGCCATTAATGGGTGCATGCAGCCAGCCTGTTGACTAACGGAGTAACGGAGATGGATAGCGAACGGAGGGTAGACAGATAGCGAACGGAGGGTAGACGTCGCGGTGACCAGCGCGTTAACGGCTCGCAGGGCCCATTATACCCGATGCCGGAATAATGCACTTTTTGGGTTATCGGAATCTCCCAAAAAGTCGCATTATAGCTTATTACCTTCAATCCCTTCAAGATGATCCATATATTTTTCAATCTCTGGTCTAGGTGTATGAAAATAAGGTGTAGACTTGTTCTCTACCCTTAGTTTATAAATGACAACAACTGGATCATAATACCATGTGAAACTGAAATTAAAATGCATCTCTTTCAATAATTTATCTGCTTCCTCCCCTGTTGTCCTGCTATTACAGATAAAAGACCCTATATGTGTTTTTATTTTGAATTGTGATTTCTTTTTAGCATATACAAAATTCACTTCATCAACATTAATCATTTTTTGATGCACTCTAATGAAAAAATCCTCATTGGGAGGAATTTTGGCAACTTGTAAGGGGGAAGCTCATAGCCATAAAATCTGAGTTCTGTATAGTTTCGATAAATATACCAACCCCCTATTCTTTCTTGATCTAACAGCTGCAATACCTTTCTAATTTCTTTACTGGTACTGGGTTATGTAGTGATATTGAGTAAACTAAGTGTTGGATGAAGAAACAATTCCACAAATTTTTTATATGAATACTCTTTATGTTCCTTCATGACTAATAAAATCTAGAAAATGATTGACTATTGATTTCCTTCTTCATCTAATTTCTTAAAGGAAAACTTAAACCTGTCTCCCCGAGAATATAAGAACAAGTAAACTAACACAGAGGCATACTTGAAGACCTCTTCGGTTGGAAATTTAACCAACTTCTCATGGATAGAATCTGCAATGAATTGACTGAAATTGAAAATGATGGAGGGTTTGTAATCTATGGAGAATATGGACATGAATCCTATGATGGATTCATCTACCCATTGATCTGAATAATAAACAATAAGGTAGGAAATGACTATGATGATTTGTTTGGATCTTTCAGGGAAAATGGATTATGGAAATGGAGGGTTTTTCTTGGGTAATGGATCATTTTCAGTCATAAACAACTCAAGGTTTTGAGTTCTTTTAAAAATATATAACTTATGATATCTTTCAATCAAGGCTTGGGAAAATGGTGTGGCATTCTCTGTGGTTGGGTCTTGCATCGTTTGTTCAACGGTTTGGGCAGTGATGGTCACTAAAATCTCTCTTATAGGAGTGATAATAGCTCTCTGGTTTGGCATATAATAGGCTTGGCATCTTCTAACAAATTTTGGAGCACTATGGGTGTGAGGAAAGATAAAATGTGGAACATTAGAATCCCATAGTCCTATATCATCAGATTTATCTAAGAATTTATCTTCTAATAAGCAATATATTTCAAATAGCTCAAATTCACAAAGGGTTTCATGGATTTTATGTTCTTTGTCTGCTAATGGTATGTGATGAAAGTAAATTGGAGGGTGTAATAGCAGATTTACTGGTTCTTCTGGTCCTTTATTCTTTGGATGCATGATTGGCTCTGTTGAAATGGCGGAAACAAGAATTTCTAATGAAAAATAGAGGTCGAGACTAAGGAAAAGCTCTGCAGATTAGAAGAAAATCAACAGCTGCAAAGGAGGGCTTTAAATAGTGGTGAGGTTTATCTCTGGAGTTCTGTTCAATAACTATAAATTTTCAATCCTGTGCAGAGCAGATCGAAAAGCAGATTAAAAGTTCAAAACGGGTGTTTAGTGATGAATTGATGGAAAATTGGTTTAATTCTCATTTGAAAAGGGCGCGGGTACGTTAGCCTAATGGTTGGGATTGAATTAATTGGCTAATGGTTATAGAAGGGAGGGAATTAATTTGTTTGGATAGTTCTTATTCCATGTTGGCATGACATAACTAGCGGGTGAAGTAGTGGTTTGATACAACGGATAAGCGGGATTTGGGGGGGGGTACAGTGGTGGTAAGTGGTTTCGTGCAGGGGGGGTGATAAATCACACGTTGTTGACACGTAGCAATGGGGTCGGGTTTTGAAACCACACTTTTCGTACCCCCCCCCCCCCCCCCCCCCTGACGTTAAGTTTCAGACAATGAAGGGGGGCCGAAGTCTTGTACGAGTCATTGGATTTGATCGAGGTGCGATGGATGAGCAGTGAGATGGGAGGTGGTTAGTTTATGTCGGAGTTAAATGAATGGTGGGTTAGGGGTATAATGAATGAGATGTGACATGGATGATTGACAAGTAGGGGTATGTGACATGTTAAATGGGTAGTGGGAGATAATGCATAGGATCAAATCCTATGGTGTCGAGAATGATTTTTTGAATTATTAAAGATAAAACTTTGATAAACGAAAAATAATTTTCTTCATCAATGCTCTTCATTTATTCTTGAACACCCCAACATAATAGGAAATTCTTATGACATGCGGAGTTTACTTTGAACAGTGAAAACCGATTTTCTCCTTCAACTAGAACTTTATGAATGAAATGGAGGTTTCACTGCCTTATTTTTAGTGAAAAATTAAATATTTTATGAGCAATTTTGACCCTAGATTCAACCTATATGAGATGGAATGACCTGACTTTAGACCTATAAATGGTGATGAAATGATGTGAAGGAGAAACATATCATGATAGGTCTTGTTCAGCGACCAAATTATTATTTAAAACTAACTTTAAAAAGAAAAAAAAGTTGACTAATGACCTAATGGAAAACTCTCAAAAGAGCTATCTTTGATCACTGATAAATTAACTCTAACATTGGCTCCAACTGGGGATGGCAGCTCCTTCGGGAGGTGTCAAGGACATCGTAGATCAGGTAGCCTTACCATTGGGCTATGGAGTCAACTGGACTTTGAAAAACTTAAACAAACTGGAAACTTTGACTAAAACAACTGACTTGAATATAACTTGAAAAGAGACTAAAGCTTATGAACTTTTCTCTTTCTTTCTTTTTTCTTTTTCTTTTTTAAACATGAGCTGTTTGCAAAAGTTTCACGGCCTTCTCCTCAGGCTTCAAACTTTAGCAAAAAATCCTTTATTTTTTTTATATCAAATGTAAACTAGTACATACAATGACATTGAATTTATTTTTCAAGATTTCAAGAGACATAATGCTTTAGAAACCTACAATCGATAGGTCCTCCCAACACTTCCTGCCCTTCAAGATCTTCTAGTAAAAATCCCTTGTTTCCTATGAATGCTATGATCTTGCAAGGTCCTTTCCACAGATTTTCAAATTTCACATGCTTTCCCTTATCTTCATTTATGGCATCCCATCGTAGAACGATATCTCCAATATTGAAGTCATCAGCCTTTGTTTTTCTGTCAAAAATATTTTTAATTCTATCATGCAGCTTTGAAGTATTGTTGAAAAAATCATCTCTTGAATGTTGCAAATGTATCATCTGGTTTATCCTTCTATGAATGTCATTAGGTTCACTGTCAACCTCCTGCAAAATATTCATTACTGGAACAACCAAGGAAGAAGGGAAAACAGTGTCAACTCCATAAACAAGCTGAAATGGAGACATGTTAAATGGTCTTTTTGTGCTCACTCTATCAGCCTACAGAGCATTTGTAAGCTTCTTGTGCCAATTCCTTTTATTTTCCTGTAACATCTTCTTGATAATATTCACCAAAGAATTATTAGATGATTCTGCTGGCCCATTTTCCTGAGGATAATATGCAGTAGAATGACCAAGTCTAATGTGATATTTATCACAAAAAATAACAATATTCTTAGATTTAAAATCAGTTGCATTATCAGTGATAATCTTGTATGGACAACCAAATCGAGACAAAATATTATTTTCAAGAAATTGAATGATAACAATTTCAGTGGATTGACTAGTGGGAATAGCCCCAATCCATTTGGTAAAATAATCTGTAGCAGTGAGAATCCATTTGCGTTGAGCTGAAGATGGAGGATGAATTTCACCAATAATTCAAGTCCCCATTTTTGGAATGGTGCTTGGAATTCAATTGGTTTAAGAGGCAAAGGTAAAAGTTTCCCTTTTCCTTGAAATATTTGACACTCATGATAGCTATTAACTATTTTGTATACATCAGAAAACAAGGTAGGCCAATAAAAACCTGCTCTCAAGTTTTTATTTGCTATGGTTTTCCAATAAATTTGGCCTCCACAGTCACCCTTATGGAAATCTGTGATGAATTTCTCAACTTCACCTTCAACTAAAAAATTCAACAATATTCCACCAGGATCTTTCCAGTATAAGACACCATTCAGAATGCAGTATTTTAGTGCTTTTAACTTCATTGATCTTGCTTTAATACTTGGAATTCCAGGAAGAGGATTCAAATGTTGCAGAATATATACAATATCAACATACTAAGGAGATAAAGAAAATATTTCAGCTATCTCAGGTAATGTTTTAGCAGTTGGTTCATCAGACAATGCAGCAATGAAGTTTATGTCTAAGGCATGAAGAATAGAATCTGCCATCAGCTTTCCCAGGCCTTATCCTTTTATTAATTTTGTGGGCTTAATCTCCAAATCATACTCTAGCAAGGATGCAATCCATTTTCCTCTACGACCTTCTGGATCATTATGTGTGAGTACTTCTTTAACAACAACATTTGGCACATAAGCAATGAAATGGGAATGTAAAGTGTACACTCTGAAATATTTCAATGCTTTGACAAATTCTAAAGCTTGTTTCTCAATGATATTGTACTTTAAATAATCGTCTCTTATTGTTCTGCTAAAGAAAGCAATAGGTTGTTCTGTATTTTGATTTTTCTTTTGCATAAAACAACAGCAAGTGTATGCTCTGAAGCAAATGAGAAAATTATAAAATCAAGTGTATAGTCTGGGCTAATGAGAATGGGAGCATGAGATAAAGATAACTTGACTTGATTAAATGACTTCTTTGCTTCTTAAGACCATTTTACTTTAGTATCTTTCTTCAACATATTAGTAATCTACCTCAAATGTTCAGTAAGCTTGGGAACAAATATTCTTAGAAAATTAATTTTACCATTGAAAGATTGAATCTCCTTTCTTATCCTTGGATAATCAAGGTTTTTAATTTCTTTAATCCTTGAAGGATCTACTCTTATTCCATATTTGGATAGGATATGTCTCAGCAATTTACCTTCCTCCATAGCAAAGAGGCTCTTCTTTGAATCTAATGAAATACCAAATTTTCTGCACTTTTTAAAGATTGACTTTAAATGATGCAAACAGTGTTCATCCGTCTTTAAGAAAATAGTGATATCATCTAGGTAAATAACCAAAAACAAATATTTTTCATTGGCAAAATAAATATCCATTGCTTTTTGAAAATTTTCCCCTACATTATTCAGACCAAAAGGCATTTTGGCATACATGAAAGTACCCCAAGGTGTGGTGAAAGTTGTCTTTTCTTGATCATCTGGGTGGAAAAGAACCTGATTGTATCCTGAGTATCCATATAACAAATAAAGTCTAGATGATCCAACTACCCTTTGCAGAATGTTGTCCATTTTTTATAGTTGATAATTGTCTTTTAAGGATACTTTGTTTAGATTTCGAAAATCAATGCACCATCTAATTTCTCCTGTCTTCTTTCTCATAGGTACTAGATTGAACATCCAGTTAGAGAAACGAATAGGAACTATTATTCCAGCAGTGAATAATCTGTTTACTTCCTTCTGAATACAAGGCAACAATTTGGGATTCATCCTTCTCAACTTCTGGCGAAATGGTTTTTTATCTGGATTCAAAGGAATAGTGTGTTTAATAATGATTTTATCATATACCTTCAAATCTGAATATTCCCAAGAAAATACATCTGAGAATTGAGACATAAGTACTACATACTTAGCTTTCATTTATGGACTAAAGGATTCTGAAATCTGCACCATCTTTGGCTTTTCAGAAGTGCCAATATTTAGATCTTCCACTCCCACCTTTGTTGGTGACATAGTAGGCTTCCTAGCAACATCATCCTGGTCAAAATTTTCTTCCAAGGGTACCAAACCTCTTGGAATAGAATTATCCTTAAGTTGTAGTACTTGCATCTCTGTAGCATGAATTTCCTGGTCATCTATTTGGGCATTAATGAATTTTTCTTCTGTTTGCAAGAAGTCATTGATTTGCTCATCATTTTGAAACACTTGACAATATTGAACATTTTCAGGGACAACAAGGCGATGTTCGACATTTATTTCATATTTTTTGTTTTGTTATAGTGGAATTTTGAACATACCAGCAAAAGTGGAAGGCGAATCAGTAATAACATTGTTGTTTCTAGGAATTAATGACATAGTATATTCGGGAAATGTTTTAAGGATATCTAGGACTGCATTTTGGTAAGCTCTCATTTTGGGATGTTTGGCTTTGTACTCTCCCTTGACTTGCTTGATAACTAACTTTGAGTCGCCATATACAAAAATTTTCTTTGCACCAAGCTTTTTCAAAAATTTTAGGCCAACAATTAAAGCTTCATAATCAACTTCATTATTTGTGCAATCAAATGCTAGTTTATAGGAAGACGTTATAACATTTGGAGGGATAACCAATGATTGATTAATTGGGCTGTGAATCCATATTCCAATGCCAGCACTAGGCTTTTCCCATGCTCCATCAAAATCCATAGTCCAAAGACTATTTTCTTCATCTAGAAGGTGTAAATCATATGGTTGATTTTTGTTTTATTTTTTAGATACCTCTGTTGTATCAAAAATTTCTATTTTTTTCTACTTTTTTTTTTAAATTTTCTTCTTGAGGAGATGTCTTCAATTCCAAACTATTTGGCATTATTTTACAAAATTCTGTTTTTGCTAATTCTAAAACAGAATTTGAATTTTTTGGATTTTTTTTATTTTTCTTCAATCAAAAACTCTGAAGATGTTGAGCATTCTTCATTGAATAAAATAAAAGACTCTAGGTCTATATGTACAAAATGAATGGGATGATTGTTATTCCTTTCTCTGGTACTGATCATATACTTCATCCTACTTTCTCTGTAAAGTTTTCTGAATTGTTCAAAGATAGGAATTGTGAAAATTCAAGTTGTAATGTTCCTCTAAGCTTTGCTACCCATGATATAGAAAGTAACATTCCATACCTAGGTGGGATGTCAGCCACAACAACATCCATAAGGACATTATAGGCTGGATTTGTTCTAATGAGACCACTAAATCCTTGATAAGACCAAGATATTTCACCCTCCCTGAATCAAATGAATAGAGATCATGATAACGTCTTGTGATGTCTAGTCCTAGTTTGTCCATAATGGTTTTAGGCATGAAGTTGGGGGATGCTCCAAAGTCAAGCATTTCATTATGAAGAATGAAATAATGGATCTTGAGACTTAAGTAAAAAGGAGGAACTTCACTATCTTTTGATTTGTCATCAACAGCAGGACCAAAAAGAAGCTCAGGATGATCATCACTCAAGTTAACCATATCAGATGTTTGATCAACTCTAAGCAACTTAGTAACTTGAAACTTATACTGATCATTCTTCATTATCTCAATTAGAGGAATAGAAACCTTCAGTTTAGCAATTTCATTTTCAAGGGAAAAATGAGCAGGATGATTTTCTACCTCTTTTAGTGATGTGCCTTTCTTTTCAGGCAATTCTTTGGATGAAGAATATTTCTTTTGTCCTCCTTCTTGAACTTCTTGATCTTTTCTTTGATTGTTGGTGGATGCTTCATTAGATTTAGGAGAAGTAGGAGTAGTAGGTGCCTTTTATTTGTTTCTGTTTGGTGCAGCAGCTTCTTTTTATTGAGTATTGGTTTGAGAGTTCTGCTTCTTTTGATTGGCAACTAGAGGAACATTTCTACTCCTCAAACCGTACTGCCTTTGAACTTGGGTGAGGGAATTTTGATATCCTCTCTGATAATCTTCTGTGCACATTAATTCTTCATTTGACATGGCATATTGTTGGCCTTGTGATGCACAAATTTCTGTAGAATATTGATCTTCTTCAGTGAGGAAGAAAGTTTGTTTATTTTCCTCAAACAAGTAGTTTTCCCCAGAAATTTCTTCTTCATCATCTTCATCAGGGCCTTCAGTATAATTCTACTAGAATGGTGTCTGAACTTTCTATTGACTTTGTGGATCCTAACCCCTTTGTTCCCTTTGTTTAATCATGTATTGGGGTTGCTAATTTTGACCCCTTAAATTGAGATTTCTTATAGAAGGTTCAACTTGTCGATCAACACTAGACATCTTATCCATCATTTTATCCATATATTTAATCAAAGTATCAATTTTTCCTTCTGATGAAGTGGATTTTTCTTCTTTTATTGTGACTCTTTTCTTTGTTTTGACTTTATACTTTTTAATAATCAAATTTGCCTCTACACTCACTGCATTTCTTCCAAAGTTGATGGGTTTCTCTACCTCATCTGATAGGCCATGTCAGGGTCAAAACCATCAAGATAATGGATTAAAGCAAGGCTTGGGGGTGGTTTAATATTATAAGGAATTGAATGATATATATTATTAAATCTAGCTGTGAATTTTTGGACAGATTCATTTGTATTTCTTTTTAGTGCATTATATTCAGCTAGGATTTGTAGTGGATTTTTCTTCTCTTCCCATTTTTCCATGAATAAATCAATTAGTTGTTGTGAGGTACCAATTGTACCAGCTCCAAGAGAGCGAAACCATTTCTTTACTTCTCCAGAAAAACTTTGAGCAATTATACACATCTTAGCATCATCATTGTCTACTTCTTCAAGGTGTATAAAATTAGTTACTTTAGTCACATGCTGATAAGTTGTGGTTTCTGATGTTCCATCAAAGAAAGACAACCTTTGACCATAATTTTGAGGTAGAGCAGTAAGATGACCTAGTAGAATCAGTGGATAAAATCTGGACATGGTTAATGGAGGAGGTGGTGGAGGTGTGAATTGTGATGTGGATTGAATAAAAGTTTTGAAAGGTAAAGATGGAATGTAAGGGGGAACAAATGATGTAGCTGTATGACAAGGTGAAGTAAAATATGTACCAAAAGCATGTTGCTGATAGCGAAAATGAGCCTTTTTAGAGGTTTCTTGAAATTTATCTACTAAGCCTTTAAGTTTATGGAAGTTGGACCAAACTTTAGTATTAGTTTCAGACTCAAAGGTTTCAGAAAATGGTGTCAAAGACTCAAAATCAAAAGGGTCAAAAGTAGCTTTTGAGAGAAAAGTTTCAGACTTGGTTCTAATTAAAGATTTTTCAGATTGTGGAAAGAAATACAAATCTTCTGAGACAAACCTCGTAGGCAAGGAATTTGATTTAATTAGTGAAGGAAAAACTCTTCCTGACTTTCGAGACTTAGTCTTCTGTTTTCTCAAAATAATTTCAAGATTGTATATCAGTGGTGATGGATTAGGGTTAGGATTTGACCTGGTATATCTTTTGGGATCCAGCTTAATATCTGAATTATATGTTTTGGCTCAGGTTTTGACTTCAGCCTGTTTAGAAAATCTTTCCCAGGGAATATTTAACAATTCGAGTCCCTGGCAATGACGCCAGAAATTATGTTATCACTCTTCCCAACTTCCTAGGCTGAAAATAGGAGTGAAGAAAGGTAACCAGAAACCAAATTTTAGCTAGGTAGCTACCCCTACCTAACTAGAGAGGGATCTCTCTAGGCTAAGTACCAGATTTTAGGCTAGATATGAGCTAATGTGTGTTGAAATTTGTTTAATTAATTTTGTTTGCTGGATAAAAATAAGTATTAGTGAAACTAAAGATGACTTAAAAGACTGAATTGCAAAGAACAGAGTAAGGCAAGATATTCAAACTATTTGAGCAAAATTAAGTTGTCATTTGTGTATAGTGGTAGAAAAAGGTAGGGGTTTGAATGAGCATTTTACTAAATTCATTTATCAGAAAAAAAAAGACACATTTGTAGAAATCTTAATAAACAGAACATATAGTTGATCTGTGTTTATAAACTGATAATATTTTTACACAGAGACTGAAATGGAAATGAAATAATAGAGAAACGCACAATGCTCAAAAGAAATACCACATGAATCTCACAAAATTTGCTACAACTCCTTTTATTTCATTAATAATAGGTCCACAATAATACACAGAGTCTCAAAAAACTCAATTATCCAACCCCAAATACTTCGTACAGTGAAGTATCTATAGAAAAACTAAATTACAACAAATTACATTAAAGGCTATCATAACAGATAATGCTTTATTTTCTAACTAAACTCTAACTGCAACATGGAAATAAATTCGATTTGTTGTGTTGGCTCTACTCTAACTGAAAATGGTTCCTGAAAGAGATAATTGTGGGTCGTGTTAGCTATCAGTTGATTGATGATCTGGTAGAATTTTGACTTTTCTCTTTAACTAATTACTCTTGAAATTTGCATAATTTTTCCCAGTGCTCTTCATTAGGGATGACCAATTTCATTACCTTATGGTAAAATTCATCTACTTCAGTGTATTTAGCAAAAGTGAACCTCACCATGAAAACATGCTTTATCTCATACTGAATAAAAATATCATTGCTCAATATTTCCAACAACGCTCTTCCTATTAATATGCCTTTGATATTTGAAAACTTGGCAGTATCTTTGGAAATTTCCTTAAGTCTTCTCCAATAATCCTCTTTGGTCATAAATTTATCATTAATCACAAGTAGAGAAGGAAACCTTTCTGTGTCAGAGGCTCTATTCTACTAAAAAATATTTGAACTGTAATCTCCAGACTGTGACATTTCTCCTCAAGCTGAAGAATTAAATTCTTCTTTGTGGGTACTTTCTTACTTTCAGGATTGTTTATGTCCTATCATCTATGCCCATATCATCCAGTTCATAGCTATTCTTTGCATTCAGAAACTTGATGATGTTGTTTGCTATAGCATACTTATCTCCAAGTTGTGATTTTATTGTTGTAATGGCCTCATTTTCTTTCTGTATCAGCTCCTTTTGCTCAAATATAATATGTATACTTGGCGAAATCTCATTTAACGTCTACCCAAATTATCTCTTTTACTTGGCCCAAAGTATTTCCAATAGTTAATTCCTTTTTCTCTTTCTGCAACCTCTCAATTAACTTTTTGGCTCTCTGTGCTTCAACTGCATGTGAAATTTCAGCATTATATTTCTAAAATTTCAATAATTTTACCTGACCGTGTAATTTCTTTATCTCCTCTTCTCGAATGAACATATTCTGAACTGCTTTGGTGAGTTGCTTGGCTCCATCTGCAGTACTTGATGTAGAAGGTGTTGCTATAGGGATGAATGCTAGAGGAACTGCTTCTAAAGGAACTTTAGATGCTTTTTTTACTAGTTATTTTTCCTTTATCGCTTTTTCTAGTTATGATTCCATCTGCTTTATTTGAGTATTCTGCTCCATAATCAACTTCACCATTTATGTCTTCTAAGATTCAGTCTCTTCTATGTCTTTTTGTTAGCTTCCTATATTACTAGTGTAGTCCCTTATTGTGGTTAGTATAGCCCCCTTATTGTTATTTTTGTAGCCCTATAACCCCCATATTGTTATTATTGTTCCCTTACATTATTATTGTTAGGTCAGCTAGGATTATATTGTGACCCCATGGACTCCTATATATAGAAGGAGGTTGTTTAATTTGTATCATCCAAGAATTGTTCATTTATGTAATGTAAAAGAGGTTTCTCCCTTGAAGTGGCTTATTTCTAAGGAGTTGATCTCTCTTTTCTTCTATTTTTGGAGCTGGTTTCATAACATTTGGTATCAGAGCTTTGGATTCTAGGGTTTCACTGCTCCAAATAGGTCATCGTGGAATTTTCGCTATAACGTTTTTTCTACTAAGGTTCAAAAGCTGAAATTTTTATCACACGAGGCCGAAATCCTGAGGAACTTCGCGCAAAAATTTCAGATCTTGGTTCGCAATATTTTTAGAGATATTATATGTGGAAGTTATGATTTTTTCAGGCTCCCAAATTTCATCTCAAATAGGTGACCGTGGGAAAATCATCATAACTCTCTCTCTTTAAGCATCAGATTGGGATTATATAAAAAGCGAAAGAAAGTACATGGACTGTAGTTTCCTGTGTATCAGTTTCAAAGCCAAAGGAGGAAAAAATGACATGTGGCACGTCGTAGAAGTTCCTGTGTATCAATTTCAGAGTTGAAGGAGGAAACAATGACATGTGGCACATCGTACAAGTTTTCTCTACTGAACCAATCCATAATTAGGTTACTGTGGGAGATTGAGCATAACTTTGCCTTGATTCATCCAAATAAGGTCAGACTTGTGGTATTGGAAGTAAGATTCAGAAGGCTCCTACAGCACCGAATTTCAGATATTGAAGATCTGAAATCATAGAAATAATTCAGTTTCAATATTGAGCTCTTCAAAAGCAAGAAAAAGGTGTGTATTTTTTTTTCAAATTGCATAAGTCTTGTTTGAAAAATCAATTTGAAGTCATTCTAAGGGAATATTGAAGCATAGATATCAGTATTGGGTTCTAAAATGCCCCTTAAAAAGAATTCAACACCCATTAAGCCCTTAGAATACTCTACTATGACTCATGAAGATGAATAACTGCAGCATGATATATAAAAATTACAAGAGAAAGTGCACCAAATTTCGCTCTCGCGAAGAGCAACAAAAAATGAAATAGAAGTTTTGAAAAAAATCGTAGTAGCTAAGATGGATGGCATGGAAGCTAAGATCGATGGTATAGAGGAAAAAATGAAATACAACATGGAATACATGAAGAATGATCTAAAAGAAGACATGGAATATTTGACAAAATTGATACAAGAAATGATTCCTAATGGCGAAAAGACAGTAGAGGAAACTCATGATGAAAACAAAATAAATGTTAATCGTGATTTCATAAACTCTAATGTGGGATTGAAGACCCACCATATTCCAAAGATTGATATGAGGAAGTTTGATGGCAAGGATCCCGTAACATGGATACTATAGATGGATCAATATTTTGATCTCAATAATGTGCAAAACACACAAAAGGTACGCATTGCAACTTTATATTTAGAAAAAAATACATTTGTATGGTATCGATGGCTTTGCTCCCTTAAAAAATTTGTCACTTGGAAAATTTTTACGGAGGAAATGGTAGCACATTATGAGGATACAAAGAGAAACACCTTCTTTAGTCAATTTATAAACTCAAACAAAAGGGTTCAGTGGTGGAGCACATTGAGGACTTCCAAAATTTGAATATAAAGGTAAATGATATTCCAAAGGAACACAGGATTGATGCATTCATGGGGACTTTAAAGGATAATATCCAACATGAGGTTCACCTTTGGGAACCTGATTCATTGGAGAAGGCATTCAGGTTGGAAAGAAAAATTGAATGTAAAATTGTGGCGACAAGGAATCCTACCACTCACATCTATAAAGATGGAAGTGTTGCTACTCCTAGACTTCCACAACCTGCAAGGTTGACACCACAACAATTGGAATAAAAAAGAGAAAAGGGGCTTTGCTATAGTTGTGATAGAAAATACACTAAAGGTCATAAGTTTGCTGAGAAAAAATTATTTTACATAGATTATGAAGAGGAGGAATAAAATGAACAAGAAAATTCAAAACAAGAGGATATACACTAGGAACCATCCCTAGAGAAAGAAGAAATGAGTTCGACCATATCATGTAATGCATTGCCAGGAATTACCACTCCTCAAACTCTCAAGATAGAAGGACATATCAAGAAGAAAAAGGTAATAGTGTTGATTAATTCAGGTAGTACCCATAATTTTATTCATTGTAAGGTAGCCAAGGAATTTAATTGCTTCCTATACCCAACACCAGAATGTCAAGTGATGGTTGCAAATGGAGGAACTATAAATTGCTCCGAAAAATGCCATAATATCAAGCTAACCATGGGGGAATATGTATTGAATAGCCCAGTTCTTTGCATTCCAATGGGAGGTGTTGATGTTGTACTAGGAGTACAATGGTTACAATATTTGGGGATTGTGGCTTTTAATTTTCAAGAAATTTTCTTGAATTTTTTTTTGGAAGGAAAGGAAGTTGAGTTACGGGGTATTGCAGCGAAGTTTGGAAAGATAATAAGCTCTAATGTCATGAAAAAGCTTCTGAAGAAAGAACAACGAGGCGTAATTGCACAATTATGCTCACTAGAAGTTCCAACATCAAAATCATCTATGTCTGCAGATCTCCAACAAGTCTTGGACAATCATTCCAAGGTGTTTGAAACTCCCAAAGGACTCCCACCTATTCGTGATCATGATCATGCTATTCATTTGATTCCAGGAAGTGTTCCTCCAAACATCAGGCCTTATAGATATCCTTACGTCCAAAAGAGCAAAATTGAACATATGATTGCAGAAATGTTAGAGGCGGGTATAATTCAACCTAGTCAAAGTTCTTTCTCTGCTCCTGTAGTATTGGTACACAAGAAGGATGGATCATGGCGAATGTGTCCGGATTATAGAGAGCTCAATAAACTCACCATTAAAGATAAATTTCCCATTCCTGTGATTGATGAATTATTGGATGAATTACATGGAGCAATTTATTTTACCAAGTTGGATCTTCGTTCAGGATATCATCAAATTAGAATGAAGACCGAAGATATTCCAAAAACAACATTTCGAACTCATGAGGGTCATTATGAATTTTTGGTCATGCCTTTTTGCCTTACCAATGCACCTTCTACATTTCAAGGGTTGATGAATTCCATTTTCAAACCCTTCCTTAGAAAATTTGTGTTAGTATTTTTTGATGATATACTAATCTACAATAGGTCTTGGAATGATCATGTTCAACATGTTGACAGGGTGCTCAAACTATTGGAGGAGAAACAATTATATGCAAAAACCTCCAAATGTTTCTTTGGAGTACAAGAGGTGTAATATCTGGGTCATATTGTATCTCACGACGGTGTTAAGGTAGACCCTAGAACAAAATTAAATCCATTAAGGAATGGGAAGTCCCCACAACCATAAAGCAGTTGCGAGTATTTCTCGGGTTAACAGGGTATTATCGTAAGTTTTTCAAGAATTATGGGAGAATAGCGGCACCCCTAACAACATTATTGAATAAAGATGAATTTTCATGGACTCCTGAAGCAACTAAGGCCTTTGAGCATCTTAAAGAGGCAATGTGCCTAGCACCGGTCTTAGCTACACTAGACTTTAGAAAAACCTTTAATGTGGAATGTGATGCCTCAGGAAATAGAATTGGTGTTGTTTTAATGCAAGAAGGTAGACCCATTGCTTTTGAAAGTCGTTCAATAAAAGGAAAGTATTTACAGAAAGCTATTTATGAGAAGGAAATGTTGGCAATACTACATGCACTACGGAAATGGCGACCTTACCTAATGGGAAGACACTTCAAGGTAAAAAATGGTCATGATAGTCTTAAACACTTTTTGGAACAAAGACTGTCTTCAGAAGAGAAAAAAAAATGGGTCAAAAAGATGTTGGGTTATGACTTTGAAATCATATACAAAAAAGGGAAGCTAAATATTGTTGTAGATGCACTCTCAAGAAAGTATGAAGAGGTGGAAGCATTGCTTTGTGCCATTTATATTATCCAACCAGATTGGATAACCGAAGCAAGGGATGAATGGAAGAAGGATGAAGAAGTGTGGAAGCTCATTCAAAAGTTGCAGTAAGATCCTAGTACATCTGATACATTTAGTTAGAAAAATGATTTCTTATGGTACAAAGATCGCTTATATCTTTGTAATAATTCCCAACTAAAACAAAAGATTCTTTTAGAATTGCACACTTCTCCTTTAGAAGGACACTCAGGATTTTTAAAAACTTACCACAAGGTGAAGAAGATTTTTTTTGGGATAGCCTTAAATATGATATTCAAAATTTTGTGGTGGAATGTTTGGTTTGCCAGCAAAATAAAGTTGAGAAAATTAAGACCCCGGGTCTTCTACAGCCTTTATCCATTCCAAGTCAACGTTCGGAGGAGATTTCAATGGATTTTATCACAGGTTTACCTAAGTTCGAAGGAAAGAGTGTCATCATGGTGGTATTTGATAGACTTACCAAGTATGCACACTTTTGTGCATTATCTCATCCATTTAAATAAAGTACAGTTGCTATTTCATTTATGGAAACAATTCAAACGTTACATGGAAACCCAAATATTATTATAAGCGACAGAGATCCCATTTTCACTGGAAATTTTCATTAGGGAAATTTTGAGGTCTAAAATGGGCCTCCTAAGGAAATGATAAAATAATAGTGGAAATAATAAAATAATATTTGATTACATTATCTAATTTTATAGGGAAAAAAGAAAAAACTACTTTTTCAACTCATATTTTCAGCTTATCTCCCAAAGGGTTTACTCAAATTTCAAGTGGAATTACTCGTTGGATGCAAAATTTAATTCCTCATCCAAATAATATCCATGTTGCATACTTTCGATGGGTCCTACTTCATGAAAAATGAAAAATACATGAAAAATGTGATTGCAATCACATTTTTTTATGTATTTCTCATTTTTCGTGTAGGAGGGTCCATTGAAAGTATGCAACATGGGTACTCATTAGATGAAGAATTAAATTTTTCATCCAACGAGTACTCCCACTCGAAATTTGAGTAAAAACTTTGGGAGATAAGTTGAAAATATGAATTGAAAAAGTAGTTTTATTATTTTATTATTTTTTAATCTTTTTACCTTTTTACTTTAAAAATTGTGAATAATCCCCCATGGTTGACATCATTATCTTGAAACCTATTGGTCCTTATAAAGTTTATTTTTGTTGTACATTTTTCTTAGGAGGCCCATTTTAGACCTCAAAATTCCCCTAATGTGGAAGGAATTATTTTCTTGTTTAGGTACTCAACTAGCTCATAGCTCATCTTATTATCCTCAATCTGATGGTCAAACTGAGATAGTGAACAAATGTTTGGAAGGGTATCTTCGTTGTTTTTTATCTGATAAATAAACACAATGGGCCAAGTGCTTACCTTTGACTGAATGGTGGTATAACACTTCCTTCCACACTGTAGCAAAAATGACCCCATTTATGGCACTTTATGGATATCATCCACCATCCATCACATCATATTTAAGAGAAAAATCTAAGGTTCAAGTAGTGGAAGATCACATCAAGCATCAACAAAAAGTTCTCCAACTCTTAAAGGATAACCTAAATTTGGTACAAAATTGAATGAAACAATAGGCAGATTAACATCGCAGTGAGAGAAGTTTTGATGTAGGAGACTAGGTATTTTTACAACTACAACCATACAAACAAATGTCCCTCCAGAAAGCTAAGAAGGATAATAAATTATCACCAAAGTACTATGGTCCTTACAAGGTGTTGCAAAATATTGGTACTATGGCATACAAATTGGAGCTTCCTGCTTCTTCGCGAGTGCATCTAGTTTTCCATGTTTCATGCTTAGAGAAGGTTATAGGTGACAAACTTCGAGTTCAAACAATATTTCCAGAACTTGATGAGGAAGGAAAAATCATATTGGAACCTGAAGAAGTCACGGAAACAAGAACTCAACAGCTACGAAATCAATCAATTTCAGAGTATCTCATCAAGTGGAAGAACTTACCCATTGAAGATTCTACATGGGAGGATGAGAATTTTATATAGAAGCATCCATAGCTACTCAAGTGTTGAGAACAACACATTTTTGAAGGAGAGGGGCATGTTAGGTCCCTATATTACTAGTGTAGTCCCTTATTGTGGTTAGTATAGCCCCCTTATTGTTATTGTTGTACCCTTATAACCCCCATATTGTTATTATTGTGCCCTTACATTATTATTGTTAGGTCGGCTAGGATTATATTGTGACCCCATGGAATCCTATATATAGAAGGAGGTTTTGTCATTTGTATTATCCAAAAATTGTTCATTTATATAATTTAAAGGAGGTTGCCCCCTCGAAGTGGCTTATTTCTATGGAGTTGATCTCCCTTTTCTTCTATTTTTGGAGTTGGTTTCATAACACTTTTGCTAGAGGATATTCTATAGCTAGAATCTTCAATTGCTTCCTCAATGTTGTTATGTCAACATTTTTCTTTTTGATGATTTCTTGTATTTCATTAACATTGGATGGATCATATCCAATTTTGATCACCAAGTCTTCCAGAGTTTTGATTCTTGTGTCCTTATCAAATGAATAAAATTTCTCTATTTTCAACTGTGATTGTACATTAACTAATGAAACCTGCAATTTCGAAAAACTCAAAGAAGTGTTAGTGAGGGTTGATGAAATAATCTCACCAATTTGTTTATGTAACTCCATTTGATCTATTGGATGTATTTCCTTGGTATCAAACTCAAATGCAATCCTTTTTTAATCTGCTTCTGATTTTGGTTGTGGAATTTGTGCTTGAAGAAAATAAAAGTGCATTTTTCCCTTTTCTGAATCAAAATTTGAGAGCAACCTGCTCTGAGAGATGGGAGTTTGTTTGTAAAACTGGTTGTATGTGCTCGTCTTTAACATTTCATTCTTCAACTTTATTTATTTGAAGGTGTCAAAGATAGTTTTCTCCTTTTCCCCTGTAGCAAATGTACTAATTTGAATGGCTTTCTGTTGATCTTGAGGAACTGCTGAAGTAGTAGGCTTTGTAGAAGTGCTTTGGTCACCTGCCTGTGTGGAAGGAGGTGTCTCTTCAATAATGATAATTACTTCTTTCTTTGACTCCTTGCTAGGATTTACCTTTGGATTAAGCTTTGTATTCTTCCTGTAATTAATTTTAAACTCTTTTCTAGATGAATCAGTAATTGGAGATGACTGGTCTTCTCTAACCCTTTTCCCTGCTCTTTCCTGTGCAATAGGAGTCTGTAATGCTGATGTAGATAGTGTTTATTCTTCAGCCTCTTGTAAAGTACCTTCAATCCATTCAATTTTATTCATATATTTTTCAATCTCTGGTCTAGGTGTATGAAAATAAGGTGTAGACTTGTTCTCTACCCTTAGTTTAGAAATGACACCAACTGGGTCATAAGACCATGTGAAAATGGGATTAAACTGCATCTCTTTCAACAATTTATCTGCTTCCTCCCATGATGTCCTGCTATTACAGATAAAATTCCCTATCTCTATTTTGATTTTGAATTGTGACTTCTTTTTAGCATATGCAAAATGCACTGCATCAGCATTAATCATTTGCCTGATGTACTCTAATGAAAAATTCCTCATTGGGAGTAATTTTGGAAACTTGTAAGGGGGAATCTCACAGCCATAAACTCTGAGTTCTATATATTTTTGATAAAGATACCAATCCCCTGTTCCTGCTTGATCTAACCACTACAATACCTTTATGATTTATTCACTGATCTTGGGTTCTGTAGTGCTATTAAGTAAACTGGGTGTTGGATGAAGAAACAATTCCACAAATTTCTTATATGAATACTCTTTATGTTCCTTCATGACAAATGAAGTCCAAAAAATGATTAACTGTTGATTTCCTTCTTCATCCATTTTTTGTAAGGAAAACTTAAACTTGTATCCCTGAGAATATAAGAACAAATAAACTAACACAGAGGCATACTTGAAGGCCTCTTTAGTTGGAAATTTAACCAACTGCTTATGGATAGAATCTGCAATGAATTGAATGAAATTGAAAATGATGGAGGGTTTGGAATCTATGGAGAATATGGACATGAATATTATGATGGCTTCATCTACCCATTGATCTCAATAATAACAAAGAAGGTAGGAAATGATTGTGATGATTTTTTTAGATCTTTCAGGGAAAATGGATGATGGAAATGTAGGGTTTTCTTGGGTAATGGATCATTTTCAGTCATAAACAGCTCAAGAGTTTGAGCTCTTTTTGCAAAATCTAACTTCTGATATATTTCAATCAAGGCTTCTTGGGAAAATGGTGTGGCATTCTCTATGGTTGGGGCTTGCATCATTTGTTCAAAATGGTATTTTCTCTCTGGTTTGGCATATACCAAGCTTGGCATCTTCTAATAAATTCTGGAGCACTATGGATGTGAGGAAAGATAAAATGTGGAAGGTTAGAATCCCATAGTCCTATATCATTAGATTTATCTAAGAATTTATCTTCCAACCAGCAATATAATTCAAATAGCTCAAGTTCACAAAGGTTTTCATGGATTTTATGGTCTTTTTCTGCTAATGGTATGTGATGAAAGTCAATTGGAGGGCGTAATAGCAGACTTATTGATTCTTCTGGTCCTTTTTTCTTTGGCAGCATGATTGGCTTTGTTGAAATGGCTGACACAAGAATTTATGATGAAAAATAGAGGCCAAGACTGAGGAAAAGCTCTGCAGATTAGAATAAAATCAACAGCTGCAAAGGAGGGCTTTAAACAATGGTGAGGTTGATCTCTGGAGTTCTGTTCAATAACTGTAAATTTATAATCCTGTGTAGAGGAGATCGAAAAGCAGAATAAAAGGGACGATAAGGGTATGGACTTATCAATTACCCTATCAACTAGTCGGTTCGACTATGATCCAAGGATTTAGTTATCGACGCAGTGTATGGCCGCCTAATGTCCCCTTGCTCCACAAAATGTTTTTGAAATTTCACTACAACATTTCTTTTTCTTGGACGTCGGAGGTGCAACTAATCGATCTCATGACCATTCGCAACAAACAACCATTAGGGTGTAGCACTTAGTCAATTTATTGCATTCACAGATTTGCAGTTGTTCCAATCGAGCCACAATAGGAATGACCAAATTGATTAATCCATCAAGGTCATGGAACTCAATTCCCATCGTGTGTACTCATACAAATTATCATGACAATCGTTACTACTTATAAAACCTTCCAGGTCGTGCATGGGTGTATTGAACCTTGATTGTTTGTCAATCATATATGTGCCTTGGTGCAAGGATTAATGCAATCCTCTACTTATAACGTTGATTCAGAGATCGATTTTACCTTTCAAGTCGAATCTTTGACTGCGACCCCAACAAGTTCGTCCTGCAATAATCGATCTTCAAAATAAATCTCGGCTGATGAAACAACTTCAATTCTTCAGAAAATTCTAAGCTATATGGTCTCCCGAAAAGATCTACTCGATAATCCCTCAACTGCGTGGATCTCACTCCCTTCACCCTCTACTATTCGATATGTGACAGTGGGAAAACTCAGCTAGGTTACAAACCTCACTGTGCAGCTACCTTATGCTAGTAAACAACCTCATGTACTGAGTCAAATAGCCTTACCATAGATTGGAGTCGGCTTTTCCTGTGCATTAAGTTTGGCGTTGTAATAATTTCCAGCCTTGCTGTTGTTGGGAAAAAAGATGTGAGCCACAATGGGTATCTTTCCTGCTCGCCGCGTCCCACTATTTCCCCTGCTAGGTGATGAGACATCCTTGTCATTGAGTAAGTTTGGAAACCTCCTTGTGACAATCGCTCGACCCTCTCCTCAAGGAAATTTGCTAGGAATCTCAATTCGAGAATGTCATCCCTACAAATATTCTTTGGTCGAAAGCGTAAACAAATGATGGCCTGTTGACAAAGTCGATAGATCGACCCTTGGAGTCTTTACCTGAAACAATGCACCATGATAATAAAATCAGACACAATATGGCCCGACACTACTTCAAATGGCATAGCAATACTCAATCCTGCAATGTAAGTACCCTGGAAATAAATCAATAAACTGGTGCCTCAAATCACCAAAATGATCGATGCAAAAACTCGAGGAATTTCTTTTAAAACGAGAAACTCTCTACCCCAATACAGATTTAGACCTCGCAATAGGAAAAACTTCAAAAGTAACTAAAAAGTAAGAGACCAACTAGGGTGATACTAGATACCACTGAAGATGGACACTTTCGGCTAGGGTGAGAAGAATCCCACCGAAGTTACGACGATCCATAAAACTAAAATTCCTCAGGCTGGCAAGATGCACAACTTAGATACCACTATAATATCCCAATTACTAAAAATTATCACAGATATAGCACACTTTGATATTCTGAATCAAGTAAAATTTAAGTTAGAACAAGAATGAAAACGATATATATAAATGCAACCCTTTATTCATATTATTAAATGAAAAAAAAAAAAAAAAACATGCCCATACAATAGGACTAGAGCTCATGCAAATGGCAGGCACAACTGTTGGTTAAAACATAAAACAAATGCTGAAGCACAATCGTGGACCCTGGATGGATCCACCAGAAAAATTCACCATGGGGTTTTCGTCCCAGGATCAATGCTAGAACTGACCACACCAAGTTCTCAACCAAAATACAATAAGAAATATAAACCCAAATGATCCCAAATGCCTAGATTCTATCCCCTTTTATAGGCTTGATGGACTTTCTAGAGACCTTATTTTATTATTTTCGAGACCTTATTTTATTATTTTCCCTCAAAAACCAAAGGAAAATATCATGGGTTGATACCGTGGGAAAATAGCACGGTAAATACCATGGACATATTTCGTCCATTTTGACCAGATCAAGAAAGGGAATATTACACATTTTTCTTACTTAATATTCCAGAAAAAGGTTTATCACAAATATTTCATGTACTTAATGCATTTTTCTTAATTAATATTCCATATTTGCTATGATGTAAATATTGTAATTAGTTTACAATTATCAATTGATGTTTTTTAATAGTTGTTAAGATACAAAAAATAGACATTCAAACCTTTGATCGATATTGTATTATGTATGGCTGGTGAGTATATATTACAGTATTAAGGGTTAATTGAATAATTTTCAAGTAGTTATTTTGTTTTACTTCCCTTATTATGCCGAAAGTGTTATTTTAAGAGAAGGTCTCTCAGCTAGCCTTGGTCATCTATCCACTTCCAATAAAATCAGTCCATCTATCTCTTCTCTCTGCAGGGTTTGTATGTCCAAACACTGTTAATACAATCCAACAGGAGTGGCTCATTTTCATCCTCCTCAAGAGAGTAAAAAATGTATGTGTGTCATTTGGTTGACTGCAAATGTGCTTTGTTCTCTCTATTGTTCTGTGTACTGCCTTTAGTGTTATTGTTTTTGCACATTCTCTTGTCAGTCAACCATTCTCAAAGCTACCATTGTTTCACAGGGACTCACCTCTTTCACCTATTTATGATGCTTCTCTAACTAGCCTGCAACGCTTAGAGGGCACAAAGCAAAGGTAATATGTGTAATGTAATTGTATCATAAATTGGCCCATGAGTGCAACAATAAAATCATATTGTCTATTCATCCCAAAGTGCAACACGTCAACATTATATCTTCAAGAAAAGGTTTAAATACGAACATATTCAAGTGTGTTGGAAAAAAAGGGTGAATTTTGGGCAAGACCTGGGTTCAGGCTTAGAGGCCAACAAGATCTCGTTGTAGTCTAGGACAACGCCGACATTTTCACCCTGCTCAAAGGAGAGCAAGGAGTCTCACCCGAGGCATGCTAATACCTTACTGAGATAGGATAACTAGAACCATATTAGAAAATCGAAACTACTCATTTATCACCAATACATTACATTCATGCAGGAATAACACTTAACGCATATTAGTTAAAGGAAGAACTATCATATTGCAGGTATCAAAGAAAGCTATCAAAAAAAAAATTAAACACCCCATTAAACATCATACATGGATAATCACACATTAGACACATGACGCAAGTCCACAAAACAATTTTTTTTGTATTATATTTCTTGTGCAGCACATTACATCCGAGACTTCGTAGAGCTCAATACACTACAAAAACCCTCAAAACCCCAGAACCAACTGACTGCATTTTCCTTTTCCTTGCTTATCTATCTCTTTTTTCTGGAACTGACAGTCTTTTCTCCTTCTTCGCTCGGTTTTTCTACTGTGCTACGCCATTTCCTATTCCCTTCCGCGCTTGGCTCTACCTCTGGGAGTCTTTCTGCCTGTTCATTGTCAACTATTCTTGCCACCTGTGTTTCCACTTATTCACAGTCCACCACCTACCTGCCAATTCTCTGCAACCCGCAACAACTCTCTTCCTTCTGAAACAACTCTCTGCCACTCGCTCTGTCTGTAACTCAAAATTGGTTTCTTTAAAACAAAGGCCCCAATAGGCCCCGACCACAAGCTATTGATTCATCCCAAGTAAATTTTCTCCCAGTCTTGAGGTCCCTATGTGATTGTTTGTCGTGGTCTTCTGTTGGTCTTGTTCGGCTGCTCCCTTCTCTTGCTCCACTTTCTTTGGTTCCTGATCTTCCAACAAAGGCCCCAACTACAGGACCTTCTGCATGGCTTCTGTCTTGAGTTCCATGAAATCATTGATTTCTTCCTGCCATGTTTCATGTCTGTTGTGTGCACCACCTTGTCATCCTGAGTGGCATCAATGGGATGCGACAAGTTTGCAAATATTGCATTGTACTGAGGATCATCGTCGAGACCAGTTGTTGTATTTTCTTTGCCTTATGTTTGACGGGGTGTTAGAGATCAAAAAGGAGTTTCTTGGTCTTTTCTGAGTTCTCCTCGATGGCTTGGATCTGAAATTGCAGAGCGTCGGCCTAATCGTATAGTTGTATGCGACTGGCTGGGTCAGGGGTTCCTTTGATCTTAGTGAAAATATTTTGTAACTGCTCTGAAATTGGCTGAGCTTTCATCGTCGGTGAATACGAGCACTCATGGATTTTCTCGAACCAAGTGTATGCCTCAGTGACAGTGCTCCCTAGTGTTTCTTTAAGCTGACTTATCTTCTCTTTCTTCTGGGTTATCTTCTCTACATACACTGCGGCGGGATCTTGTAGTGTCGGTCCCACTGACAGGGCCAGTCGGAGTTCCTGATTTGTGCTACCCATATTCGTGCATGTTATCCTGATGTGAATGGAGCTTTCTATAATGGGGCAGGCCCACATATATGTGGGGGCATCTTCGACAACGTTGGTGATGGTTGGCCATAGCTCTCGAAAGTTCTCGGTGATCTAATCAATTTGTTGCTGGAGGGTGTCTCTTTCTTGTTGTAACTGATTACGCTCTTTAGTGAGCATTAGAAATTGCTAGTGTTGCTACTCGTATTTCTAAAGAAGGTTGTTGTGGAGCGATTCTTCCTGTCGAGTCATTGTTTGTATGAAATTAAAGAGCTGACCTATTGTCCAACTCTGAAGATATCTGCTACTCATCGTCTCAGGGTTGGGATTTCTCTCTCTAAGTGGTTGACCACTAGAGATGGAAAAGTCAGATTGTTCTGGTGGAGAGTTAGGTTGACTCGATGGTATGGTTGGAGGTTGGGTTCGATGAAAACTGATGGAGGGAGGAGGAGTGGGTATGAATGGTTGAAATGCCAGCATTGATTTTTGAAATATAGAAAACGAGGTCTTACTCGATGTAGTTTTAGGAAAGCGTAGGTCTATCTGAATAAGTAGATTTAGGAAGGTCCCCGAATCTACCGAGGCTAAGTTAACCTTAGTTACTTGGGCAGTACCCGAGTTAACCTCCGCTTTAGTGTTGATTTCCATCACTGTTCTTGTGAGTATTTAATCAAATATGGTTGCGGATGTGGAAGCAGTGTGGGATGATTGGTACTTGGAAGCATGAGAGGTGTGCGGTGATGAATTCTGTGTAGTTGGGGATGAGGAGGCTGGGGCGCTTTGCGATGACGAAGGGTTGGGTTGCGGTATGGTTGGGGAAGTCTGAGTACCCTTCTCTAGCTCCTTTGTGATCGGGATCCTTGTACCTATCTGATGTATAGGATCCTCCTCTATCAAATTTACCACTTGGTCAAGTTTCAAAGTCCTGGCCCGCTTTCCCTTGGGCCCGAGGATAGGTGGTTTAGTTGCCTTGGTTTTTCGAAATGGGGCAATGGTCGGCTGTGAATGCGAATGGAGGGTGGTGGAGGGGAGAGCGGTAAGGAATGGGGTCATTAATGAAGGTGATCCTATGTTGAATGCCTAAAATTCATTAAATAATGGAAATGTAGTAGTTACAATTCTGATGCTTACCATGGCTTTGTTAAAGGCTTGCACCTGTGTGTCCAGCTTTTGAAGCAGTGACTAGAGTTGCATATGTGATATCCTCTAAGCTGTGTTCACTGGTGTTTCTCCTGACAGCTAACGTGGAAGCATGGCCTTAAGAGAATACTTATGCTTCCCATATCAGACTTCCCCCATGACCCCCGGCCAAGACATAATTTATGTGTGGAAATCCTTCTCTCCCAGCCGGAATCTCAATGATCTCTTTTGGACAGTGCCCACTGCAACACAGTGGGGTCTAATCCATGTATTTCCATGTGAGATGCCAAACCATATTTTCCCAGAGTACTCATGTAGAAAAACTTTGGGAATTCTTTGTTGGGTTTGAACAACATCCAGCATCATCCTGTACCAATCTGTGAATTCCTACTCGTTGATCTCTTTACTACTAGGGTCACCTAAGACTCTCTACAATGTATATCTAAGGGCCAATGGATGATCTTCGCCTATCTCTGCAAGTGGTCGTTTCCCCAGCAGACACCATTTCCACATAGCCAATGCCATGATTAAATGCCTGTAGATAAATCCAGTGGCCATTTTGAAGTTTTCTTAGTAGGCTTCAAAGAGCTCTTGCAGCAGAAAAGCACTCCCCTTTTTTATAGTGTCTTGTGGTCTTCCCTACCACCAGGTAGCACTCAAAATTCGCATAAGTGTGTTGATCAGGTCTATCTTCTCTCCCTTCCCTCCTCTCTTGGTCTCATACTTCTTGTAGTATTCTAATTCCCCCACCTTCTTTGTTCTTTTGGAGGTAGTCTGGAAGGTCATGGACACGTCGCTCCCTGCCGTTAATAGCCCTGTGAGCCTGTGGATGTATTCTGCATGAATTTTGATCTCTTTCCCGAGCCAAAGCAACCCATTGTGAATTCTACTGATTAGGAGATTTGTGCACTGCATGGCCGCTCCTTGTGTAACGAACACTGGTAGGCTCCTTAGGTGAAGAATTGTTGATCTTTGAATTCCATTGATGTCTGGGTGAACTCGAGCTACTTCGCTTCCACCCTCCTTCACATAATTCTCAATGAAGACTTGCCTCTTCAACGCTGGAAACTGGAAGGAATCTGTGAAATCTGTGTCTATTAGAGTTGCATTATCATACCTTCCTATCAACAACTCTAGTTTTTTAATCCTCTCGTCAAGCTCTGGTTCAACTACTGACACCATTGTCTTCATCATGCCATTTCTCCTATAATACACCAGTATTTTTTTCCAGTCTTCACCTTTGAAACTCTAATGGTATGCTATGGCTAACCATTATAGCAATTTACTCCTCTTGCAATTTTTTGTTTTCTGACATTCTAATTTTTCCTTTCTCCATGCAGATTTGGCATGAAGGGCGTTGATGCAATTGAATAACTAATTAATTTTTCAGGTTCCCTCCATGGCTAAAATCGTGTGGTTGGTCACTCAAATGAGGTGGAATCTAACTCTACTAACAGTGGCCTCGAAAATTGAGTGGACGTGATGGCTAATTATTATGGCTTGATGTGGAAACTTTATTACAAAGTGGTGTTTCCAATTACGGAATTTTTTTTCGAATTTTTGGCTAACACTATAGACTAACACATAAATGATGGTTAATTGTGACAAAATGATGATTGACATGATTGGTCGTACAGTACCCGCAACCCCCCAACCACAATTGGTTGCGGTGTGGTCCCCATGCCGCAATAGGGTAGTAGTGGGATACTCGTGACACAAACGTTATTCGATGATTGGCTTCTTATCATACATGCGGAAACTGACTTCTATGGTTTATTGAAATTTCTCGGTTGTGAGAGATTTATTGAATTTCTAACCTACAGACTCATCTCGGGTGAGAGATGTTTAAAAGTTAACAAGAAATGTGTGTCTAATTTAATTTTCCCTTAATTAAATTGGACAATAAATTGTAATCTTATCTCATAATCACTTGTAATAGTTAAATGAGTGTGATAGACTCAATTAGCTCATGAAATTCAAGTTGAGGGTGGTTGGTGAGGCATGTAGAGTGATTCTATTTGTTTTAGAGTCCAAGTTGTAGTTAGTGTATTAGTTTAATGCATGAGAAATCAGTTAACTCAATTAAGTGAGTTAAAGTCAGTCTAAATGGTTGTAACTAATTGTTGTACTAGTGAGAGGTCAAGTTAATTAAATCCTATTTGATTGACATGTAGTGATCTATCAAGTGACTGATGATTTACTATTAATAGCTGCATGCATGTCAGTTCTTATGAAGATCTAGTTGAGACAAAGGTTAAAGGGATGTTAGTTATCAGTTTTATTGTTAGTAAATTGTCGGCACACAATTATACAACCATAGGATTTCCCATGATGTATTGCACAGTTTTGGAAGGTTGAATTATCTAATTAATATGGATCAATTGTTCTTAGAATTGCACAAGCAAGGCAGGCTGAGCAGAGGCAGGAAATTGGTTAAGTGTTGGTCGATTTTGTCTGGATCAGTGTGAGAAAATTGGTAGAGTGCAGTAGACTCTTGTGAGAAGAGTGCATTGTAATTATTTCATGATTCCTTGGTTTTATACAATACATATAGGGGGTTTTGAGCAAATTTCTTTCCTTGGAAAATTTCATGTGTTGTGGATTTGATTCTTTCTCTTACTTGGCGTGATTGTGCGACCATGTTTAATTTCCGCAAATTAATTGTAGAAGGATTCAGTATCTTGCTCTAGAATATTGCATGATCAGATTGAATCCATTGGTATACATATTGTTGTATAATTTCTACATGGTATTAGAGAGCCATAAATCACTATAGTGGAGAAGAAATTGAGTTTGTGCTAAACAACATTCGAATTTGCAAAAATATTCTTTGGTACGACATGTAGATCAAGATGGCTTTCAATGTATTAATATTGGAATATGCACTCGAGGGCAGTTCTAATTATATTGCATGGAAAGATAGAATGGAGGTAGTTCTGGAGGACAACGGGTTGAAAGAATTTATCGACACTAATATCCCAAAGCCCGCAGCAGAAAACGCCACTCTTCTTGATGCTTGGAAAAAGAAGGTTGAAAAGGCGAGGAGGATCTTATTAGAGGGAGTTCGATATCACATTGTCCCCAGTCTCCATGGCAAGGTGACTCCATATGCAATGTGGAAGGCCTTGATATATCTGTTTCAGAACAGCAGTGCCACAGAAAATTGGCACTCAAGGACAAGCTCAGGAAAATTAAAATGGAGAAAGGCAACACTATTCCGAAATACTTGACCAAGTTCATCCAATGTCGAGATGAGCTTGGAAGTGTCGGGATTATTGTAGCGGATGATGACTTGGTGAGCCTAGAACTTCTAGGCCTTCCCAAGGGTTGGCATAGTTATCAGGACTTTTTCAATGGGAGGGAGAAGCTACGATATTGGGAGCGGCTTTGGTTGGATTTACTACAAGAAGAATTCAGGAGAAATACCAGGGATGGATCCTCATCCAAGATAGATGATGAGGAAAATTGTGCCTTGGCTGGTAAGGCAACGAAGGGGAAGGGAAATAAACCCTATTCCAAATTTGAGACTGGCAAAGAAGGCAAGAAGTGTGACATGTCAAGAGTGAAATTTTTTCACTGTCACGATCATGGACATTATGCCACTAATTGTCCACAGAAGAAGAAGAATAGCAAGAGGGCTTCAAGATCTGTAGCGGTTGATGCTTTAGCTTCACAGTTCGAGTTGGACTTCTCACTCATCTAATGCATGGTGTCTAGTGTGATGGGATCAATGTGGTACTTGGATAGCGGTGCATCTTTCCACATGATGGGAGACAAAGAACTCTTTAGTAGCTTGGAGAAGGATCTTCAGATGCACATCAAGATGGGTGATGACAGGAGGTATATCGCTATCGGGATCGGTACAGTTAATTTCCAGAGACGGTCAAGTAAACCTTTCTTATTAAAAAATGTCATGCATGTACCAGGGTTGAAAAAGAATTTAGTTTCAGTTGATATGTTGGAGGATAGATGATATGATGTGGTTTTTAGTGAAGGGAAATCATTCCTTCATCACAAAGCCAGAGGATAGGTTAAGAATATTGGGGTTCATATGAAGAACCTCTACAAACTTTATGTAAATGGTTGCGCAACATTGATGAGTAAAGCAGACAATGTGGTCAACTGAGATGAGGGTGAGTTTTGGCACAGGAGATTGGGCCATCTACACCACAATGTTTTGAAGGTCATGTAATCTATTTCTACGGGGCTTCCAAAGGGTACTCTTGTGCTGTGCGCAGATAGACACATGCAAGGGATGTACCATGGGGAAGTATACAAAGGCCTCTTTTCACGAGAAGGAGAATCGAGCAGTGGAAATCCTTGAGAGAGTTCACTTAGATGTGTGTGGACCATTCTCTACAACTTCTACAGCAAATCACGGGTATTATATGATTTTTGTTGATGATTTTTGTAGAAAGTGTTGGATCTACTTCTTGTAGAATAAAGATCAGACATTCTCAAAATTTTGTGAGTTCAAAGCACTGGATGAGAAAGATATAGGGAACCAGGTGAAGGCTCTAAGGAGCGAAAATGGTGGTGATTACATCTCCAATGAATTCAAGAACTTCTATGCCAAAGAAGGAATTTAGAGAGAGCTAATTGCGCCTCATAACCCACAATAGAATGGAGTTGCAGAAAGAAAGGACAAAACAATTGTGGGTGCGGCATGAGATATGTTACATGATCAGGGCCTACCGTTGCATCTGTGGGTAGAGTTATGCAACACAGTGGTATTTGTGCAGAATCGTAGTCCTCATCAAATACATGGAATGAGTACACCAGAGGAGGATTTTTCTGGTAAGAAACCTGATGTTTCATATTTTAAAATTTTTGGCTCATATGTTTATTGCCATGTGACCAAATATTCCAAAAAGAAGCTAGAACCAAAAATAGAGATTAGGATATTTGTGGGGTACACTGATACTCCCCACAACTATCAGGTGTATTTGCTGAATAGTAGGATGACAATTGTCAGATGTGATGTAAAATTTGATGAGGAAAAATCCATGTGATTGTCCCTTGAGAGGGAGCTTGATTTGCATGCAAATGAGGAAATCTTGGTTCCAAAGGATGAACCTCAATATGTGGAGCAACCACATGAGGAGGATCATGGAGTGGCAGAAAACACTCATGCAAAGCCATCCACTAGAAATGGTAGGAGGTGCACCATAGAGGCTGACAGATTGAGACTTGATGCGGCAGACCATGTAGGATCAGCTACATCACAACGCAGGTAGAGACAATCACCAGACAGGTATACTGGATACATGGCTCTTAAGAGAAAGTGTATTGTGATAGAACCATCCTCTTTTGAGGAAGCAGTGCAGCAACCAACTTGGGCTGATGCCATGGTTGAGGAGTATGACTCCATCGTCCGAGACAGTGCATGGGATGTTGTCCCAAGACCAGCTGAGAAGTCAATGGTTGGATCTAGATGGATCTGTAAGTTGAAGCAGTCAGCATATGGGAGTGTGGAGAAGTACAGGGCTAGATTTGTAGCCCGGGGATTCTCACAGGTTGAGGGGATTGACTATGAGGAGACTTTTCTCCAGTTGCACGATACTCGTCAATTAGATCTATCCTTGCACTCTCAGCATAGATGGGTTGGTAGATACATCAGATGGATGTGAAGACTACATTTCTCAATGGAGTTATTGAGGAAGAAGTGTACCTTGAGCAGCTAGAAAGTTTTGAGACCTTTGACAGGGACTCGCATGTGTGCAGACTCAAGAGAGCACTATATGGGCTGAAGCAAGCACCTCGTGCTTGGTACACCAGGATTGACAGCTATTTCACCAAGTTGGGCTTCACAAAGAGTGAAGCGGATGTGAACCTATACCATATTTTGGTTGATGGTAAGCTTTTGATTATCGTACTTTAGATTGATGATCTTATTCTGACAGGTGATGAGCAGCTCATAACTTCTTACAAACAAGATCTTGCAAGAGAGTTTGAGATGAAGGACATGGGACTTCCTCACTATTCCCTTGGTTGGAGATATGGCAGGGGGATGGGGAGATATTTGTTTCTCAAGGCAAGTATGCCAAATATATTCTGAGGAAGTTCCACATGGAGAGTTGTAAACCCATGGATACTCCTCTTCAAGGAAATTGGACGAAGGAGGATGCTACTTCAGCTGAGGTAGTGGACACTACTGTTTACAGGCATCTTGTGGGTTCACTCATGTACTTGGCAAACACATGACCAGACATATGCTACGCAGTTAACCAGCTTAGTTAAGATATGGTTACGCCGACCAAGATATTTTGGAAGGCGGGGAAGCATGTCTTGAGATATCTCAGGGGAACTACAGAGTATGGATTATGGTATAGATGGACAGAGGGAGTGAAGCTTCAAGGCTTCACCGATGCAGATTGGGCAAGCACTCCATCAGACATGAAGAGAACATCAGGGGGGATCTTCAGCATAGGATCTATGGTAGTTTCTTGGTACAGCAGGAAGCAGAGATCAGTTTCACTCAGTTCAGCTGAGGAAGAGTACATGGCATCTAGGCAGGCAACATGTGAGGTCATCTGGATGGGGAAGATACTTGTTGGTTTTTTTTGTCATCAGATGGATCCGATAGTGATATATTGTGATAACTAGAGTTACATAAACTCTCGGTTTATCCAGTATTCAATGACAGGTCCAAGCATATTGACATATGGTACCACCATCTCAGAGATTGTGTTCAGAGACGCATTATTTTACTTCAGTACATTCCCACGGAGGATCAGGATGTCGATATTCTGACGAAGGCGCTCGCCGAGAAAAAATTCGAATACCACATAGGCATGATCGGGGTAGCTGATAACCCCTTTCTTATTGAGAGGGAGTGTTGAAAAGTCAACAAGAAATGTGTGTCTAATTTAATTTTCCCTTAATTCAATTGGACAATAAAAAGTAATCTTATCTCATAATCACTTGTAATAGTTAACTGAGTGCGATAGACTCAGTTAGCTCATGAAATTCGAGTTGAGGGTGGTTGGTGAGGCATGTAGAGTGATTCTATTTGTTTTAGAGTCCAAGTTGCATTTAGTGTATTATTTTAATGCATGATAAATCAGTTTTCTCAATTAAGTGAGTTAAGGTCAGTCTAACTAGTTGTAACTAATTGTTGTACTAGTGAGAGGTCAAGTGAATTAAATTAACTTTAATTTAATCACATGTAGTGATTTGTCAAGTGATTGATGATTTACTATTAATAGTTGCATGCATGTCAGTTATGATGAAGACCCAGTTGAGACAAAGGTTAAAGGGATATTATCTATCAGTTGTATTATTAGTAAATTTTCGGCGCACAATTAGAAAACCATGGGATTTCCCATGATTTATTGCGCAGTTTTGGAAGGTTGAATTTCCTAATTAATAAGGATAAATTGTTCTTAGAATTGCACAAGCAAGGCAGGCTAAGCATAGGTAGGAAATTAGCTAAGTGTTGGTCAATTTTTTCTGAATCAGTGTGAGACAGTTGGTAGAGTGCAACAGACTCTTATGAGAAGAGTGCATTATAATTGTTTCATGATTCCTTGGTTTTATACAATGTAGATAGAGGGGTTTTGAGCAGATTTATTTCCCCAGAAAATTTCATGTGTTGTGGATTTGATTCTTTCTCTTACTTGGTGTGATTGTGCGATCGTGTTTAATTTCCGCAAATTAACTGTAGAAGGATTCAGTATCTTGATCTAGAATATTGCATGATTGGATTGAATCCATTCGTATACTGTTGTTTGTATAATTTCTACACGAGAGAGTTATTGACTATCTACCCTACAGACTCCTCTCGGGTGCAAGAGTTTATTGAAAGTAAAATTTAGTTTGGTCACTCATGGTAGTGTTTTAGGCATGCGCCATTCACCCAACTAGGTAATATTACTCCATCCAATTGTGCTAGCTTCACTACTCCAAAATCGCAAATTTCTATGACATAGAATGGTCCCATTTAGTGCATTTGAAGTTTCCTTGGAAATTTCTGAAATTTGATGTCATAGAGTAGTACTCGACCACCAATATTGAACGTCTTTCTCTTGATGTGGTGGTCGTGTCAGGCTTTCAGTCGCTTCTTCTCAACTGATTGGTGGAAGTCTGCAAAAAACCTTGCTTCCTCCAACTCTTGTAGTTCCTGGAGACGCCTTGTGATTGATTCTGCTTCAGATATTTGAGTTTTTGTAGCAATAAATAAGTTGGGGACAATAAATTCAGCTAGTACAACCGCTTCCTTCCCATACACAAGCTAGAATGGCGTCTGATTGTGTAGTCGCTTTATTGTGGTCCTGTAGTCCCATAACGTGGTTGGTATTCTCTCATTCCAGTTGTCCTGATTTGTGTTACAAATTTTAGTTAAACCTTTTTCCAAGATTTTGTCAAATGCCTCTACAGTGCCATTTTCCTGCTCACGATATGGACTGCTCTTATGATGTTGTATCATGAAGTTTTGTAGCAACGATTTAACTGTGGCGTTGATGAAGTGTGTACCTTGATCGCTTGTTAGACACCTTGGACAACCGAATCTTGTAATAATGTTCTCAAAAATGAATCTGGTTGTTCTGTCTTTTGTGCAATCCTTTATTGGTGCCACCTTATACCACCTGGTCAGATATTCAGTTGCGGTAATTATATACCTTTCTTGGGAATGGCGTGCAACTGGTGCAATAGGTCCTATGAAGTCGACTGCCCATATCTATATAGCTCTAACAAGCTATAAAGGTAGTTCATCCCGGTGTGAAGGTTTTCTTGTTCTTTGACATATGTCACACTCCTTTACATACTCTTTGGCATCCTTGAGCACTGTGGGCCACCATAACCGTGCATGTAATATTTTCCTTGCGATAGGCTTTCCTCCCACGTGTCCTCCCGCAACTCCGTTGTGGCATTCCCACAGGATATATGGTCTTTCATGGTCTAATACACACCTTTGAAGTACCTGATCTAGACCCATTTTGTATAACTGGCCCACAATAAGTTGGTAATCGACTGCTTTAATGACCAAGTGTTTCCTTTGAATTGTTGTGTATTCTTTTGGGCATTGTCCTGAAGCCAAAAACGTTGCTATTTGTTCTAAATAATCTGGGATAGTCTCTATCTGAAATAGATATGCATCTGGCAGTTGGTCATCGAGTGGCCCTCCATTTTCTCCTAATTCCAATCTAGATAGATGATCGAGTCCCATGTTCAGTATCCCAGTTTTTAGTATAACTTCAAATGTGAACTCTTGGAATAGTGACAGCCGTTTGCAAATTATGTCTTCTAGGACTGGTTTTTTCACCAAATATTTCAGCGCGGAGTGATCTATAAATAATCTGAAGGAACCTCTAAGTAGGTAGTGGTGGAACTTCTAGGGAGATTATACCATTTCAAGAGCTTCCCTTTCAGTGGTTGTATAGTTCTTTTCTACGGTCGGCAACTTTTGGCTTGCAAGATATACTGGGTGGTCTACATCTGTTTCCCCTGGTTGCGCTAGCACGACCCCCAAAGCAATCCATGAGGTGTCAATGTGTACATGGAATTGTTTATCCCAATTAGGATATGTCAGGATAGGTGTGCTTGCTAGTCTTTCTTTTAGTGCATCTAGTGCCTTACTTCATTCCTCAGTCCATACGAACTATTTTGTTTTCCACAACATATTTTCCAGTGAGGTTGTGATGCGGGCATAGTTGTAGATAAATATTCTGTAATACCTTGTATGCTCAAGCAATGATCTCAATTGTTTAAAGTTCTCCGAGGGATACATGTTGACACTTACCGCAACCTTGGCGGGGTCCACACATACTCCTTGTTTATAGACCAGATGGCCAAGCAATGGTCCAAAGGGGACTGCGAATATGAAACTTTTCAGGTTTAATGAGATCTGAAGCTGCCTACAACGATCAAACATTATTCGAAGCAAACTTTCATGGTTCTTTAATAAGATGTATATGATCCAATCGTCCATGTAAACTTCCAGAAACTTATGGATATATTCCTTGAAGGCTGCTATCACTATTCTTGAGAATACTGCTGCTGCATTCTTGAATCCAAAAGGCATTACGTGACAAGCATAAGATCCCCATTCAGTAGTGAATGTGGTATTCCTTTTATCCTCCTCTGCTATCCTGACTTGGTGATACCTAGAGAACTCGTTTGTGAACAAATATGCTTCGTTTCCTACTACATTATCCAGCACCTCATTACGGAATGGTGTTGGAAAAGGATTGTGCACACATGCATTTTTTAAGCTCCGGTAGTCTACACACACCCTAATCTCCAAATTTTCCTTCTTGTTCTATATTACTATGGGGCTGACCCATTCTGCTTCTTCTACCGGGAAGATTAATCCTGTGTTGAGCGTTTTGTATATTTTTGTCTTTACTTTTTCTTTCACTCTTGGGTTCAATCGATATGGTATGTGCTTCACTGGTCTGGCATCCGGTTTCAACACTATGTGCACCTCCCCCAAGTCTCCTTTGATACCCTTTAGTTCTGATACAAGAAGAGGGGAACAAATCTTCATATTCTTTCAGTAAATTAAAAATCTCATGTGTCACCTCTTCATCCCAGTAGTCCCCAATGGAAGCTAATTTGGGTTTTTCCACACTCCTGATATTATGTTTTTTTGTTTTAAGTGGTAATAGGTGTAGTCCTTCTATAGTAGGCTCATTCTATATCCTGCGTTATCCTTCTTTTTCTTCAAACAACAAATGCCTGAGGTTCTCCAAGTCATCATCATCCATCTCTTGGTCTACTTTCCCTCATGCTACTGCCTCTCAGTAACTGGATTCAAGTATCTAGCTGGATGAAGGTATTTCTTTACATTCTGTGGGTTCTGAGTAGAATATAATTCCCTTTATTTCCTACAAGGTGTCTGTAAGCTGTTGATTATCCTCCTTGAAAGAAAAACTTCATGAAAACCTATCTGCTACTAACTCCCAGCTACTGGTTTGTCTCTTCTTTTCTTCTGTAACTTGTACCAGGCATGCGGGATAATATCCAACGAGTGCACAAAGTTATGTACCCACAAGTATTTGGGGTAGTTCTCCATTTCCCATTTATTTTCATAGCATTTAATATGGGCTTGGGGATATGAAGTTCCTCTATATTTTTCTTTCAGTTGTGGTTCTGTTGACGCTTGGAATCTCATTCTCAATGCCTTTTCCACCTATTCTCAACTATAAAGAGAGTTTAGGTGGTTTACCCACCACCTCGCCTAGGTATATTGCAAGGCTACGTCCATTAGAGGAACCTTATGCTCCTCTGGTACAATATCTTGAACTTTATTAATGAAAGTATTAATAGTTTTCATGTTAGCAAGGGTGGGGTAACCCCTTACCTCTGTGCCAATCCAAATGACTTTGTGAATAACAGCACATCTCCTAGTGTTGACCTCGTACTCTCCTTGCTGCCAATTATCCCACGCAACTTCGGACCCCACGTCGAAGCTTTGAACACTCTGCCAGCATATTGTCCCTTCTGTTGTCGGGTTGATGTAGTCCTCTCTTTTTCCTGCTGTCATTTGATAGAGTTGGTCTAAGAGTTTTTCATCCTCCCTGGTATTGATGGTCTCCGTATACCGGGTTCCTTGATAGGGATCTAATGGTTGAACCACTCCGACTTTGACATCTTAAAATATCATTAGTTCTTTCTTCAAGTCAATGACTACATAGTTTTCAAATGCCTAGTCTATCCCTAACAAAGCTGGATATGGATCTTTATCACCCATGATGTCAATTACCTCAAAATTAGTATAAGTCTTCACCCCTTCCAAATCCACTTCAACATCTTCTAATCTTCCCACCGGCACAATACAGTACTGGTTTACCATCCATAGTAGTATAGGGGAAAACGCCAACTTAGGCTTGCCCAGTGCTTGCCATGTTTTTCTGGGTAATATGTTTACATTTGAACCTAAGTCCAACATTGTGTCTCTTATCTGCAATCCCGAAACCTCTGCATTTATTTGGAATTCCTTCCCAGTTCTTGTCTTATTTCTCTTCACCCTCCTCACATGCCTTTCCAAAAGGTTGGCATTGATTGGGCTTGCATGCTCCATTCCTCCTTCCACTACTGCTTTTAAGTTCTGTTTTAGCTTCTCCAACATTTGTCCATCATTTAAAATGATCAAGAATAGCCTGAACTATTCTTCTATCAGTGTTTCGGTTGTTGTAGCCTTTCCTCCTTCTTTTACTGGTTGTATTTGTTGCATGTCCTTGTGGCTTCCTAACTTTGAAAATTTTCCAGCGCTTCCTTGAAGTATTGTTTATGTTGTTCATTCATAGGATTTCTTCAGTGATGCCGGTTTGATCAGTTTTACTGGTTCCATTTCTCTTGCATCTTATCCTGTTTTCTATCCTCCTCCGGTTATTATGGCCACAATGGGTAAAGGTTGTGTTTCGGCTAACCTTGGTTCTACATTGACCAAGTTGGCACCCTGCTGCTTGTTTATTTCTTCCCATATTTTAATTAATTCGAGACAATTTTTTGTGGCATGTGCATTTACTCTACATTGAGAGAACCATGGTCATATTAGTAACGGGAATTCTCTTGCTACATAGCCTTCTTAATCACAATTGTAACATCTCAAGGCTCCTCTTCCCCCCGTCCTACCTCCTTACATTCCTTGTCCTCCTCGGCCCCTTGGAGCCTCTTTTACCCTGTAGGAGGATCTGTCCAATTGATCTACTAATGCCTCCAGACCTATGCATTGATCTGTGTGATGTGTCTTTGAAGAAAAAAATTCACAATAGACATTATTTAGGACATTTGAATACTTTTGCAATATGGAGCACAAACGCAGTGAGTGACCAACTCCTTTGCAAATTTCACAATATTCGTTTGGAGTTGGGGTTTGTTAGTTCGGGAAACCAGGGAAATGTGGTTACCCATGGTACATTCCTTGCATATTTACTTGCGTGACTCCTCCACTAGTGGCATCCCTTGCACTCCTACTGCTGATGTCCCAACAGTGGTTCCACGCAACCTCAGACACTCGGAAACCAAATGTCCTTCCAACAAGCAATGTGTGCACCACACATTGGGCCGCGCTGGTCATGCTGGCTGCATATCCTTGAGCTTCTCTTTCAGACTTGCTATCTAGTGTTCCAAGCCTAGTATGAAAGGGTAGTGGGAGGCTACTCCTCCCCTGAATTCTTGTGGATATTCGGCCATTGATTCAATATTCATCGCCTGTTCCGGTGCGTCTTGGAGTGTATTGATCTTTTGCTAGGTCAGTGGCGTTATGGTAAGAGGTAAAAGGGCCTTGATGAACTCAGTTTCTCGATTGCATCCTTGAACCTTCTCATTAAGTCCCAAGCAGTATCTCCTTCTCTCTGCTTGATCTCCCATAGTTCAGATAGCCTCTGTTGATTAGTATGCGAGAGCTTGAACTCTTATACAAATTATCTTTTAACGTCATCTATAGTAGGATTCTGGTGCACCTTGGACCATTTGATAAACCAATGCCATGCCCTTTCCCTTAGTGTAGTTTGGAATTCAATCAATTTGACAACAGCTGGCGGCTGGTGAGCTTTCCATATCGCTTCGCATAGATACCAGTGTTGTTCTACATCATTGTTCCCTTTCCTAGAGAAATTCAGATATCGAGTAAATGACCCTACCATTTCTACTTGTGTAGGCGTAACTAGTATAAATCCTCTACTTCCTGGCTGAGAAATTATTCTGTTAGCACTACCGCTAGCGTTTACTTGCACTTTAGACTAAATACTATGTAACTTACTTGACCTCTGCAACTTTATCAAAAACTTATCGGGTGGGTGATAGAGTACCAGGGGAAGGTTAGGAAAAATGCTACCTAGAATTTGGGGAATAGGATTACCTTTTATTATGGTCGACGGTCTTTCTTGGAATAGTCGTTCCATCACAACATTCATTTCAACATCAGACTCATTCTAGGGGCACGTGTCCTCCTCTTCATTGGACATCTTTCCCTTCTCCTCTCAGGATGGGCTCCTATGAACCTTTCTAACTTCTCTGGTAGACCCGTCCATTCCTTGGAGCCCTACCTTCTCTCCCCACTCTCATCTGCGACACCTCTTCTCTTTGTTGTACATTCCTCTTCTACTTTTCAAACTCCCGTATTGCCATTTCCTGCCACTTCTCAGCAATTTTCGCCCTCTGATGTGATATTATCTCTCTCAACTTGATAGAAGTCCCGACGTCCATTTCCCTATCTCCCCTTTTCCCCTTTTCGTAGCATCTCTCCCTCAAGTCATTCCCCCAGTGTTAGATCAGGTTTTGATTCCATCGTGGGACTTTGGAAAGCCATTATTCCCTCATCCACCATTAGAACCTTGATCCACAAGGGAATTTCTTTCAACAACTTTCCCCTAAACCCAGATTAATTATGTCTTCTGCTTTAGCAAAGGATTGATGCCATTCAGTTACAAACTCCACAATATATGCCTCTAATGTAGTCTGAACCCAAATATCTATGACTCGTGTTAGCTCAGTATCTAGTCTGTGCAATGTCGTCAGGTATGCGTGCGTCCAACTACGACAGGATCGATGCAATGCTCCAGGGGTTTCTTTGACCTAGATCTTCGCAAACAAATATAGAGCTCCTCAGGAAAATTTCCCCAAAATATCTCGTACAAGTTGCTCGCCATGTCAGAGAACATGACTTGATATTTAATATTCCTTTCCTTTTGATGTCAGAGCTCAGCCTGTTGTGATATGAACTGATCTACATGATTATCCCACCAATTGTGTATTTCCCTTTCATAGATCTTTGACACCACGTTCTAGTTCTCCATTAAGTTTTCAGGTCCCAGCAATGAAACCATTTGTTGGTGAAAAAGGGTGACTTCTAGGCAAGACCTAGGTTCAAGATCGAAGGCCAACAAGATCTCACTGTAGTCTAGGACAACGCCGACATTTTCACCCTGCTCAAAGGAGAGCAAGAAGTCTCACCTGAGGCGTGACGAGACCTTACTGAGATAGGATAACTAGAACCATATTAGCAAAGAGAAACTACTCATCTATCACCAATACATTACAGTCATGCAGGAAAAACACTTAACACATACTAGTTAAAGGAAGAACTATCATACTGCAGGTATCAAAGAAAGATATCATAATTTTTTTTAAACACCCCATTAAACATCATACATGGATAATCACACATTAGACACATGACTCAAGTCCACAAAACACCTTTCTGTGTATTAGATTTCCTATGCAGTACATTACATTCGAGACTCCACAGAGCTCAATACACTACGAAAACCCTCAAAATCCCAGAATGAACTGACTACCTTTTCCTTTTCCTTGCTTATCTATCTCTTTTTTCTGCCACTGAAAATATTTTATCCTTCTTCACTTGGCTAGTCTGTTGTGCTCCGCCATTTCTTGTTCCCTTCCGTGCTTGGCTCTGCCTCTGGGAGTCTTTCTGCCTGTTCGCTGTCAACTATTCTTGCCACATGTGTTGCTGCTTGTTTACACTCTGCCACCTGCCCACTAATTCTCAGCAACCCACAACAGCTCTCTTCCTTCCGCAATGGCTCTCCGCCACTCACTCCGTCCACAACTGACCATCCGCAACTCAAAATCGGTTTCTTTAAAACATAGGCCCCAACAGGCCCCGACCACAAGCTATTGACTCGTCCCGAGTCAATTTCTCCCGATGTTACGGTCCTTATGTGACCTTCTGCCGTGGTCTTTTGCTGGTCTTGTTTGGTTGCTCCTTTCTCCTGCTCCATTTGCTTTGGTTCTCAATCTTCCAACAAAGGCCCCAACACGGAGGATGTGGGATAGTGCCCAAATTGCTTAGTCGTCTATAATTTCAAAAATAAAATTATTGTGCCACGATATTTTTTTAATTTAATTATTGATTCATTATTGGTTTGCAGGTGCAGAGATTCTGGTCAGATGGCGTGAAATTGGCATACATTTCTAGATTTGGACGCTAGATAATCAAGATATGGCATGTTTTTTATAAGTGCACGAAGACAATCTGAATCAAATTACTTGGATCTGCAGCTAAAATAATTTTTTTTCAAGAAAGAAAAAACGATGTATTATACATGATATAACCAATACATATACAAAGATAGCATCATCATAATGAGTGGTATACTGTGATCACCATATTGGTTACATTTAGCCATTTCACTGGGTCAGGTAGAAACATATATGACTAGTGATAATTAACCATATACATCATATCATCCAATATCAATGCTCCATGTAAGGATGTTCATATCTGAGCATACAAAAGATAAAACTATGGATAATACATCTTACTATATGTTAGTATGAATCTTTCGTCATAAAATATCACTTTAGCTATGCATAACAAATAGCCCTAACATCAATTATGGCTGCAAAATATCTTTAAATCTGAAGTTAGGTGATTCAAATAATGCTGCATAAATACAGATCTGAAAGATATTAAGCAGATAAAGTAAAATATGGCTCCATGTATCCAATAGATAAGACAAGAATAATACTCAGCAGAACTACCTATAAAAAGAAGGTACCTAAGGAAAACAAGAAGGATTGTTTTTAGGTTCTCTCAATAGGATGGGTTCTGAAAATATGATGTTTGAGATCTAAATTTTCCTCTCTGGTTGATGTGATAGACAAACATAGAATTCAGTGGGAGCTCACAAAGTAAAAAATGAAAAAGGTGACCAAGAGTAGATCCAGAGTGATCTAATGCAATGGAGGTGACTAATGAATGGGGAAAACCCTTCTATTTATAACAAAATATTAGGGCGGTCTAGAACTCGGTGCATGAATAAAATATTATTAATCGAATTCTAGAACCACCCTTTAGGAATATTTTGTTATATTTGTTGGAGGCAAAAGGATTTTTGACTTGGGTCAATTCCTTGATTTATAAATAACAATAAATAAAATGATTTATTTATTATTTAAAGAAGCAGGGGAATATAGTCAATGTAAATAATGGTTATTTAATTATTTATAGTCAAATTTAACTAAGAATATTATTTAAATAGTTGCTAAATAACTTATTCTTAAAATGATAAATAAATAAGGGATTTATTTAATTAATTTCCCTTTATTTTGGGACTAAATATGACCAGGAAATATAAACAAACAAGTTATTGCACATGGTGAAAGCAATTTTACTGAGGGTAAAATTGGTCTTACATGGTGTACTTAGGTTCATCTAATGATAATAGGTTAGATGACCAAAAAAATGGTGTAACACTATAGATAGAGTATGCCATCCAGGCCTGTAAAGATAATCCACCACATAATACCCAAAAACAAATTGCATATAAGGAAGGGTGTCGATAATAACAGTATAATCTGGCTCGCTTGATTCGCATACTTGATTGGTTGTCCTTGGTATTTGTCTGGTTCACTTACATGGTCCTCCAAAGCATATGTACAACATACCATAGCCCATGTCCGAATTGATATAACTAGTGTGATATGTACACAAAACCTGTAAAAAAAGATCAAATTTCAAGGCATAGGGACCGTATATTCATTCAGCAGTTGTTCCCATTGTAATGTATGATATTAATACTTCCCATATGAGCTATAAGGCCCCGTTTTGACAAACAGTTTGCCCTGGTATTATTCTCTCGGAATATATGTTGCATCGGGGGATCCTTGAGCTTCTAAGCAAATGTTTAACGCGAGAAGTCCATCCCTGCAAACCTCTTGGATTAAATATTATATGGCCTCCAATCCCATCAATAATAGCTTTTGCATCTCCAAATATATTAACAGATTGCATTCCTAAATTATAGGTAACCCAGAGACCACTCCATAATGCCAAAATCTCAGCATGAATCCAATGAGGAATTCAACACAACCAAGTCATAGAATACATGATCCTCGTCCATATAATAAAATGCCAATTTAATTTCAACCATGTTGATTACAAACTCTATGTTTGAACGTCGAATGTCCAGTACTAACAATTTGTTAAGATTACATGACTTCACATATTTTCTAGTGCTTAAAATAATTATGTATCATTGATTGCAGGAAGACCGTGGGAGTGGAAGGAAGATTTGGCCCAAAATATACACTAAAATCCATGCCAACCAAGCCATTTGCTTAAGGCTCAGATTGAAGGCATGGAATCACCAGATCTCAACTTATTTTACGTGATCACTGTAATTTTTTAGGCATAATTGATTTTATATGTGGGAACTAAGCAATTGTATTTTATATGATTTTAATCCAAGCTCATGTAGTTTCAACCACCAAATATGAAGTTTGTTCTACAATTCTGTGGTGTTCACTGTTATTTTCCATATTATTCAATAAGAGAGACTGAAGGATCTATTATAATTATGATATGTGCTTTCCCTCCATTTATGTATAGAGATCATAGTTGAGACAATGCAATAAGAGAGAAGGTAGGTATACCTTATGATAATTGGCAAAGTTGGAGCAAGACGATAAAGACACAATAACGTGGATCAAGGGATTCAGTTTTTATTCAACAAACTAAATGAACAATATGTCAAAATTGGAGAAATGACACCAATCCATTATTGTAAAGTTAGTTTCCAGTAATAGGAAGGAATGCCAGTTAGAGTAAATATTGGTTGTGATTGTCCAGAAAATATTAGCACAACATGGTTAAGAAGATCCACGATATCGTTGAAAGAAATACTAGATTGTAGATGAAAACTCGCAAATAGTTTGCAACGGTAAAGGCCTACCATGTGACAGATTCAAGGAAGAAAGAAAAATCGCAGTCGTTCTTGAAGAATTGGTTGCAGAATTGAACATGTTGAATTTAAATTATGTTTATTTCATTCCAAACATGTTACATTTACTTTAATTTTGATTTTTAGATTTAGTTTAAAACTATAGAATACAATGCCGATTAATACAAGTTTTGAAGAAAAACTATCCCACACATTCAAACTCTTGCCCTGTAATAGACACATATGCATTGAAGTCGAAAGTTCTCCATGCAAGAATGTCTCATCCTCTTCTCAGTGTAGATACAAGTCTATATTTGGACAAATCAATTTCCTCTAGTTTGATGGCAATGGATAACCTTTCTCTGCAAACTGTTGGACTGGCATGAAAAGTTTCAAGGATTTTGCATTTGGGTGCTCGCTATCGCTAAACCTAAATGGGGTATCACAGTTTCCTTTTAATGGATATGATTTCGCATTCAGGTGCTCCCTATCATAGACCCTAAATGCAATATCAAAATTTCATTTTAATGGATTGATAGGGCTTGATAGGGGTTCATATTCATTGGTTTCTTAATTAGTTCCCAGGATAGGTTACAGGTTTTCTTACTACCTTGCTTCATTTGGTTATGAACATGCCAGCTCAATTCTCTTAGGTACTGCAAATCTCCAGGGAAAACATGTGGTCCATATCATTTCATAGCTTCAAATATCTCATATTATCTAGATGTGAGGGGAATCAGACTTGGTGGTCAAAATTTTCCAACTCATCCCGGAGTGTTCGCAATTAGAAATGGTATAGGAGGAACTATTATTGATAGTGGCACTACCATGGTTGTCCTTTCCAATCATGCCCACAAGGCTTTTATATCGCATTTGCCTTATCCTCTGGTGTGTTTCCTAAGGACCATGGGTAAGCTTGGTATCCCATCTTTTAACATTTCAGGTGCCGGGAGAGATACACGTAAGTTTCCCAATCTGGCTTTTCATTTCCGACAAGGGGAGAAGCTTGACATTCCGGGGCAGAATCTTTTCCATCCAGTAGGAAATAACATCAAAGTAGTTGTTTCTGTGCAAAGATCCCCTAAGCAGGCCCAGGGTCTGACTATCATTAGCAATAGTGCTCAGCAAAATTTTCACTTTCTATTTGATCTGAAAAATAATCAATTGAGCTTTGATAATTATTGTTCAACTCTCCATTGAACTAGTATTTAGATAACTAATTGTAGATCTAAATAACTTATTGTAGATCTAAGACAAGTTGTAATTGAGACATATTTCCAGTTGATTAATTTTTGTTTTTGTTTTGAAGGGCCTATAAACTTAATTTCATATTAACAATGTAACAATATTGATTATGTACACCTAACTTTCACCTTATCTCATGAGTACTTTGCTTTGACTTTTAATTAATAATGGTCACACACACACACACACATATATACAAATTGTATTCTATTTTTTTTATTGAATAAAAGAATGACTAAAAATACAAAACAAATATTTAAAAATTCTATTTTAATTTTATATATCACTTAAAATTATATTTATAATTTAAATTACTTATTTGGTTTTCAAATTAATTCATGCTTTATATTATATTATATTATTTTTATTTTTATTGATTCTTAAGTTAGAATTGAATATAATCTTTAGTAAAAAAAAAAAGTCCAGATAAAATTGTAAATTTATTGATTTTTATTGATATTATTATGATTAGTAATTGCTCTTAAAGGTGTAAAAGTACATTCAAGGAATAAAAGATTTGGGAAGTTTATCTCATCATGAACATAGCATACTATTGAGCCTACTCTTTCATTATGGTTTCTTGTGCTTCAATGGTATTATCTTGAGGAAAAGCAAGGTGAAGGCAAAGTTTACAGTGGTTTTAAGTCGGAAATTGGTGAAATTGATGAAATTACGAAGCAACTAGGTGAGGCTGGTCTTTTCGGAGATGATTACAACAATGAAATTTGTTGATGCAAAATAGCAAGTATTCATACTATGAGACAGGTGAGGAGGAGTATGACGGTGCTAAAGTGGCAAAGGATTTGGGGGATTTTTTGTTTTCTCACAAAGATTTTTTGGCTTTTCTCTGAGATTGCATTAGATTGTGTTCGGTGTTAGGTAATGAAGGGTAAAAAGGAAGAACAGTGTCTTTTGGCGCATAAGGGAAGAGAGTAAGTGAGCGAGGAAGAATTTGGGAATCATGGCATCCTTCGTTATCGACACTCATCCAAACTCTCGTTTCTCAATTACCTCAGCATTAGGGCAACCCCCTAGCGCAGTACACACGAGAAAGCCACCAGAATTTCAGGAGGGCCATCATCACTAGTGGATCGCACAGAGAATTCTGGTGGGTGCAAGAGGAGTATGCAAGAGCAGCATCAATGGAGGAGGTATGTACACGTCCCGAGTTGCCCACATATTATTCAATTCCTGACCCTAGGTTGAACTTGGTTCACATTTCTGCTATAGGAGGTCCGCTAGATTTGTGTAAAAAATGCATTTTGGCATAACCAAATTGTTTTCAGGAAAATACAATAAACTTGTAGAGGTAGCTCTGGACTAGGCTTTCCACATTGACCAGACAATATTGCATCTTTTTTGACCTATTGGTCCCCAAAGCATTTTGGTTCTAAGGATTATGCTTATATTCTAAGGGAGCTTGGTAACAAAGCAAAATGAAAGAAGGAAAGTGAATACTTTGAATGGGAAATTTCTCATGAAAAGCGAAGAAATGGGCAAGGGAAACTATTGAGCATTCTGATTAGCATTTTGGGTTGGCATGGGAGAGTGGACTTGCATGTAAATTATTTGGTAAAGCCAAGACAGAAGGCTATGGCAACATTGTTTACACCTTCTCTGCCCTCATCAGTGCTTATGGCCACAGCGGTATGTGCATGGAAGCTATTGTTGTCTTTGAGTAAATGAAGAGGTTTGATTGTAAGCCAAACCTTGTTTCTTATAATGTTGTCATTGATGCTTTTTCTAAGGGGAGTGTGGATTTCAAGAAAGCCTCATAAGATTTTGATGAAATAATCTGGGAAGGAGTTCAACTTGACCGAATTACATTCAATTCTTTCCTCTCTATTTGCATTCAAGGGGGGTTATGGGAAGAGGCTCGTGTAGTGTTTGAAGAATTGTTGTATCGAGGAATTGTTTCAAACATTTTCACTTTCAATTTTATAAAGAAGCTTTGGAGATCATAGAAATGTCAGGAGAAAAGCGCACAACCTATGGATCGCAAATAAATCGGCATTCAAGCAAATATAGGAGTATATGGATCAAGGATGTAAAGTGGGTAGATTTAGATGCAAAGAATTAATAGCATTAATTAATCTAAAACAAGACCTACAAAAAATGAAGTTGTAGGTCAAAATCAGTCCCGCGCGAAGGTGAATCTCTAAATAGATGAGCATTACAAGATTGTTAGCAAAAAATCTTGGAAGCTGCAAGCAATTTCATTGATCGAGTTGATGGTCTATGTTTATGATGGCAATGAATATCATGTGATGTTATTACGCACTCTATCCAAAATTCCTCTTAAGCATGGGATTTCATGGACATTGTTGATCATTTAGATAAGGAAGCAGCATTTGTGAGTTTTGCAGCTAACAAAATATTCGACACTATTGAAAACATTTGGAAGAAATTCCCTCAAAATACCATAAAATCAAGCACTCTAATGGATCAGGAGATAAATATCCCACTCAAGGGTATAGGTTCAAAGAAAAAAATACATCAAAGAAAGCCCAGTGGAAACTGAATCTCACATAGAAAGCCAGGAAAAGTAAATGCCATCACACCATAATTTGAATTACTGGATCCACCTTGCTGCAAAATAGAATGCATTTGACAGCGTGGAAGCCATGAAATTATCAAAATCATCAGCAGACAAAATCCACAATTTACAATGCTCATTGGGAAAAGTTATCTGTGGATACACAATTTACAATGCTTATTGGGAAAAGTTATCTGTGAATGCATGATCAAGAGTCTAGACATAGATTTTATAGAAAATTGCAATAGATGGGAAAAGAATGGAAAGAAAACAATCTCGATGGTTCCTCCAACCTCACCCCCATTGCCCCCTCTGTATTGTTGGTCACAAGAAACTCGAACCACTCAAACCTCGCAAAATCAAGTGTTGTATTTTCGACATTCCTTTGCACCTCTTGGTGCAATTGCTAGTTATTATGATATCATCAGTGAGGAATTCCGTTATCGCCCATCCTCTTCAACTTGAATAGTTATCGACTAGTTAATTTACTGAGCTTCTTACTAATGTTTTCTTTTCCGTCCATGGGTATAATGTAGCTCTGACTTTCTTATGGCCAACAGAGGCAGCGCCCTATCATTATTGCCTAGTTATTTGTTTGCTTGTAAATATTTCGAACTCCTACTACCATTTGGTGGTCCTCCACAAATTGCAACTCGACAACTCGTGGCCTACAACTGTGGAATGTGTGTAGTCTAAACTATATGCTAGAGTGAGACACCATCTTTCAATGTGAGACACCTAGAAGATGAAGATGTTTAACATTAAAAGGTATCAAAACTCTACTTACCGTTAAAATGCATGATGCTACTTTAGGAAAAAGAATTATATCTTTTTGAAAAAATCCTATTTAACTTTTCGGTGTGAACTTCCCAATGGAAATATGTTAGCTCGTAAATTATTCGAACATGTTCATTAAACTCTCTTCATCCTTCTCACTTGAAGCCATGTTTTGTTGAGAATCTTAAATAACCAAAACAACAAAATCAACGTAACCACTATCAAACATGAGAGAGTTGTTAAGCGTGAGCACTGATTAAAAGAATACCACCAACGAATAGCGACGAAGGAAAAAGTGCTCTAATTTGTTTAACTTAATTACGTTCTCTACAGTCATAAAGTCACACTTCAAAGGTGGTCTTCAACTGAATTAATATGAAAATAAGATTTAAGAGTGTTTGCATATATTATTTTCCTGAAAATTACTTTGAACAGGATACTATTTCCCATTATTCTTCTCTATTTCAAACATTCCACTTACAATTTCTCTAAACGATGCAAGACCAAACTTGACAGTCAAAGTCCTGGATGCAACTTCTTCCATCATGGCCAGAAACAAAGTGAATGATTGCTCCACTCGTTGGCCATCTTCACTTGTTTAACTTAAATAATTTAAGTGATTTACAAGTCTTTCTAATTTGATGCTTTAATATTTTATAAATTGGATCGTTAAAGCTGGGAGCAAAACTCAAATATACTTTTTGACTATCTATTGCATTTAGATGAGAGATATAGAGCTTAAGTGTAATATAAGAAATATTGTATTTAAATATTTTTTAAATATTTTATTTTAATTTAGTTTTATAATATTATTTAAATTAAATTTAAAAGCTAAAAAATATGGAGAAATATAGTGATGTAAAACCATAATTTCATAATCATATTTTAATTTAATTAATAAGCACATAAAAACTTAATACTCACCATAAACTTACAATATAACAAGATTCTTAACCATGTATATTCACCTTCATTTTACCATAAATATTATGAACTTGTAAATAGATTTTGCTACAATGTCGATAGAGACCTAGTATAGATGTGTAGATGTAAATGTTTGTAAACATAAACATAAAACATAAACAAATTTAATGTAATGTTGGCCAGAAAAAATAAATTTACAATATAACAAGATTCTTACCCATGGATTAACCTCACATTACTATTATGGATATTATTAACTTGTAAATAGGCTTTGTTAGAATACCATGGCTTATCAATGCCACATGCCCAAAAACCATAATTCATTTCTCAATCAAAATATTTTAATTTTAATTTTAATTTTTTTTAATTTCATTTTATAACATTTTTAATTAAATATAAAAGAAAAAAGGTTATAAGTATCCTCATTACTAAAAAATATTCCATGGATACTCTATCCAGATTAAATCAAAGTTTTAATAAAATTAAAAGTGAGAATGCTTTATATATAAATATGTGAAATTTATATAACATAAATACTATTTTTAAGAATTAACATAGATCCATCTTAAGTAACTATTTATCAAGTGACTTTTCCTCAAGTTTTGCATTCAAAAAGAAGTTTGCATCTTGAGAGAGATTTTATCCCTCCCTAAGCTTGGTAGATCCAAGTTAAGATGGATTTATGCTGTTCAATACAACATTCCTAAAAACCATAACTCATTTCAAAATCAAAATATTTTATTTTATTCATTTTATGGCATTTTTAAAATCAAATATAAAGAAAAAAGATAGGGGGAGATGCAATGTCCCATAAACATCTTGACTGAGTCGAAATAAAATAAAAATAACAAAAGAACGGTGAGGATAACAAAAGAGACTACGCCAACACTGGCTTGAAACAAGCTGTATCTTAGCTGCATCAAAATTATACTGCCTAAGACAAAGACTAATGAAGAAAGTGGTTGGCCACGCAGGGCTGCCTAACACAGAAAGGAGGACTATCTTAGCTAAAAACCAAATGGCCAACATATGCCAACATCTTCCAAACTTAGAAAAGAAGGTTATCATAACTGAAAAAAACTAGAAGGCCATCAAATGCCAACAGTAAATGACCAAAAGGCGGCTAGCGAGGAACTGAAAGCTTACTTTTTGGGGTTTGCAGCCCCAGAGGTGCCAGCTGCACTCGGGACTGCGTCATCGTCATTCTTGGGCACGCTACTGGGCTTGAAGCGCCTGATGATGGTTGTCTTGGTGTCTTCTTCATGGATTTCAATCTAAACATTCAGACCATGCCATAGGTAAAGCTCAAAGAGCTTGACGAACCCCTCGAGACGTTTAGACTGCATTCTAAGTTCTTCAGTTAGGGACTTGAAAGCAATCTCCAAGCTGTCCAGCCTCGCCGAGTTTTTGGCCGAGGCAAGGGAGTTAGCCTGGTAAGCATATTTGAAAGCTGCCCCTTGCAGGCTCATCGCCTTGGCCAACATTGTCTTCATTTGCTAGGCCATGCTCTGTGTCTTTAAAAACTACGTTTCTCTAGTAGTTGGGGTGCTTGGGTCCGAAATCCAGTCTACCTCTTCACTTATGGCCTTGTCGTCCATTCCTTCCCTTGCTTTGTCCACTTCTATCTGAAGATTTCAATGCTCTATTTTCCTTTGCCAGAGACAGAGGCATTGAAGCCTTCCTTAGATTTCTGTAATTCACAGGCAGCTTTGGAGCTGCGGAGGTTACGCTCGGCCATGGTTCTATATCGGTTGTTTTTTGTTAGCTTGCAAGCAGCTAAACCGGACTCAAGAATAGGATCAGAGAAATTTTGCAAGCCAGAAAAGGTGTATCCTTTGTCGTTTAAACCGATATTTATAATAGGATGATCAGTATAAGGGGCCTTGGCCTGAATCAAAACTCCTATCTTTCCCTTACTCTTGCCAGCCTGGTTCGCATGCAAGTGACAGATGAAGTTTCGATCATTACAGTTAATTGCGCTCGGGTAGCCACGCTTTTCCTTTATTAGATGAAGCCACGTGTACCATTTATCGAACTTGGTGTTCTATTCTTTTTCAGTGGGATAAATCTCCCACATTACCCAACATGAGCCATAGGAAAGTAGCCTACGTTGCCACCGCCGAACATTACGAATTTGAGAATAAGCATAAATGTTGGACCTCATTTATTATTGATTATCAATACCTTGTAACCTGTCCTCCTCACCTGATATGCCCTCTAGGTCTTTCACTGAGATATGAAGGCAATCATCACGCAGGTTATCATATGTGATGTTCTACCAGCAAGTTTCAAGGACACTGTCTGGTTTGTCCACCGCGTGATTAGCCAGGACATCTGCCATAGCATTCGCAGTACGCCTAACAGCCTGAAACACAACCCCATAGAGAGTGCATAGGTGTGTAGCAATAAGCGTGATGACCATGGAAAGCCGCCAATGCTTGGTAACCTTCCCAGGATGAGAACCATTTTGTAGTTTCTTTGTTGCGCTGATGGCTAATAGCAAGTCCCCTTCCACTATAGCTGCACCATTCCCCAGTCGAATGAGAATTTGCAGAACCTGCTCAAGCACTGCAAATTCCGCTTCATTATTAGTGGCTTCGCCTAAAGGGTAACTGTAGACATACATTATTTCCCCTTTGTCATTGTGAATGACTCCTCCGTGACCAACCGACCCAAGGTTACCTCGTGAGGCACCATAAAAATTCAGCTTGCAGTATCCTGGGAGAGGGAGCTGCCAAGACGGAAGTGATGTTGCCAGCTGTTGTTGTTGCAGAGGAAAATTGGAGCCTGTTGCAACATGAATGCCAAACATAATCAGAATTCGCTGTCATTTGTCGAAGGTCTGCCCTTCTGCTCTATCTTACTTATGGTAAGGGTTGTTTCTCGTATGTTCTTCATTATATCAGTTTTAATTTGATCCATTTGGCGGAATTCATCTTGAAATATTATTTTGTTTCTTTCCTTCCAAATAGAACAAACAATGAAACCCAGGCTGAGCCGCCACATAAGGTTAACCATTTCATGGTTAGTGTATTTGGTTTGCCAATTGGCTATGCTGTCATGAATGGAGTCTCTGTTTTTGTCTGTTTGTCGTAAAATTTCCGCCAACCACGTCCATAGGTCATTGGCCCACTCGCAGGCGTTCAGGAGGTGATTCATGGATTCCTCTTCTTTCCCACAAAGAGAACATCACGAGGGACCTATGAAGCCTTTCCTGTGCAAATTCTGCAGGTGAGAATTTTCCTGTGCATTAGAAGCCATAGGAAGGTTTTGACCTTAGGCCAGTTGATAGCATCCCAAACGTTATTGTGCTAGTATACTTTATCTGCTTGATCTCTCTATTCTAGGTAGAATCTAGCTTCTTTGAGGTTGAAGGTTCCGCCTTCCAATTTCCCCCATCTGAGTTGATCTTCATCCTGTGAGTACTAAATCTTCCGTTTATTCAGCCAAGATTGTAGGGATAAAAGTTGATTTTACAGCAGGCCTTCCTGAGAAGGGAGGTTCAGGTGCCAATGGCGCCACTGATGGTTCAAGTGGCTATCGGTCCAGTAATGATATACCTTTGTTTTTCCGAGCTCTTGAAACCTATGCTAGAGGGGTTGGAAATCCGGACTCTCGAGCTTGGGAAGTTGTTGCTAGGCATCTTCCCAGAAGAGAGCCATACGACCATTGTGAATTTCCCAGAAACAATGATCTTGGATGATTTTCTTATTTTCCCAAGCCATGTTCCAAATGGGGGATCCATTAATTGATCTAGTCATTCAAACAAGGTCTAGAGGGTGCCAATTTTCTGCATACTTAGCATTCCAGAGCACAGCCCAAGGTGCCTATGGTTCAGTGATCCATATCCACCAGAGCTTTGCGCCACAAGATTTGTTGAAATTTTTTGGGTCCTGAAGCCCCAGCCTGCCCAGGATTTTGGGTTTGCAAAGCTTTTCCCAGGCGACAAGTTTTGTCGGCTTTTCCTGACCAAAGGAAGGTTCTTTGAATGTCTCTGATCTTTTGGAGGATACCTTTGGGGGAAGGAAGAATGGAAAACATGTACTGAGGGATAGCTTGCAAAACTGCTTTGGTCATAACCAATTTTCCAGCGAAGTTGAGGGCTCTGTTTGTCCAATAGTTTCCCCACTCTTCTAGGTTGGAGAGCAGTTTTTCCCAGTGGTTTTGCCAGGGTTTGTCCATGAGGGGAATCCCTAGATACTTAGAGGGAATTCTTTGCCTTCTGAAGCCAAGGATAGATGTGAGGTTTCTCTGAACAACCAAATGAGTATTAAAGAATAAAATTGAGGATTTGTCCAAGTTGAGGTCCATACCTGACGCCCGACCGAAGAGGTCAAGGATAGCTTTGAAACCTTGGGCCTCTTGAACCGTGGGAGTGCCATGGAGCATGGTGTCATCCACAAACTGCTAATGAGTGGTGGCTGGGAAGTTATGCAGAGGTTGAAGACCCATAATATCATTCCGCGCTTTTGCTGTTTTGATGATACGGCTTAAGCCCTCCATAAGAATAACAAAGAGAAAAGGAGAGATTGGATCCCCTTGCCTGATACCTCTTGAGGGAGTGAAGGGAAAGGTAGGGGTGCCATTGACCAAAATTTAGAAGCTAGGTGACTTGGCCATGGCCATAACCCAGTTAATCCAACAGTGGCCAAAACCAAACGCCTCCAAAACTGCCTCCAGGTACTTCCAGCTGACGTTTTCATAGGCTTTAGATAGATCAAGTTAGATGATCATGCCTGCTATTTTTCAAGATTGAAGGGTGTGAACCATTTCATGAGCTAGCAGGACGTTGTCCATAATTTGTCTACCTTCCACATAGCCTGATTGCTCCTCTGAAATAATGCAAGGGAGAATTTGCTTAAGTTTGTTGGCCATTAATTTGGAGATGATTTTGTATAGGACATTGCATAAAGCAATAGGCCGGAATTTCGAAGGAGTGCAAGCTGCCTCTTCCTTGGGGATCAGGGCAATGAAAGTTGAATTGAGGGATTTAAGGATGGAAGAATATTTGCGAGAGTCTTTGACCGCTTCCTAGATTTCTTTCTGCATTGTGTCCCAACAAGCTTTAAAGAAATCTATGGTAAAGTCGTCCAGTCCTGGTGCCTTGCCATTGGGCATCTCTTTCACCGCTTCTTCCACTTCCAATAGGGTGACAGGGTGGTCCAAATTTTTATTTTGTTCCTCAGAAACTATCTTTTGGATGGAGGCTGCCACTTCCTTGATCGCCCCTCCCCTGTTTATGTCTGGTTCCGTGGTGATGTGGCCAAAGTGATCGATAAGGATGGTGGAGATATCCTGATGCGAGTGATATGAGGTTCCTTGATCGTCTTTTAACCAAGTTATCTTGTTGGTGCATCTATAGTCCATAGTGGATCTATGGAAAAATTTTGTGTTCTTCTCCCCTTCCTTGAGCCACTGTATCCAAGATTTTTTTTTCCACAAGATCTCTTCCTGCATACATCTTTCGTCCCACTTCTTCATGAGGTTTTTCTCAATGCTTATGGAGTCCTAGGTGATATCTCCACTCAGCCAATCTTTATGTATCTGTTCCATTTGATCCTCCAGGGCCAGCTTCTCTTTGAAGATGTTCCCAAACACCTCTTGGTTCCAGGTTCGGAGCTGGGCTTTTAGGTGTTTCAGTCTGGCTTGAAGACGATACATCTTTGTGCCTCTGATCTCAAGAGGTTCAGACGACCATTGCTTAATTTTTGATTTGAAGTCCGGCTAGCCTAACCAAAAATTTTCAAACCTGAAGGGTCCGTTTTAAGGAGTACCGAGGATGGCCGCATCCAGGATGATGGGCCAGTGATCAGAGCCCCCACTTGGAATGATATCCAACTCCATAGTAACACCCTCTAAGAGAATATCTTCTGTTAAGAGGAAGCGGTCAAGTCTAAAGGCAATCTGCCTATCACCACCTCTTTTATTATTCCAAGTATATAACCCATTTTTGGGGAGGATGTCTATTAGTTTTGCTGATTTGATGAAATGATTGAGAGCTTCTGCATCCCTGTTCAATTTCCTTAGCCCCCCTTTCTTTTCTCCTAGTGAGGTAATAATATTGAAATCTCCCCCATAGATTCCTTTTGAATTAATGTGTCTAATTTGCAGCTTAGAGAGGCGATCCAGCAGAAGCAACTTGTCCTCCAATATCTGGGGGCCGTAAACATTAATGCATAGATAGGTACCAGGTTCTCCTATGATTTGCATTTCTAGGGAGATGAAGGATCTTGAAGCTTCTACATTGATGAGATGAAAGAAGTGGGGGTTCCAAAAGGTAGCCAGACCTCCCTCCATTCCATTGCCCTCCACCTCTGTGTATTCCATTCTTTTCCCAATTTTTCTGCTAATTTCTTTCATTTTTTTTGCCCGAGCATTTTGCTTCTTGTATAAATATCGTGTCGGGGTTTTCATTTCTGACTTTCTTCTTCAGAAGTTTTTGTTTCCTCTAGCTATTGAGCCTTCTAGCATTCCATGAAAGGATATTCATAATAAACAGGAGTTAAGAAGAGGTTGTGAAAGCCTCAAGGGCTTTCATCTTACCTGAATTCAGGAGCATCTGGCCTAATTCCTGGAGGGCTTCCTTATTTTTCCTTCTTCCTCTCTTATGTCTGTATTTGGCATTGTGGTTCGTCTGGTGCAATCCCTGGGCCTTGACTCCCAGCCCTTTGGTGGCTCCAAAACCCCTTTTTTGTCCTCTTATTTCTGCATCTTGCCTTGCTAGGAACAGAAAATTAACCCTATCCATTTCTTCTTCTGGGATGTGTTCCAATCCTTTTTGCTTCCATTGTTCCACTATTGTGTTTAGGTCCATACCTTCCCGCTCTAGGATATCCTTGAGTTGTATATCCTCGGTCCCTATTTCACTTATAGTCATTTCCGCATCTCCCTCTATGTCCTTCTCATCTTCAGGGTTGTGTGGGATGTTATCCATCATGACTATGTTTGGATCTTGGGATGCCTGTGTAGGAGTTCCCAGAACATCTGGTTCAGAGTCTGGTACTCGGGGGTTTTCTGCTAACGTTGTTGCTGATCCTAAAACTTCAAATGCATTGCCAGTGCCCTTATTTGGGATGCCTGTTTTCTGCTGGTGTCTTCTATTGTCTCTCTGTCTCCTGCTTGCCCAGGAGAAACCTTCCTGATCCTTGACCATACTTTCCTTAGTTTTCTCTGTTTGCTTATTCAGAGGGCACTCCCTGAAGAGGTGCCCATGTTCATGAAATTTATGACAGCGAAAGGGGATTTTTTCATAGTCAATGGCCTGAAAGAAAGCTTCATCCCTAAATTCTAACCACAGTCCCTCATGAAAAGCACCTGAGACATCCATTTCAACACAAATATGTGCACAAGAGGTGTACCTTTTTTGCAGGGTGGCCTCCGAGGCCTGGATGAAGGTGCCTAGTTTGTTGCCAATTTGTTCAAGCGCTGATGGCCTCCAGTAGTCTATGGGGAGAGAGAAGAGGCGAATCCAAACAGAGACATGCGTGAAAGTTTCCTGTTTTGGAGCAAAGTTAGGTTTCCAAGGTCTCATGTAGAGACCTACCGAGGCATAAAAATAGGGTCCTCCATCAAAGATCTGATCTCTGTCTTCTAGGTTGGAAAATACCACCGTAAAGAATCCTTTGGCTCCCAGATGCAACCGGACGTCTCCCTTAGGCTTCCATTGCTGCTTTATCCATAGACATAGGGCTTTTTCCGATGGCCAAAATCCCATGAACTTACAGATCACCACATGTATTGACATATGGTCCCTATACTCTTGCATTTATGGATCTTTGATGATGACTCGCAGATTTTCTGAGGTTTTTGGCTTGTAGCGTCCGTGGTCCTCCTGTTTTTTTCTCTCTGTAACAGATCCTGATAGATCCGGGCCTTGCTGGGGTTGGGCCTCATATTCTGCAGTTTCTTTTGTTTTTTCTCCTGTGCCCAGAGACTCTTGCTCGAGATTGGGGTTTCTGTTGTCTTTTACTTCTGATATCTTGATTCCATTCAACCATTTCTGACTTTGTGTTTCCTTGGTTGTCCCGCCTGCCTTTTTCTTCTTGCCTTGCTCATCTTTTCCTGCATTTTCAGATCCAACGATCTACACCCCTTCCAGTGGGGCCTTTCATTTGTCCATCATTACTTGTTTATATGAAGGGGTCCCATTGGCCCTTGCTCGCCTCATGTATTGGGCCAGGACTGACCCACGTCTCTGGAGCTTTGCGAGAAGGGCCTTGCCCTCCGCCAGAGCTTGTTGCAGTGCTCAGACTGTGCACCGAACCCTCTGACCAGTCTTGCTTGCTTCCTCAGATGTTCTCTAAAAACCCGTTGAAAGAAGTGGAAACATTATTTCAATTGTATTTATTATATAAATAAATTTTATTAATTATATATAAAAAAAATCAATAAATATTTTTTATAAAAATATTTAAAAATATTGCATTTGACTATTTTTTCTTATATCTAAATATAATATATAACTCTAAAATATAAAATTGTGATCTCAACCACTAATTTTATATGAAATTGTGATATTACCCATTAAATCATTATAGATGATCCATATTTACATAAAATGAAAATTGAATGGAGATGGGAGTTGAGGGAGTAGTGGGTGGGGCAACTAACCCTAGCCATTCTCACTCTTAGTTTGCACCTCCCCATGCTCGATAATGTAACATATTTTTTTGTTAATGACACAAGTGACACGGTTTCATGGGTGTTCCTTTAGAGGTGTGTAACGCATGTTGGGATCCCTTTCAGTTGTTGTGGTTTCATTCTAGGGCTAGTGTGTCCATGGTGTTTGTCACTCGTTTCTTGTTGTCATCGTTTGTTCTCCCACTATTGGTGCTCTTGGGGTCATCAATGTGAACGATTTCCATGGTTTGCCTTGGGCCCTGAGGCCATGTTTCCTTTTTATGTAGTGATATATTTCGTTCCTAGTGTGGAGTTCACTTGCTTCGGGGCTACCAACATTTTATTCGTTGGGATTCATGGTCATCATGGTCCCATCACATATTCACTCTTGTTTCTACTCCCCTTGGGGTTCTATTGGCTTTCCTTGTACCATTTTTCTTCAAGAAGTTTTGTTGGGGTTGTAAACATGTATTGTAATGTTTCATTTCCCATTTTGGGCTTTGTCTAATGCACCCTTTGGGTTTTTAGTTGGCGAGTATACATGCCCTAGATCTTGTTTTTAATAGTTCTATGGCTTAGGGTTTTCTGTTTATGTTTTGAATTTAATGCATTCTTCCATGGTCCTTTATCGGTGAATACTTCCATAAATGCACTTGTTTTCTACACAATCACCTCTGCATAACGACCTCTGCACATGCTTCCTCCACACTCAATAATTCCTCTTAGTCAGTGATTGACATTTGAACTTGTTATTAATTTATGTGGGTAGTATATGAACTCTCATTCATGGGAGTGTGTCGAAAAGCAACAAAAATTTATGAGGTGGTTCCAATCCCAACCATTCTATTTTGCGGGAGTGCGGAGCTCTGCACAAACTCGTTCTACACCCGACACATTACCATTCTCCGCACCACTCTTGCACATTTATAACTTAGGATATTATTGTTACCATTAAAGAAACAAGGTTTCTATTCACTAACACAGAGTTGTGAGTAGAGCGGTGAAATATTTTTTAGTATGCGAGAACGGAGTCACTATCGTCACCAATATTTGTGCAATTACGTTGGGCTAGGGGTTTTGGAATATAACCTGAGACTTAATTATTCTGAATAAAATACCAACGGAAATATTTATTGGCATAGTTATTATTAGTACGAAGGTAAGACTATAGCGATAAGTAGATCGTTGACCGTTCATTAATTCATTTGTTGACTTATTTTTTTTTAGCTTTTTCACCGTTAGACAAAAGTTTTATAATGGCACTTGTGATCCATCCAAATTTTAAACAAAGTTTTTATCTAGAATCAAATCAGCCTCTTATTGTCGACTTCGCATATCAAAATATAGAAATAGTATGACAAGTTATAGTTATCCAAATTCGATGAATGTTGCAACTTATTTATATCCAAAGTTTTGCTTACCTAAGTCAATGAATGTTGCAACTTATTTATATCCAAATTTTTGTTTAGCCCTAGTTACGGATGCCATCTACACCACAAGTTAGTTCTCGACAATCATCTACCTCCCTGTGCATTTTTGACAGTCCTCTGCCTTTGCGTGTAAACTTGTTTTGGTTTTTTTTCCTCCCTCTGTATTTTTTACAATCCCCTGCCTCCGCTTGTAAGCTTTTTTTTTTTTTTTCCTCCCCGTGTATTTTTTACAATCCTCTGCCTCCACTTGTAATCATGTTTTTGTTTTCTAAGAGACCTATTGTTGGTAATGGAGATAGAAGCAGGTAACGGAGAAAAAAGCAGGGAATGCTATTGTGTCCAGAAGTCATGGAAGGATTTTGCGTCTAGAAGTTAGGTGCATTTCAAAAAAACGCAAATACAACCCAGGTGTGATGTTTAATTGCGTCCCATAGTAACTTGCTTCTTTGTCTTTGCTTTTCTTTCTGGCTGAATTCCATCCTGCCTTGCCAATACGATTCATCGATTCAATTTATTTTCATGAATATAACTCACCTTTGTGTATAACGTTGTATTAGTCTCGCCCACCCCTTTTTCCCATCGTTCTATCAATAGGTAGGTGTGAATTCTGCTGGTTGGTTGTGTTATTCTTTACAAGTTGGCCTTTTCTAAGAGCCCTTTCAGTTTGTTTGTAGAAAAATGAATGGCCATCCAACTTGATTTTCATAGGGATGGGATATTTTTTCCATTAGCGAGCACAACCAGCCTACCTACAACCATACTACATACAGCCAGCCCGCCAACGATAGGCTCATAAATAGGCTTCGCTCCGTCAGCGGATAAAGAATCAATTTCTAGCCCTATCCATCTAATTCTGCCCTAGCCTTCTGTTGTTGGAAGGACGTGTTTATCCCTATTCTTCTCCACCCTAACTTCGACATGGCAACCCAACCAAAGTGTCGGGCAACCAGAATAACTGGAAAATGCATCTATGCTCTTGAGCCGACTAATGCTAAAAAAAGGTGTTTGATGGAACCTTTTGTTTTCCATCTAGTGTTTTCTGTTAGTTTCGAAATTAATTTTTATTGACCCTAAAAATGATTCAACCCCGAGTTATACTACTAGACTTATCCATGCCCTGACTTCAACTTACGCTACGCTGGGATAAGAACGGGGCAGACAGAGACCTGTTGTCAAGGAGTGTTATAGGTTAAAACCGGGGAAACTATAGATATTACCAAAACTAGAGATCTTGTAGAAAATCTACCAATGGTATTCAATGTGATCTTATAATATACTAAAACTAGAAACTGAACCTTTCCTACAATTTGCGGAAACAAAACACGATTGCACAATCACATATAAGAAAGAGAAAGATATTATCATTCTCACAACACAAGATGTATATGGGGAAAGAAACTGCTCAAAACCCCTCTATCTCTATATTGCATATGTTTAAGATCATGAAACAATACAATGATTTCTCACACTAGAGAAAATTCCTGCACTCTGTTAACTATCTCACTCTAATCCTGCTCGAAATTGGCTTGTAATCTAAGCGAGATTAGATAATTACTTAACCTCTTGCTTGCCATTTCTTGCCCAGCCTTCCTTACGCATTCTTGGGCTAATTGTGCCCCTATTAATTAGGAAATTCCAAATTAATTATTGCGCAATCCTTCAAGGCCTTCCTAATGACCTCATGCATGACCTGTACAATTTTCTAATAGTACAATTGATATATCTCTTCCCTTTAACCTCAGTCTCAATTGGGCCTTCCTTAGAACTGACATGCCACAACTATTTATAGTGAAACAGTAGTTAACTCATTGATCATTTCATGTGAACTAAATCAAATTTAATTCACTGGACTTATCTCTAGCTCATCTCTCAGTTAGAGCTAGTTAAACTAATTTTAACACAATTAATTGAGTTAACTAATTACAACTCACAAATAACTATATCTGGACCACCTAAAAATAGAAAATCCCTTTGCATGCATCATTTTAGACCTCTAACTCGAATTTCCTAAGCTAACTCAGACATTCTGACTTATTTAACTAATACACATTGTCATGAGATGAAATTACAATTTCTCTTCCAATTTAATTAAGGGAAAATTAAATCAGAAGCCTCATATGGTACCATTTTTGGGTGCCAATTTCAATGTTTCTTGTTGCAAATTTCAACACTCCCTCTCAACAAGAAAGGAACTAAATCTATCTTGATCTAGTACCTTTGGAATGTCCTGCATACAACACTTCTCTAGTGTTGTTTGCTCCAGCAACTCCTGAAACTGAATAGCCTCCAAAAAAAATTGAATCAGTATGATGCATCTGTCATCAGAGTCTCTGACTGTTATAGATTAATGTGTTGTCTACTAAAATCGTTGTGTTCCTGTTGAATCTACATTTGTGCCCTTTGAATTTTTTCCAACTCTGATCTGTGCTTTAGTATCAGACATCTGTCACTCTAGTTTATGTCTTCCTGACATTTGACTGCATCAATCCTATTGATCCTTCCTACTACTGTATACTATGGGCTCCTCGTAGCCAGTTCTGATCCATGAGACACACCATCTCACTAGATCCTGCCCAAATTTATTCTCTTGGGATTATGTCTGCACATCGCCCCACCTCTCACCTGGAGGTATGGTTGCATGTGCCCCCTCTGACCATCTGGATCGAAATTCCCCCCTACTAAAGATCTCTACTTGAGTGGATGCCTTCACTCGATCTCCTCTCTACTTCTCCAATTGTGGTTGCTCCACAACCTTCTGAGACTGCTTCTAAGACTTCATATTGAGAGGTAAGTTGTGCTCCCTCTCAACCACGAAGTCACTAACATCTATTTTGCTCCTCAAATTTTTTCATGCATCCTTGACCTCAAGAGAATACAAGTTCTTGACTCTTGCATCAATCGGTTTCACCTGTCCCATAGTGATGTGTCTAAGGAATACCTTTCCTTTTCTAAATATGACATCATAGCCACGGTCTTCCAATACCGCTACAAAGACAATATTATTCATTAGTCCTAGAACATACAAAACATCTGTCAGTCTAAGAGGGGAGACAGACTCCCTCTGAAATGTAATTGTACCTATGTCGGTCACACTATACCTCCCTTCATCTCCAAACTCTATGTTTTTTCTAGAGGTCCTTCTCCTCCAAGTCACTGAATAGATATATATTCCCCATCATATGGAACAAGGCACCGTTGTCTAGATACCACATGAATCCCATTACAGTATTGACCATGCATGCAATGGGAGTAAAACCAAGCTCGAATTGTGAAGCTAGCACTTCACCCACTTCAATTGTAGGCTCCTTCTTGCTTGCCTTCTTTTGTGGAAAATTTGAGGCATAGTGCATGTGCTCTTGACAGTGAAAAAACTTGATCTTGGACAATTCTCTCTTGCCCTATTTAACTTGGGACTTCTTTCTCTTATATTTCTTTCCTTTTCCCACCAATGAAAAACATTTTTCTTTGTCTTTTCCAGAGATCTCGTCTTTGGTGCTCTGCCTTATCTCTTTTATTACCAAGTCGAACCACAAACACTCCCAGTTCGGTAACTTCTCCCTCCCATTCACAGAGTCCTAGTAACTATGCCAACTCTTGGCAAGGCCTAGAAGTTCTAGGCTCACCAAATCATCATCAGAAACGGTCACCCCAACACTTCCAAGCTCATCTCAACACTGAGAAAACTTCTACAAATGTTTTTGGATTGTGTTGCCCTCCTCCTTCTTGATATTTCTGAGTTTGTCCTTCAGCGCCAACTTCCTATGGTCACTGCTATTCTAAAATAGGTTTTTCAAGGCCTTCCACATAGCATATTGAATCTCCTTCCCATGGAGACTCGAGACAATACGATCTCGAACTCCCTCTAACAAGATCCTTTGCCACCTTCTTATGCCATGCATCATTTTTTTGAGCATATGTTGTTGCGGGCTTGGGAATATCAGTATCTATGAATTAATTCAACCCATTGTCCTCCAACACTGCCTCCATCATGTCCTTCCATTCTATGTAATTTTGATTTCCCTCAAGATAATATTCGAGTCTCAAGCCATTGAAAGACATCTTGATATGTTGCTAGATCCTAAAGAATAAATCTGTGAATTCGAACTTGTTCAAGACAAAATTCTATTCTTCTCTTCTATTGTGATTCCTGGAAGTTTGATACCATGTAGAAAATCTACCAATGGGATTCATTCCAATCTTGTAATATACTAAAACAAGATATTGAATCCTTCCTAGAATTTGTGGAAACAAAACATGATCACACAATCATATATAAGAAAGAGAAAGAAATTATCAATCACACAACATAATATGTATCTGGGGTAAGCAACTACTCAAAACCCCTCTATCTCTATATTTCATATGGTCAATATCATGAAATAATACAATGCTTTCTCACACTAGATAAACTTCTTGCACTCTGTTGACTGTCTCACTTTGATCCTACTCGAAAATGGATTGCAATCTAAGCAAAATTGGTCAAGTATTTAACCTCTTTCTTGCCACTGCTTGCCCAACCTTCCTTACACATTCTTGGGCTAATTATGCCCCTATTAATTAGAAAATTCTCAATTAATGATTATGCAATCCTTCAAGGCCTTCCTGATGACCTCATTCATGACCTGTATAATTTTCTAATAGTGCAATTGATAGATCTCTTCCCTTTAACCTCAGTCTCAACTGGGCCTTCCTTAGAATTGACATGCAAAAACTATTTATAGTGAATTATCAGTTAATTGATTGATCATTGCATGTGAATTAAATCAGATTTAATTCATTAGACTTATCTCTAGCTCATCTCTCAGTTAGAACTAGTTCAACTGATTTTAACTCAATTAATTGTGTTAACTAATTACTAAATAACTATATCTAGACCCCCTAAAAATAGAAAATCCCTTTGCATGCATCCTCTTATACCTCTAACTCGAATTTCCTAAGCTAACTCAATCATTCTGACTTAGTTAACTAATATAAGTTGTCATGAGATGAAATTACAATTTTTCTTCCAATTTAATTAAGGGAAAATTAAATCAAAAGCCTCATAAGGTACCATTTCTAGGTGCCATTTTCTGGATTTCATTTACAGATGCCAATTTCACTGTTTCTTACTGCAAATTTCAACAGATCTTACCAGGGATAGCTAGCTCTTGATACTTGGTGGTTTCAACAACAGAGCTAAGTGACTCGATAAACAAGAGAGGAACAAGTCACTCGACCTAAAGGAGAGGAGCGAGGGGGTACTATGGTTTTGATAAACATTGAAGATAGGCATTGAGTTGGCCTAGCAAGAGAGGCGATTAGTGGCAGCCCACAACAAGAGATTTATTTCCCATCTATTAACCAGCTCATACAGGGCTAGTGACAATTAAGAGCCATCTAGGAAAGAAGAAAGCAAAGTGCAAGTGATAAAGCATTAAATCCTCTACCCCAAAGAAAAATCTACATGGAAGGGAAGAGGGAAAAGTTGGTTCTTCAGTGATAATCCAATGGATGGATCTCTTTATGGATGGATTTTCTAGCTAGGTAAGCTTGGTGAGGATTTTTTGCTTGCGCTAGTACCCATAGAGGGGGTTTGCTTCTACCAACTTTCTCCTCCCCAGTCGTTTATGTTTGATCCGTGCACCTACAACTTTGTCATGCTTCACTGATACTAATGGTTTTATTCCATTAGTGTTAGTTTACCATGTATCCTAATAAGTATGTTGTTTCACCTTTATGCCCATAATAATGGTATCCATAAAATTAGTGACAATCAAACACCGTAAGGGCCAGTAAAGATTAGCAAAACTAAGGTTCTGGTCAAAAAAATTAGAGGGGTTGGGGCTGGGTCTCACAAAAAGGCATACCCACCGGAAAAACTCTCATAAATATATAAACCTATCGCTAAATAAACCTTAACATAAATGCATTACACCCCTAAATTTATTGCTAAGTAGAATTGGAATTATAAATATATATTTGAATCAGTAGCGCTTTTTAGTATTGTAAACCCACCACATTAGAATTTTTTAGTATTGTAAATCCACTACATTATGCATCGGAATCATGGAATCATTCGAGAAAGAACCAATAAATACCTTAAACTTTTCATGAGAATGAATAAATACCTTACTCTTTTCTTAATGAAAGACATAGAAATGATTAGTCAACCTTACCTCAGAGAGATATGGTTATAGCATCAACCCTTAAGACTCGTAGTCATAAACAATGATGCCCTTTCTTTACGAGTAATATTTGTGCACCCTTACCAATGTTTTTTTCTGTAAGTACTAGTCAGTCCAGAAAGAATATTAATATTAATATTCGTGCTATAGCGATAAGTGTTTCTGTCACTTTGGCTTTTCCCAGGCAAGTGTACTGTTTTTTAGCATGCAGTTGTTTTGGGTTGTTCTTACACAACATGCAAATACAAGTGATATTCCATAAATTTTTTCATATTTAATTTAATTTAATTTAATATAATATATATACTATTTATATTTAATATTTATAAGTTTATTTTTTTATTCAACATTTTTTTAATTTTGTTACAAGTGACTTGGTTGATTCCCAAGGCTCACAGAAAACATGCAATCAACTAATTGAAAGAATTAGTGGAACACAACATTCACAGATACTTTTCCTTTCAGAATAGAAAAATAAGTGAGCAAAACAAACTCTCAAAGAGGTAAATACCTGTAGCCTATGGACACGAAATTTGTATTAATTTGTAAGGTGCTTCGTGATAATTTGTGTTTGTGCAGGCTAGAGATCAGAGGGAGAATGAGCGGAGGAAGGATAAATCAATGGGTGGTTTCCTTTCTACTTTAGGAAAACAGTTGGTGCTCGCTGAAAGAAAACCCATGATTCAATTTTGTGACAGTAGTCCATTTCCATATGCTTCTGCCATTTAGATTGGTTTTTCTTGTGTCAAATTCTCAATTCGTCCTCATTGATGTATAACTTTTTATCTGTTTTTCCATTGATTCATTTGGAGATTCTCTTTTGCTCCAAATGCACTCCTATTTTCATGAGTGAATGTGTTCCTATTTTAAATGGATTTCCTTGCTCCATCGAAGGTATTCTTCTGCATTATCATTTGTTTTGAAGCACTTTTGAAGTTCTAGCATAATTCTAGGTTCTCCTGCAATAATGGCCAAGTAAATCTTACCATGTTCAATTCATTTATTCACATATAAACAAAATGGTTCAAATGCTTGTTATATGCTTTTGGTAAACAAATTGTGTATATTCCCAACTATGTTGGTATAGTTAAGTACTCTAGAATAAACATTCTATGCAAGTAATATTTTAAAAATCCCACGTGTCCATTGTTCATTATGGGAATATATTTGAAATTATACTGAATAAACATTCAGATATGTCAGGGTTTGACAAGTAAAATATTCTTTAAATTATTTTAAGTTATGAACGTCCAAGCAAAGTAACACGGAATGGAAAAATGTGTGTTGCATTTATGTGCTGGCATGCTTCTCTATTTTTTCTATGGTATATGAGTAGAATTCATTTTTCAATCTACCTTATATTTAGTAAAATTCATTTTTCAATATATTTGTATAGATAGGTTCCAAATCTCGAAAAACATGGTATTTATTATTCAACAAGGTTGAAGCCACACATATTACAAAGCTTTTGGAATTTGAACCACTACAACTGCTCCAACCTTTGAGCTACCAAACTACGAAAAGTTGAATTCAACTACTAGGGTTTCAGTGCTAGAAAGGACTACTGCTACTCGCAGTTCTCCTTGTTTATTAACTATTAGTGTTAAGAGTATCTAATATTATTGATATAGCACAAAAACATTTGGCTATGGTTTTTGTAGAAAGGTAAGGAGTCTTTCGATTTAATTGAGGAAGAATATTCTTTATTTTGTTTATATTTCAAAATTGCATAATTAACATTGGGATTGTTGTATAAATCGATAGTTACATGGACATGACTTAATAAATCATTGTGCGGAGCTCCCCACTCCCACACAATGAACTAGCTCATTGTGCGAGAGTGGGGAGCTCTGCACAAACTCGTTTTGCACCCCACACATTACCATAACATTGATCTAATGGAGGCTATAATTTTATGGGAGGAATTCCAAAACAAAAAAGCCAAAAAAATTCAGTTTAGAATACATTAAGTGAAAAATGTTATGAAAAATCACACTTACATAGATGATACAACCTATAAAATAGTGTTATTTTATTCTAGTAAATTCAGATTATCCAACTATTCAATTGGTGTAGTTTTGTGTCTTGAATGAGTGCGTCTCAATTCGACTCCTTTCTCTTCGTTGTTTTGCTAGAGAGCTCCTCTAGGGATTTTCCATTTATTTCAAGGATGGGGTAGAGATTTCTCAATGCTAATATATGTCAGGTAGCCTTCGTTGACTTGGCAACATGAGTGCTTTGAGTGGCATAGAGAAAACTGAAGGCTCCAACAATGCGTCCTACTTTACGTGTTGTCGCCAATATGTCGTGTCATGTGGAACGATACCTTGTAACCAAGACCTGTTGAACTTGCACAGTGAAAAAATGGTAGGGGGCTTGCTAAATTTATGTTTCAATTAGAAAGAAAGAAAATTCAAATTGGGAAAGCTCTCAAGCCATTACTTATACATCTACAAAGCAAGTAAAGCAGGAGATGGAAAATGGTTTTTTTTTTTTTTTACAATCGATAGTGTTAAAATTTATGAAGTAGATAATAAATGGGCGGACAAGGACGGAATTTATAGGGCAAAAGATTGACATGTTCGTCATTAGTAATGGTCTTCGACTTAGAATGGAGAATGTTGAGGCAAAGGCCGAGGACCTCACAGTCTCTGATCATAGACCGATCATTATAAACTGGGATTTTGAATCAAGGAAAGGTGGCATCCCATTTAAATTCAACCGAACTTGGCTTGAGGATTCTTCTTTCAATGCGCAAATCAAGGACTATATAAGGAAGAATAAGCGGTTGGATGGTATGTCATCGATGGTATACTTAAAAAACTTACTGAGGAATCTGAAAAAAGAGGTTAAAAGATGGGAATTAGGACAAAAATATAAAATGAAGGAAAGGATTAGAGATATAAGGATGGAAAGGAAGAAGATCTTAAAGGATGTTGAGGAGGGGATATCCCATCCGGATTACTGGGTGAAGCTAAAGGCTCTGGAAGAAGAATATAGGAAATTTCTTCTAATTGAAGAAAAGGGGTGGAGATTAAAAAGCAGAGTTATGTGGTTACAAAGCGGGGACAAAAATACAAAATTCTTTCATAAGGTTGCAAATGGTAGGAGGAGCGCTAATGCCATCTGGAATATAGAGGTGGAGGGTCAAAATTTTAACACCACGGAGGGGATTAAGGGGGTTGCGGTGGAATATTTTGGCAAGCTTTATAAAAAACAGGAGTCTATCAACATTGTGGGTTAGATGGACTTCATAAATGAGTTCCCGGTTATGTTTTCACATGAGGATTTACTGATTCTGAAGAAGAAGGTTAGCTCTGAAGAGATGAAATCGGTGTTGAAGTCATTTGCACTGGATAAGAGTCTGAGGCCAGATGGCTGGACCCTAGACTTTTTTCTTCATTTCTTTAACGATTTTTCAAAGGAGCATACAAACATGGTGGAGGAGATAAGGTTGTCGGGAAGGATCCATGGGGCCATTAATTCCACTTTTTTAGCCCTAATTCCAAAAAAGAAAGGGAAGATCTCATTTGAAGATTATAGACCTATCTCCCTTTGTAATACCTTGTACAAGTTAAGCTCTAATATCATTGCGGAGCGCATCAAGGGGGCCTTATCAAAGCATATCACTGTGGAGCAATCAGGATTTCTCATGGACAGAAGTATCCATGACGTAGTGGTGGTCACACAAGAAATTATACATACCATACAGACCAAAAAATTGAATGCAGGAGTAATTAAAATTGATTTAAACAAGGCCTATGATAGGGTTGATTGGAACTTCATTAGGCTGATTCTGTATAGAATTGGTATGGAAAGAGAGGCGGTGGAGTGGATTATGGGGTGTATCACCTGGATTTCAATGGCAGTGCTCATAAATGGATCTGCTTCAGAGTTTTTTTAGCCCAGGGCGGGGTTTGAGATAGGGTTTTGCTTTATCTCCTCTGCTCTTTATCCTGACTATGGACGCATTGAGCCTAAAGATTAGAAGAGCCACGAGGTTGGGTACTTTCCGTGGAATTGACATTTTTCGACAAAAGACTGTGTCTCATAGTCTTTTTGTGGATGATGTCTTGTTTTTTGGAGTAATGATCAGGAAGAGTTGGGAGGAGTTTAGAAACATCTTAAGTGGCTACTGTAAAGCATCTAGGATTCTCGTTAGTTACGATAAATCCTGCATATATTATGGGGAAGGAGAGGAAGGGGACTTCCAGGATCTTGGGAGGCTATTAAAATTTAAGGCTGCACCACTTTGAGATGGATTGTCTTATCTTGGTTTTAGATTGAGGCCCACTCTATACACGGCAGAGGACTGGAGGTGGTTACCTGAGAAAATCCAGAGGAAGATTCAAGCTTGGTCGACCAGGTAGCTGTCAAGAAGGGGACGACTCATTTTGATACAAGTGATCTTACAACAATATTCGGTTTATTGAGCCCATCTCTATATCTTACCAAAAAAAACTGTTGCCGAGATCAAGAAGTATATTGCTAGTTTTATCTGGTATGGGGGGAAGGAACGTTAGTCAATTCATTTGGCCCGTCTGGATAGCATCACCTTACCAAAAGAAAGAGGAGGATGGGGAATTCTAGAGATCGAATCTTTCGGTATAGCTCTAATTCTAAAATCACTATGGAGAGGCCTAACAAAGGGAAGCTTCTGGTCGGAAATCATCAAACACAAATATCTGGGACAGAAAGGGATTGAGGATATTTTGATGACAGGGTGGGACTTCGTTCAACATAGATCTGAAATATGGAAGGGATTCTGCAAGGTCTGGACAGTATTTGAGGAGCACATTGAATGGAACTTTGGTGATGGCAACAAAATCCTGATCGGATGCAAACAGTTTATGGAATAGGGCAGCCTGATTATCCTTAGCAGGGAAGTCATAGCTCAAATAAACTAGAGAGGCATCTTCTACATGTTCCAGATGGTAAAAGAATGGGAAAACGACATACCAAGATGGAAATCATATAAGGAGGTTGGTCTAAATGAGGTCTGGAAAGTAGAATGGGATAAATATGTTCTTTTAGTAAAAGGAATGGGGCTGAAAAAGGAGGTAAAAGGAGATAGTCTGACATGGGGGAGGACAACTATGAAGGAGCAGATTAACACTAAATAAGCATATAGAGTTATGCTTAAAAGACGTCTGGGTATTGAAGAAGAGTGTTGGTTCAAACATATGTGGAAAGTCAAGGTGCAGGTCAAAATGATCATATTACTGTGGATGATATGGAGAAATAAAAACCTGACGTGGGAAAACCTACAGAAAAAAGGATGGCAGGGGCCCGAATTATGAATTTTATGTGAGGAAAATGAGGAAGGAAATTTACATCTATTCTATAAGTGCACTTTTGCCACTGAGAATTTAAGCCTCTTGTGTGCCATCTTAAAATTTCCCACTCCAAATTACTCTTCAACAAAGGACTGTATCAGTTGGTGGTTTAGGAGGGGTAAATTCTGGAGAGCCATTCCTTTTCTTTTTCATTGGCATATTTGGATGGGAAGAAATAGAAATATTTTCGAAGGAAAGAGGTGCACCCCACAGGAGATATGTATGAAGATCTATAGTTCAATGGAAATGACGAAAGTGCTGAAGATGAAACAAATCCCCCTTGTGATATTAATAAGAGACTCTGTCCATTCAAAATCCACTACCCAGCTGGATTTTTTGATGGCACTTCTCAAAATCTAAATTGTGGATGTGGCGAATGGTTAATGGTCGCTCCGGGCTGCCACTACAAAATATACTAGAATGGGGGAAGAGGCACCAATACAAGGGAAGAAATCATTGCTATATGGGGACTATTATGGTTTGCATCCCAACTTTATCTGGAGGAGCTGTGGGTTTATGGGGATTCGAAAGTTATCATTGACCACTTGAATAAATGAACGCTTCTGAATCTCGCATATCTTACTCACTGGCTGGAGTGGATATATACTTCGAAGAGATCCTTTAACAATATTACTTTTAGCCATGTGTATAGGGAGAAGAACCAGGAAGCCGATCGTTTATCAAAAAGAGGACTAAATGGTAGATTTGGAGAAAGGGAATACGAGCTATTTAACTCAAATGGAGCTGGAGCAGTGGGAAAGGTTAAATTTAATTAATGCAAATGTTAAAAATCAATAGATAAGGAAGGATAAAATGAGTCACCCCATGTCTTTTATTTTTGTATTTTTGTCATTTTTGGAGGAAAATCGAGCAAGACAGGATCTAAAATTTTTGCGGAAGAAAGGAATTTGTGAAGAACTTCTAACTTTCTGAAACAGTTTCTATGTGAATGTAATGGACTGATATTTATGTATATGCACTAAGTTTTTATGTGATTGATATGTGCTCTGGTACACTATATACACCAGATGTATTTTTCATGCTGAAAAAAGAAGAAGATAATTTCACATGCATTGCATAATGAAAGATGTGTATTTCTCTTCTGATCCAAGTCTATAACATATGCACATTTGTTTGATGGTTCGGGTCATCAATAAATGGTTAGTGGTCTACACTTTAGTGAGCTCAGATGACATGCTCGCTTAACCCTTGACCCGCAAAGAATGATCTGAAACAACATCCAAACCTGAGGCTACAAATCTATGACCAATGTGACATGTGATGTTTCTTATTTTCCAAGCAGGTACTAGTGAAACACATTACCACCCCACCCATAGAGGAATCTGCCCGCACAACGATAATGATAATTGAACTAGGGGTCGACCACTCGGAATAATATGGGGAAGGAATTTGGTCCATCCCATGAAACCACCGCACAATTGAACTTCACACAATTCTATGCATTTTGCAACTACAACTTTAACTTTGCTCAATATCCTCCCCACAGTTTCCACTACAGATCGTGTTTAATATTTAGTTTTTTTTTAATATAGTCAAAGGGGCAGAAACTACTCATGGTATTCACCCATGGTATTTGCGGAGAGTGTTTTCCTTCAAGGGAAAATAATAAAATAAGGTTTTTAGAAAATTCATCAAGCATATAAATGGGGTAGGAGCTAGACATTGAGAGTATTCAAGTTTATTTATATTAGTATGTTTTGGTTGAGAACTTGTCAGTTCTAGCATTGATCTCGGGATGAAAACTCCTTCGTAACGTTTGTGCGGTGAATCCATTCAGGGTTTACAAGTGAGCTTAAGTATCTCATGCCATTTTCAAAGGTTCCAATATTTTGTATGGACATGCATTAGTTTATTTTCAGCTAATAATATAAATAAAAGGTTGTGTTTCCATATAATAATTTATAGAATTGAAAATCCTTGTCGTAACTTAGGTGGGATTTCATTCACACTAGTCGACATTTCCCATATTCGGTGGCACTGGTTATCATCCTAGTTGGTCTTTTCTTTTTTATAATTAATTAATTCGGGAAGGGTTTTAGAGAATAGGTCGGAATTTTTCCATTCGATATTCAAAGGGTCAATCCATTTATTTGAATTGGTTTTCGGATCGCTACAGGTTACCTAACATTCTGCGTGAATCAAGACCATAATAGGGTCTCTACGCTGAATTGTGGCAACTCAACTCATATATGACAGAGGGTCATCATTCATGGATCACGGCCCACTAGTTGACCAAATCCAAGGGCACACTTGCGCATAATTCTAGGCATGTTCCTCACACCTCGTTGAAGAATAATCCGTCATCGATCCATTTGGGTGCCAAAAGGGTCCCGACGTTGGAAGGGGTTTGAATTCAAAGGATGAGTTTCAAACCTATCAGATTCTCTGGATCGAGAAGAATATCAACGTTGGACGGAGACATTGTACACCATCTAATCGACCGGATTCAGGGATAAGGGTGTCTGGACATGCTCATTGTCATTGCAAAGAATCTGCACCTGTAGATTATCACGATCAACTACGCAGGGGTTTCAGATCCAATACGTTGAGGGTTGTCGAGCCATACAGACAACGCACCTGGGCAGAAGGCAGTGTATCATTTATTGCGATGACTCTGGTCGTTGCAGGGCGGAGCCATCATGCTTATGTGATAGGTGTTAACGCACCGATCTTTTAGGGGCCTGAACGTATCGAAGCTCTTAAATGGACATGGAATTTTATAGAACCCTGCAGACTCGCATTTGTGATGATCTTGCATATGACATGTTGCCCACTCCATTTGTCAAAATATCTCCAGATTATTTTGAATTTGGGATTGATAGTGGAAATCCCTCAAATTTGTTTGGAATATGAGGCACAGATTGTAGGAGTGCCGTGGATATATAATTTCCTCGATTTTGGTATTGGCATCATAAGTTGGCTTTGGTAAGATTTTGAGATATAAAGATTTAGATTTGCAAAACAATGAACAAACTTACAAGAGAAGGAAGGAGCGAGCAAGAATAGAGAAAATAATGAAATTAATTCTGCAATATTAGTTTTGGAATAAATACATAAAAGCAACTAGGTTAAGCTTAGTTGCACATGCAATAACTATGGATAGTTAAAGCTAATTGAAGCTAAGTGTGCTTTATGTTCTTCTAATGTGCACATGCACCACATGCAAGCAGTAAGTTAACTAAGCCAAATGCACATCGCATGCAAGCAATAAGTTAACTAACTAATCCAAGTGCACATCACATGCAATATCTAGAGTTGAACTAAAGCTAATCTAGGTGCATGTACAACAACACCCCCCTTTAAGCATAACTTAGGTGAGTGTGATGCAAAATGAATGAGTCCCAGCAACACGGCCATTTTAGGTACCCATATACAATGCATAAAAAGGAGGAAAGAGGGAAAACCCAATGGGAAGAAAACCCCCCCTCAAAATATAATGCAAAAGCAAAGAAAAGACAACTACTAAGCAGTCGTGTCCTTCACCCTGAGACGATCTCGCAGGAATCGAAACTTCTGCTCGGTGAAATTCTTGGTGAAAATATCAACAGTCTACTCGGAACTAGGACAATATTGAAGATTGATGATCCCATCATGAATGAGGTCTCTAATGAAGTGCATGTAGATCTTGATGTGTTTGGTCCACTGCCGCTGCACTGGATCTCTACAAAACTTTAGCGCACTTTGATTATCGCACCAGATGACAGTTGGACGATGGACACTGATCCCAAGCTCAAATAGGAAATGTTGTAGCCAAATGGCCTTAATAGTAGCATTGACTGCTCCTCTATACTCGGCCTCTGCTGATGATAAAGCAATGGCAGCCTGCTTCTTGCTTGAACAACAAATTGGGCCGGATCCCAAACTAAGTACATAACCGGAGGTGGACTTGCGATCAATTGTGTCACCAGCCCAATCTGAATCTATGAACCCAATGAGATTCAAAGAAAAATTGGCTGCATAATGAATCCCATAGGTGATTTTCCCCTGGACATATCGAAGGATGCACTTTGCAGCATTCCAGTGTAACTCATGTGGCTCCTGCATGTATCTGGAAACTGCTCCTACGACATATGAGAGATCAGGATGGGAGTGAGTGAGATAAAGAAGAATTCCCACAAGCTGACTGTACAATGTGCAATCAACCAATGGTGTGTCTTTGCCATTCTCAAGCTTTATCCCTGATAAGAACGGTATGGTTGTTGGCTTGCAGTCACTCATGTGAAATTGTGCCAAAAGATCTCTAGTATACTTTGGTTGAGAAATGGTAATCCCATAATCACTCTGATTGATCTCTAGTCCAAGGAAGAAATTTAGCAAGCCCGTGTCTGTCATAGAAAACTGTTTATGCAATGTAGTTTTAATCTTAGTAATGACAGAAGTTGAACTACTTGTTATCAAAAGATCATCTACGTAGAGTACTATGATCAACAAGGAGTAATTTTTCTTCAAAAAATAAACATTAGAATCAGATTTGCAGGGTACAAAATTTTAAGATAACAAATAAGAATCCATCTTTGCATACCATGCTCTAGGTGTCTGCTTGAGGCCATAGAGAGACTTCTTTAGTTTGCATACCAGAGATGAATTGTACATGTATCCCCGTGGCTGCTCCATGTAGATTTCCTCCTCGAGATCATCGTGAAGAAAGGCATTCTTCACATCCATATGATGCACCTCCCATCCTCTTGTTGCTGCAATGGAAAGAGTTAGCCAAATGGAATCCATTTTTTCCACTGGAGCAAAAGTCTCATCATAGTCAACACCATGTACTTGCTGAAAACCTTTTGCTACCAACCATGCCTTATATCGACTACCTTGGTTATTTGCTGCTTTCTTGGTCTGGTAAACCCACTTTCACCTCACAAGTTTATGATTGGAAGGTAGCAGAACCAAATCCCAAGTCTGGTTCTCAATGAGCGAGTTATATTCCTCATCCATTACGGCTTCCCATTCAGGATGCCCAGTTGCTTCTGCATAAGTTTGTGGATCATATGCATGCATCATATAAGCATGCATGGGCATGCATGGCTCCATAGCTAAGAGTGCTTGCGGATCTTCCTCAAACAGAGGTATAGAGGCAGGATCATCAAGGATATCACTCATGCTGCACCATTTTTGTGTTGAAGGTGGTCGAGAATCTTCCGAACTACATGCTGAAGTATGATCTCGATGTTCAACAACTGGTGGTCCAACAGGCATCACAGGAAAAGACTCATCTTCATCAGAATTCTAATCTGAAGTTTCATCTGCATACTCATCAATGAGTGGTGATGGAAACTTGGTAACAAGTTCATCCACTGGTGCATGCAAAATATAAGTTCATTAAATTTTACACTCCTTTCAATAAAGAGCTCTTTAGTGTTGATATCAAACAATTTGTACCCTTTGACTTCATCAAAATATCCAACAAACATGCATGCTTTACTTTGAGGCTACAAAGCCTTTCTCTTCTCTGTAGGAATGCAGGCCCACGCTCGAGATCCAAAAATGCAGAAATCACTGACTTTAGGTTACATGCCAGTCCAAGTCTCAAAAGGTGTTTTTCCAGTAACAGATTTATGAGGAGATTTGTTCTGGATGTATGAGGCACAATTGTTAGCTTCAGCCCACAATTTCGACGGAAGAGATTTTGCATGCAACATGAAATTGGCCATCTCTTTCAAAGATTGATTCTTCCTTTCAACCACGCCATTTTGCTATGGAGTGTAAGGAATTGTATGCTGCAACCGTATGCCTACTTCATTACAAATATTCTTGATATCTTTGTTGACATATTCCGTCCCATTATCTGTGGGGAGTATCTTGATGCATTTTCTAGACTGATTTTCCACATACGCTTTGAAAATCTTTAGATGTTGAAAAATTTCAGACTTGAGTTTGAAGAAGTAAACCCAAGTGAATATCATGCAATCATCTATAAATGACAACACATATCTTGCTTTGCTCATTGAAAGCACTGGAAATGGACCCATGAGATCACTGTGTACAAGTTCCAAAGGTGAAGAGGCTCTCCATGTATGCCCCTTCTCGAATTTGTCTTGTGGATGCTTTCCAAGAGCACATCCATTACAAACACCATTTGAAAATTCAATGGTCGGCAATCCTTTGACCATCCCTTGCTTGCTAAGCTATTGCATATAACTGAAATTCAAGTGCCCAAATCTCTCGTGCCAAATCCTACTTTCTTCATTTGCATGCATAAGTAGCAAAATGGAATCTAATTGAGGAACAAAATCAGAAAATGTATACAGACGAGATTGATCATTTTCCTTGCCAGATGCAATCTTCAAGTTGGTTTGCATGTCATAAATGCTCACAGAATCCAAGATAAATTCCACTTTCCTTCCGCTGCCTGTGTGTGTCATCTAATACACTGAGAGAAGATTCACAAAAAGCCTTGGAATATGCAAGACATTCTCAAAGCTTCCATCTTCGAATTGCACTCTTCCTTGCCCAGTTGTTGCAACTGCAGAATTATCCCCCATGAGAATAGGAGGTCCTGAGTATGCATGTAGAGAAGAAAAGGATTCCTTTGAAGAAGCCATATGATGTGAAGCTCCTGAATCGATGATACATTCTTGTGGTGCAGAATGAAGAGAAATAAAAGCATGCCCATTACCTCTTGGATCTGGTGCTTTTTCTCCAGACTTCTTCTTGATATTCTCAGGAATGTGGTCTCCAAGATTGTGTTGTTGGAGTGTCTGCGCCATAAGATCTATAGTCTTCTTCATGCATGCAGATTCAGGGTGAAAACCACGATGGCAATAATTGCACATTGATTGCCCTTTCGTTCCTTTCCTTTCCTTTGAGCCGGATGATCCATCAAGGGGTTTGGGATTTCCTCCCTTTCTTGGATCATGATCCTTCTTTCCTTTTCCTTTCTGATGGTATTTGGAATTTTCCTTTACTTTTGCATTCACAGTAAGTGCATGCGCTTTGGAATTTTCAAGTGTGCCCATTTTGATGAGCTTATCTTGCTCATGCATCAAACACTGAATAAAAGAATCCAGTGAGGGCATCTTCCAAGCTACACCGGTTGTAGATCTTATTGTGTGGAATGTAGAGACGAATACTGCATACTCTGGACCAAGTTTTGATAAAATGGAAAGAATCAACTGATTTTCTTGCTTGGATTTGTCGATCCCGCATCCTTTCAGCTGAAGCAACAAGGCTTTATACCTTGTGAAAAAATCTTGAATGTTCTCAAAATTTCTCGGATCTAATGAGTTTAACTCATTTTCGTGAATGTGACCTTGCATTTCATCCTATTTTCCAAACAATCCTTCCAAAGTTTTCCATACTTCATTTGGAGTTGAACATGATTCAACATGAAATAGCAATTCTGGAGAGATAGATAAACATAGAATGTCGAAGGCCTCGTCCATGTAATTGAAATATCTTGTTTTCTCCACTACCGATGTTGGTTCAACTTCTATTTCCATGGTTACTCGAAATAAGCCTCTACTTCTGAGATGAAGTAGAATCTTTGGCTTCTATTCGAAGTAATTATATTGAGTAAGAATTTCCGATTGTGGAAACTCCAATTTAGACTCCATTCTTTGTTGTTGCTTCAATCTTCTAAACCTACAAATAAAATTTTCTTGTGCACTGATTACAAGTCCTTACGCTCTGATACCATGTAAGACTTTGAGATACAAAGATCAAGATTTCCAAAATAATGAACAAACTTGCAAGAGAAGGAAGGAGCGAGCAAGAATAGAGAAAAGAATGAAATTAATTATGGAATATTAGTTTTGGAATAAATACATAAAAGCAACTAGGTTAAGCTTAGTTGTACATGCAATAACTATGGATAGTTAAAGCTAACTGAAGCTAAGTGTGCTTTATGTTCTGCTAATGTGCACATGCACCACATGCAAGCAGTAAGTTAACTAACTAAGCCAAGTGCACATCACATTCAATATCTAAAGTTGAACTAAAGCTAATCTAGGTGCATGTACACCAATAGCTTTGAATGGAAGGAGGGCGATCACATCTCAAATGGAGTTGAGTCTTTAACGGTGAGGTATCATGGGATCACTGCGAATAAAGAGGTGCAATCAGTTTGTGGTGTCGGAACGTGGGGATTTAGCCTCTGTGCAATGCGGGAGGTGTCAATACACCATTCAAATACCCCTTCAAACCTTCAACACCACCTCTTTGAGCCAACATAGTGTAGACTCCATAGGTGAGGGAACAATGTCATGTTGAGCCAGAGGAACAAGGTCTCTAACTGAGGATGCACAACTCCAACCTTGTTACATCACCCTCCACTACCGCTTCATCGAGCCATTGTAGCATGATGTCACACCGTTCTAAAATTATATTCATGCTGCATCAATGCACAATTGTTGGCTAACTGTTTCAAGAGTCCCCTAAGCGCAGAGAAGGGCCAAAATTTTCGATAACAACAGTAGGTGTTTGTCAGCTCCAAAAACAACAACATATATCATCAATGAAGGTATCATCGCGTAGCAGATCCAAGCGAAGGAGATATAAAAAATTTGTTGTCGCTTTCCGAAGGAAGGTTTGAAGCTCTTTGTCGTTTAGTTTATTGCTTATTTGAAGTGCTTTGTAGTTTATTGCTTGAAGCTCTTCAAGGTTGTTTATGTTAAAAAATAAAAATAAAATAAAAGGAGATGAGAAAAGAAGGAAAAAGAAGGAAATTAAGGTTTTCTTGTGTCTTTGTAAATTTCAACCGTAACTATATTTTTATTAAGGGATTTCAGTGTTGCATATTCCCCTGCTATGTTATGTGAAAATGGGTCCATTATGGCCACATTCATTAATATGTTTCGATGGAGAATTATATTACTGGGTATAGTGTAGTTATTCTCTCTCAACTGGGGGAGAAGTTTAGTGAAGAGTGTTAAATTTCCTTATGGAGGCTGAAGGTTCAAGACCAGTACCGATCGATTCATCAAAAGGGGTGTCAAACAACTTTAATGAGAATCTTGAGAAGATGGATCGTCTTGAATAAATTTTGGAAAACAACTAGAAAATCCTTGATGAAATAATGAGGATATATGGTCCTTCAGGCAACCATACCTCTATATACCAAAATGATAGTCAAAGTAGGAGACCATTCTCAAAAAGGATCCATGTCATTCTACAGCAAAAGCAATCTTGGGAGGTGAAGGAAGGACAAAGAAGAGGAGCTAAGCTCTTTGCACTTGGATCTGAATTGCAACAGACAAAACCAATCATAGACCTTCATAAGCTGGAGGAATTAGACACATTTTTGTCTAAGGTGGGACAACAAGAATGGAAGAAACTCAATTGGGATCTCAAGCCATCCATGCTTGCATTAATACAACCCAAACTTCGGGAACATCCTGATGAAGAAGTTAGGTTCAAAGTTGCTTCTTGTCTTAGCAAGTTCATAGCTCTAACATCACCATCTCATGACATATGTACTGCAACTGATAGTAGAAGCCCTTCAGGGGTTGAATAATGTCATGCTTCCTTCCTTTTAGAAGCAGTGCAGAATGTTAAAACTCATGGAAAATTTCATCTTTGGCACCTTTATGTTTAATTTGGAATGAGATGAATTAATCCTTTAGTTACTACAGAGCTTTTACACCAACATTACATCATCTCATCCTAGACAGTGTCAAACCAATCATGCAAAAGATTGTTTCTCTTTTCTTAGAAGGAAATACTGACATCTGTAAGATACTAAGGTCCAAATTGTTGATCATTTGGAGGAAGGAACCACATGGATCACCAACTACCTATGATCTAGTCGAGAAGTTGGTCAGAAAAAACATAACATTTCTCAGAGGGGTGCTGACTAGGAAAGAGTTGAGAAGGTTTGATGGAGGAATCAAGAACAAAATCTGCAGCAAGAATGAACTAAGGAGGAGAGGACTATGCTTTATCTGCAAGGGACCTTGGGCCTGTTAGTTTCATAATTTGTATTCCGCCATCAATGATCAAAATCACTCTTTTCATATTCATTTTAGGGGTCCCAGTCATAAATTTTTTATCATTCCACTAGGTCATGCAAAAAATTGATTCACTGATGGTAGCCCTAGTCATAAAACCTCACTCTCCCTCAAAATTTCACATTTTTTGACCCACCTTCATGTATTGTTGAGCATAAAACAATCTTAAAATCTCATTTCACTATGTCATTATGTCAGTCAAAGTCAACCATGGAGTCAGGTCATTCAAGGTCCCATTAGGTCAACTAGGTTTCATTTTTCAAGGTTCATAACACATCATTTCATCTCAATAAGGTCAACAAAGGTGTGAGAGTGACTCAAATAATACTTTCTGATTCATCTTCAGAGGATTTATCAGCATGTAAATATGATTTTTAAAGGTTGTAATTATGATTTCAGAGTATGATTTTCATACCAAAGTGTAATTTTATTTTGAAAAAAGAGATGTAATTTATTTTTAATTTTTATGTAATTTTATGCTCATTATATGTAATAAGTTCTGTCCCAAGCTGCCAACTCAAATTTCATATGCCAAACTGAAGTTAAGCAAAGTCAAAGTGAAAAGTGCCAAAATCCATCAACATCATCCTGCAAAGAAGAAAAATCAAAGAAAAAGGTTAATCAACAACTTTTTCAAAAGGTGAAACGAAACATTAGAAAAGTGGGTTTTTAATCTAAATTCAAATTCACTCAAGTATTAAAGACTTCTTGACATCATTTCAAACTCATTTGTCTCCTACAAACACCAAGAAAACACTCCAAGAGAGCGAAATTTCAAGTTTTTGGGCAAAATTAGCAAAAAGGAGAGTAGAGGGTGCATATCCTTCAGAGAGGGTGCAAATCCTTCAGGCGCTTGCACAGCCTTTAGCGAGGGTGCATAGTCTTAATCAAGGGCACACAACCTTAAGGCACTGCGCATATGTCTAGAAAGGCCAGAATTGCTTCAAATTTCGCCAAATTTGCCTCTAAATCTTCAGCAAAAGTTTTTTCGACTTCCAGCAAGTGAGTAAAGGTGTCTTCCATCAATTCTCTCCTCCTTCAAGTTCATTTGTTGGTGTTGTGAAATTTGTTTAATATTTGGTGTTTAAAATCATTTAAAACCCTATTATTTCCCTCTTACACTTACAATTCCTAATTTGCACTCCCCTACACCTTCATACCCTTCCTACATTGCAAAATACCCATTCCCCAAACCCTGTATTACATAATTCCCATTCCCCTAAACACTTTATCCCAATACCCTAAGCCCTAGGTGCTACATTTACCTAGGCTCCCAATCCCCAAATCCCCATCCTAAATCACATCATACTACCACACCTTATCCCCTCCCCCATTTCATACATCCCTAGCAGGCCATCTCCTTCATTTTCCGTTTCCCATTCCTCATTCCTAAAACCATATTCCACATCGTCACACTTCCCTAGGGTTTTGATAAAAACGCCATGGCAGAAGACGAAGAAAAAATATCATACAGTGAGGGAGAGGAAACAAAGGTGCGGAGGCCACATAAAGGGGGAAGAATACTCATACTTGAACCTACCAGCACTAGGGAACTCTTGGCTTCTCCAATGGCTGTGACATGCTTCAAACATGTTGGTTGTTATGAGTTTTGTGAGAAAATTTAGAGGGTCCAATGCCATGCCATGTTGACCAGAATTTTCATATCTAGACTCCATGACAACCAAGTTACTTTAGCTTGTGTCACCTTTAATATATCAACTGATATCAATTTAGCTGCCACCGGGATCCCAAATGTTGGGGAGAAGTGGTTAAAAAAGAGTGATTTGGAGGAACAATACTTTGAGCCTTTCCTAAAACCAAGATACAAGAATGATAAAAAGAGGTTCTTTCCTTTTTCTTACCTCTGGGACAGATATGCACTGATGATGAAGATAATCATGAAATAATTTTCATGTGAAGGTAGATTTTCAAGACTTTATACTTATCATATCCGCCTCCTAATGCATTTCACTAAGGTAAGGATGCTTAACATACCCTTCTAGCTTTTTCGAAGCATAGATAAGATGGAATTTATTGTCTAGAAAAGGGAGTATGAACATCAAATGAGAAGTCTTTTCCATCATTCCCTCATTAAAATCATAGTCCTCTATCATCTCAATGAACTAAACATTACATGGAGTACCTTTCGGAGAGCCATCCATTCAGCATGAAAAAAATGTGCCTTCATCATCTCAGCCATCCACTTCCATCCCTCTATCTCAGCCCATATCACCTTCACCTCCATCATATCACACTCCTTCACCCATTTCTCCCCCTACATATCCATTTCATACTGAGATTGGATCACCCAGCAGGATTGAGGTCAGTGAGCCTAAGAGGGCTAGTATGGTTGAGGTTGAGCCATTACCAAAAACCTACCAAAGAGGGCACAGGCATGTGTTTTATTAACACATAGTGGAAGGGGCCATGCCTTATACATCAAAAAAATAGGTGGAAAAAGGAAAAAGGAAGGTGACAGAGGCAGGAATTCAAGCAGAGGTTAGACATGAGGAGAACCTCCATGAGACTGAGCATGATTTTGAGTTTGTTGACCTAGGTGAGGATGATGATCATGAAAACATCAGTATAGTCATAAAAGGAAAGGATTCCAAGATTAAGGAGCTCCAAACTAATCTTGATAGGGCCAAATATGTCATAAAATTCCTTGAGCGAGAGAACTAGCAGTTGAAAACAAAACATACCATTGATGAGGTGAAATTGATCACTGCTCAAAGGGAGGCAGAAAAGGCCAAAGTTATGCTATATGAGACACTTGAAAATTATGGTTTGCTTGATGAAAAAAAGGAACAAGCACCAAGAGGCAGACCTAGAACTAGAGGGCTGAAAAGAGCTCTAGCTTTAGAAAGACAAAAAGAGGCTCAGATTGTTGATCAGCTAACCCTAAATGAGCAAATTGCAATGGTGATCAATGAAAATAGGGAGCCATGGCTTGATAAAGCCAATAATAATTTAGTGAATCTTTTGGCCAAGGCTAACAGAGACAATGATGTGTTAAGGAGGAAGGTCAAGGATCATGCTCAAAAGGAGAAAATTGCAATTGCCAAGCTCAAAAGAGTTAATGCAAAGATTGAGGCATTGACCATGTTGGAGGAGAAAATAAAGTTAGACATAATTGCAGAAGCTTCACTCCAAGCCTAGCCACCTCACCAGCACTCTCTCCACCAATTTTGATGCATTTTGAAACATTTTTGCAAAATCTCTGTTTTTCTGAGTTTTTCTTAACAAGCATATATAAGAAATTAGGTCATATGCGTAGCACGCTAGGCATTGCACAAATGTCTGGGGTACTTTTTGAGGAAAAGGAGACCAACAATGGATTCCTAAGGACAAATTCATTCTAGAAAACCACTTTTTCAACTTTGATTTGCATATTTGACAGGTGAAAAGGTCAAAAAACTAGCTAAAAATCGCATTTCTGCCCCTATTTTGGCCTGACGCTACGCAAAGAGCAGCCTTGGGAGAATGAAATTTTGAGGGGTCAAATCAACTTGATTTTGAAAACTGGAGGCACATTCAGAAATAAGACTTGAAGGAATTTCCAACAAGCCATCTTGGGCCTGATTTGGACACCTACAAGTCAGTCAAATCAGCCTTGAACAGGGAGAGCGCATATGATAGAAAAATGGTACATATGACCATTTGCTAATATTTTTGGTTTTTCACTGTAATTTTTGACTTTATCTCAAAAATTGATCTTTTTACCTATGTCATTGAGCATGGTAAATGTAATTATGTTGTGGATAAGGTACCTAGGGGTATATTCATTAGGTAAAATTTATCCTTAATTCAAATGAATCTGTTTGAATGTAATTAGGAATGAGTCACTTGGACCATTCTACACTTTAGCTTTCAGTGTAGAATTTTGTGGATCTCTTCCTCACCTCATGGATTCGACCCCTGAGAATGATTTAATATTGTTTTTATGTCTATTTAGTCCCTTTATTCACACTAAGAAAGGGTTGGAATCAGTTTGGATACTAATGTATTGATCAAGGATCTATTGTACTCAGTTTGGCCAGTTAATAAAGAAGAGTTGCAACTATTTTTTAGGATACATGTGGTATGATGTTTATCGTTGTTTTTATTTCAGTTTCATATGTTAGAATGTATTGTATTCATGTTCATTACATCTCTATTTTATGATCTCCTTCAATTTAATAGGCATAACACATTCTTTCTCATGCCCTATTTAGGGAAAGTTATCATAATTTGTCCATTTTCCTCTATTTAGGAAGAATACATCTTCCATGCTCTTCCTAGCTCCTCATCAGTCTTAAAACCATCTCATCAAAATAATTTTAAAGTTATAAGCTTTATGCCTACCTTTCCCCATTGAATCTCTGCAACCCCATCTCATTTTCCTTGACCTAGCTCCCTTAACCATACTTACATCCAGCAGCCCAACCAAAATCAATTATGAAACCCCTAAACTCACACCTAGCCTAAAATTATAATCCATTCAGCCTCGTAGGTTGTGTTTTGTGGAGAGAGCACTCTCCCACTTGGTAAGGATAGATACCAAGTTAAAATTTTGGTCTGTGGTTACCTTTGTTGGGATTCCTTCTTCAACCTTAGGAATCTAGCAGAGTGATAACATTCTAGCGCCATTGCTGGGGAGCTAAAAGACAAATTTTCCCTGGGTGTATGACAAATATTTATCATAAACTGGTCCTTTGGATGATAGGATCGAGTTTCATAAGGCTTATTTCATAATTGCAGTGCCTCATAGTAGATCTAGCTTCTTGAAGAAATTATACCAGGTCCAACCCTGATCTATATCCTGTTTCTCCCCTCGAAGATCCTTAAATAATCCTAAGGAAACAAAGATCTCAGCTAGCTTCAAGTTCTTTGGATTCTCCTCCTCAATATTTGGTAAGATCCTTCTCATTACATTATGATTTGGTATCCATTCAAGGTTTAGCTTTTGATACCAAATTTGAGTTGTCACTGTTTAGAACCAAATCTGAGACTGACTTGAATACAGTAGTCCCTGAACCCATGAGATTAGAGTTAAACCCATCATTTTTTGAGGCTGCAAATGAGAATGATGTCAGAATTTGGAGACCATATCACAAGCTCAAAAAAATAGCCAACACCTTACATTACACTGTTGAAAAATCCCTTATTCAATACCAACAAGAAACACTTCACATCCCTGAAGCTTCCCAAATAACCATCGTTTCATTATCCATCCCATCATCATCTCAACTTCCCCCTCAAGGACCTCCTCAAAACAATCCATCCTTTGTTCCTCCCCCTCCACCACATTCAACAGAAATTATGGCTCGATTTGGACCTTTAGTTCTCCCTGGTCAGATTGTTGATCTGCCACAAGGATATGGCCAAAGACTTCCCCTCTTTGATGAAAACTCTAAAATCATTGCACGTTAGTACATGGAAAAAATCACAACCTTCATATATCTTGAGGAGTTAGATGCAGATGATGCCAAGATGCGAATTATCGTGCAAATTTTTTCTGATGAGGCTAAAACTTGGTTCCGTGCCCCAGCATCTAATTCTATTAGGACTCCCACTGAACTAACTGATGATTTCTTATCCAGGTGGGATGAGAATAAAATCCCCTTACAAATCCTTGTTGAGTATGACTCCCTGAGGTGCAATCCTAATTTATTTGTTCCTAAGTATAATGCTCGATACCTCAGAATCTATAATTCCATCCCAAATGAAATGAAACCACCTCCTGGTTTGGCCCTCCTGTGTTATCCTGATGCTTTTGACCCTGACATGGCCTATTCATTGAGAGAGATAAATTTGACTACTCTAGAAGAAATGATCCAAAATTCAGTGAGTGTTGAGGCCAACCTCTTGATTAAGAAGTCAAAACTCAAAATTGAATGTAAAGTAACCATTGAAGAGGAACCTTCAACCTCATATGATACTAAATTTGATGCTTTTCTTAGGACCATGGAAATAATGGTCGATAGAATGTCTATTTCAGATAGACAAACTGAGCCACAAGTCAGAACTTTGAACTTTTGAGGCCAGCAGCAGAAGCCTCAGTTCCGAATAAAGCAAAGAGAGCAAAGGGCTCCTGAAACACAACAACGACAACAAATTTGAACACCATTACAACATAACTATGCTCATAGTGATGAAGAGGAAGAACCAGCAGTAGAGGAAAACCTTCTTTTTACAGCTAATGTCTAGCCCATCTTTTTGACCGAAGGTGAAGAATATGTGGAAAAAATAAGGTTGCCGAGTGATAAAGACTTCATATTGGCAAATGATCATGAGTTAGAAGTAGAATATGATGATTATCAAAGAGGATATTTGAATGCATTGAGTTCCCAACAAAGGCAATATCCTTTGAGGAGTCGTGATGTTCCAATCAATCCACTTCCGAAGAAAACAATCCAACAGAAAGAATTACCACAGAAGAAAGCTTCTCAAGCCAATCAGAATAAGGGTAAAGAGATTGCAGCTCCAAATCATAACAAAAGAAATCAGCCTTCTACAAGTACACCTTCCAAAGAAAGAGATATTCAGAGGAAAAGCCGTACTGAAAGATCATGTTGAGAAAAGGGATATCATCATAAAGGAGGTAGAAAAAACTATACCTTTCAATTTAGAGTCAGAAATTTCAAAGTTAAAGGTGTCTACTCCTCTTACTGAATTGGTCAAAGTTGACAAGTATAAATCCCATGTAGTTAAAACCTTGAAAGTTGACCCTTTATCTAACATGGTCAATGTAGAGGATGATCAACCCGCGCTTATATTTGGTCCTGCAATTGATGGTCAATTTGAAGATAGTGAGGTCCCTCCATTTTACTTGAGTCTCAAAATCCACCAATTCATCCTTCATAACACTATGGTAGACTCTGGGGTCTCTCACAACCTCATGCCCAAAGCCATCATAGAGAAGCTTGGCCTTGACATAACCCGCCCATATCATGATTTATATTCTTTCGATTCTTGTCGTGTTCGTTGTTTGGGTCTAATCAAATATATATTTGTCTCCCTAGAGAAGATCCTGGCCAAAAATTTCCTAATGGATGTGGTGGTTGTTGACATTCCGCCAAGTTTTGGTATGCTGTTATCAAGATCCTGGGGGGCTAAATTGAGGGGTACACTGCAATTGGACTTTTCCTATGCAACCATTCCTCTCTCTGGTCAAATGAGAAAACTATACCGTGAGACTAAAATGAAATATATGATCACAAACAAGGAAACGCCTAATAATCATCCTATAAACGTTGTACATACAGACTTAGAGTCCTTCATTTTGTATAATGATTCTAGATTAAATGATGTATATTGTCAATTAGTATAAATAGGGGATGTTCCTGAGATTTCATATTATATTATAACAGTGTTATAAAAAGAAAAAGAAAATCTGCCTACTATATCTGAATAGTCATCAGAGAATCCAGATGAAAGTTCAGAACAACATAAAGAAAAAAAATCAGAAAATTGTGTCGAAACAGAGCCAAGAGTTTCAGCACCTTGAGGATGAAAATGGTCTTTGGAGCATGGAATTTGATGGTTTCATTGGCAAAGATGGGGCTGACGTTGGTTTATGGATCTTTAGCCCATTTCAACAACAAAGTAAAGTCCATAATAATTTTAGATTGTGTTCCTACAAATTAGCATTCGATTGCACAAACAATGAGGCGGAATATGAGGCACTCATTGTCGGTCTGAAAATTTTGAAAAAATTGGGAGCTAGAAGGATTTTAGTCTACAGTGATTCGGAGCTGGTAATTAAATAATTCAAAGGGGAGTATCAAGCTAATCACCCAAGGATGAGGCAATATAGGAATTCGGTACTTGATATTTTGAGAATGTCTCCAGCATATACACTTAAAGTTGTGCCAAGGATGCAAAATCTTATGGCTGATTCATTAGCCACTTCTACAAGTAATTTTAGATCTACAATGTTTTCAAATAAAAAATTTGAAATTCATGTGAAGCACAGGCCTGCCATTCCTGATAACTTGCGATTTTGGCAAGTATGATGGGGTGAACAATTTCCTTCAAAATGAAGGTGAGTTTGAGAATTGTTCTATGGACGAAGTGTATGACAAGGATGACCAAGTCATCAAGGTAGCTTAGATTGACATACTTTAGCTCAAGGACAATAATATTCCAAAAGGTACTATATCTTTGGAAGAATTATTTGATCAAGATGACGTGGCAAGAAAACCTACTTTGGTTCCCACATAAAAGGGCATAAAAGATGTTAATATCGGAACAGTGGATTAGCCAAAATTCATCAAGCTTTCAAAGTATTTGTCTCCTGAGGTAAAGACTAAATATGTTGATTTTCTTACTAAGTTTTCTGATGTGTCTGTTTAGGATTACTCAGATCTAAAGGTGTACGATAAAGATATCATTGAACACACCGTCCCGATAAAGCCAGATCAAAAGCATTTTAGGCAGAAGCTCAAGAGATTAAACCCAAAGTTGTTACCATCCACTGAGAAGGAAGTAAACAAGCTATATAAGGCAGGTATTATTGTTCCAATCAGATTTTCTGATTGGATGTCCAATTTGGTTCCAATTCGAAAGAAGACCGACGAATTCCGACTATGTATAGACTTCAAAAATATAAACAAAGTGTCGTTGAAGGAAAATTACCCACTGCCTAAAATGGACCACATACTTCAACGATTTGTAGGAGACACCAGGATGTCATTTCTGGATGGTTACTCAGGGTACAATTTGATCCTTGTGCAAGAGGACGATCACGACAAGACAACGTTCACTACACCATGGGGTACGTTCAAATACGCAAAGATGCCATTCAGTTTGAAGAATGTCGGGACCACTTTCCAACGTGCCATGGACATAACATTCGGTAATGAGAATGATGTCTTCCTTGTTGTTTATTTAGATGAATTGACTATTTTTTCAAATTAAGATGATGAACATTTACACCATTTGAGAGTCGTGTTCCAGCGATGTAGAAAATTTGGAATATCTCTTAACCCAAAGAAGTGCCTATTTGCTATGGAAAAAGGAAAGCTTCTTGGTCACATTATCTCAAAGGATGGAATCCGGATAGATCCTTCTAGAGTTGAAGTGATACAACAAATTGATTTCCCTCGCAACAATAAGGAAATCCAAGTGTTCAACGGTAGGATGAATTTCCTACATAGGTTCATTCCCAACTTAGCAGAGCGTCTTAGAGATTTAACTAACATGAAAAAGAAGGAGAATCATGTAAAATGGTCTAAAGATTCCCGTAATTCATTCATCTCGGTGAAATTTTCTTTAACCGCTGCTCCAGTTTTGACAAGCCCCGATTATTCATGAGATTTCATTATATTTTCTTTCGCTTTTGAGCATACTTTGGCAGTGGTACTAATGCAGAAAAAAGATGGGACAGAGCTGCCAATAACATTCTTCATCCACACAATAAGGGACAGAGTTGCCAAGAAGATGCTGATATTTTAGTTATCCATGCAAAATCATATGCTACTAAATGTTTTCCATCATTCCCTGGGTTTAAAGAAGTTTACCAAGAAGATAATGGAGCAAGGCAATCACCAAAGAAGCTATGTTATGTAGCTCCAAGGATACCTTGGCAGCCTAGTCAACTTGATATGAGGCAAGTACCCAATTCATAATTTCAAGCTTATCCACGTCCATATAAAACTAATTGGGACAAACTCCCTCCTTGGCAACCTAGGCCATCTCAACCCAAAAACCAATCTTGGCAACATGGTTGGCAAGGTCCTTATTAGGAAAATCCCCAACATCCTCAATATTTCCCTCAACATCCTCCATACCCAACTCCATGATATCCCTACCATCCACCTCCACCACAACCAGAGCCTCAATCACATCCATCTCATATATCCACCCCCACTTAACTACCCATACCACCATTTCCAAACCCACACCATGAAGTATCTCATTCCACTTACAATGTTGAGGTACAATACTACCAAACATATCCTCTTTATATAAATGGTTTGCATCCTAGCTCAATAAATGTATTGCAAAGTAGAGATTTTCTTAATGTCATTGAAGGACAACATCAAGAAGAAGAAGATCCAAATGAGGAGATAAAAATATCAAGGGTTGCACTTGACGAAGAGCTGGCATCAGAATCAGATGTTCAGAAATTTTCTTCATGTTTACCAACATTTCCTCCATGTGTTCAAGAGAACAATCAACAAAAAGAGGAAGATTTGAATGTCATAATAGAAGAGGACATCCAAGGTGATCCAACTCAGCAAGTGGACCAGGGGCATCACAACTATATTGACAAATGGTTCCAAACAGTCATTAAGTTGCAGCAACACACTCTTCTCCAACAGTACTTGATATAATCCCAGTCCTAAGCAATTAATCTCTCATATGCAGGTACATGTCAGAGCATGTCTTCCAAGTGTGAACATGATTTTATCTGTCATCTTGATGTGTACATGGCTCCATTGGAAGTATTCCTATACTTGAAAAAGAAAAGAAAAAAATAAAAAAGGAAAAAGAATAACATCTCAGGTGAAAACCTCTTTTGAGGCGTTTGAGATTGGCTCACTAATTGAAAATCTCCATGAGGCGGTCATTGTGTTGAAAAAAAAAGAGAAAAATAAAATATCCTAGGTGAAAAACTCCTTTGAGGCGCGAAGGCAGACATACTAGTGGAAAACCTCATTGAGGCAGCTAGTAGGCCTTAAAAAAAAATTGAAAATTAAAATAAAATGCATTTCTCCATGTATCTCTCTCTAATGAATGCAGGTGCTCTCCAACCTTTGCAAGCAGAAAAACAACAAGTTGGCACAAAAATAAAATTTGGTCAACACCCTGGTCAAAGGCAGTAAAACTTGGACTTCCTCCTCCTGTGCTCAGAAGCTCCAAAAGGACCTCAAGCAGATTATCACATACAACTTTAGAGCAACTTCAAAACCACCAAGGATAGCTTCAACAACCATATCAGTAGCTTTAATATCACCTGCAAAAACAAATCAATGGTAAGTCTCAGGTATGCAATCATCCAACCCTTTCTTCGAATCTATTTTAGCTTAATAAAACATTAAAAAGCGTGAGAAGGAAAGTTTTTTATATAGCCAAACTCAGTAGCAGAGCAACCTCAGCTTTATCTAGCGACTAGCCTCACTTTTTCCACCAATAAGAGGAACAAGACAAAAGTAAAAAGGACTTGAGAAAGTGGGTAGTGAGCAGTTCATTGTAATGGAAGACAAGGAGTGCCAAAAGGGTAACCAAGGGTGAACACAGTTCATAGAAAAAAGAACTGTGAGTTTATTCTGCATGCAATTAAAAAAATAAAAAAAATAAAAAATAAAATAAAAGGTGGATCCACCACCTCTTGGGATGAAAAAAATATTTTCTTAAGGCATCTGAGGACCTCCATGAAGCACCTACGAGAATAAATGCAAGAAGAATAACAAGAAGATTAGCAGGAGGAGCAGTGCATGGGCCAATAAATAGAAAATGAAATAAGCCGGCATGCGAGAAGAACCATAAGGCAGGGAGGATGAATAGGTTGCTCAGAGGATGAGAAATAGTTTTCGTAGGGGGTGATGATGGGCCTCTAAATTAGAAATAAATTAAGGCCCATATAACCTTTCTTAGGCCCATCTACCTCTCTTATGCACATAAAAAGATATATAAAATCTCTCCTTCTGCACTTAATAATGTTTTCTTATGCTTTAATATTTTCTTAGGAAGGATTAATGGTAATTGCATATTTGTGCCTAATATTGGTTATTTTTGTAGAATATTGTGAGAATATTTGGCATATTATGCATATTTTGAGAAGGAGATAATTTAGGAACTTTCTCCGTGCCACTGGAAGATCCATATTGAAGAATAAATGAGCACAATATTAGGAAATTAGGGAGAAATCTTGGAGAGTTTCATTGGATTTTCCACACTCCTTAACTCTCAAAGGTAGCCAAAGGATCCTCATGAGATTCCCTCCAGTAATTCAAATTCCAGAGGCAGCCAAGCAAATCAAGAACAAGTGCACTCAAGCCATACTTCACTTGGAGTTAGGTGGACTCATTACCTATTTTTTAGGGAGCTGTTAGTAGCTGCTCTTGAGGATAAATAAAGCTAATCAAGACTAATTAGGGTTGATTCTGGTGGATTCTAGTCCATTTAATGCTGTCCATTCCATCCCATGCCATTCATTTTCCATTCTATTAGGCTTTTGTTGTTTAAGACCTTCGAGAAGTAATAAGAGTGTATTTTTAATGCAATGAATATTCAAATGACTTTTTATTGATCTAGTTCCAGAGAGTTGGGCTCATGGGTTAGGGCCCAACCAATTTGCCTCAGATTCTCTATTTTTTTCGTTCTTTCCTTTCTGTCAATTATCTAGTTTTGTTTCTTTCAATTATCTATTTTTGTTTCTGTCATTTAGTTAATCTTGCTTCTGATAGTTTCAAGTTGTTGTTTCGAATTGTTGCTGTAGGTTTTCATTTTCTTATGAATAATAGAATAGAGGATAAAACTCTAAAATATGTGGCTCTAGACTTCCCTTCTCATCTTTGTCAATAGAGCTTGACGGGGGTATAATTTCCCACAGGCCAAAAAACTGCTTCCTGTTCACTGTTTTTATCACACACTTGTCTGTTTTTTTGCATAAGTAGGCAGGGTTGATTGCAGGTACAAGAATCTTCCCCCGGAAGAAGTTTAATGACACCTCCTCACTTCATTTCCCATCTCCCTTCCATCTCTATTGTTATGCTTCTATTACCTTCTATTTCACTTATTGCAGTTGTTGCACCCGTTTTATTCACAAAAACCATCAAAGTTGGACCTCCGCCCTTGCTCCTCAAACTTCCCGCTACCGTACTTCGCCTTTTCGCAAATTTCACTTCACATATTTTTCCTTTTTCCTTTTAAGACTTACTGCTTCTGTCTACTGATTGCGATATTGGTATCACGCTCCGCCACCGGTCCCACTGCCACTTCATCCAACTCATCGCAACCTTTGGCCTTTTCGCAAATTGCACTTCGTAACCTTTTTCCTTTTTTTAAGACTTACCACTCCAAATGTCGATTTGCGATAACTCTTCGTACTCCGTCGCATCGCACATCGCAAATTGCATCTTTTACTTGGTTTTCGTAACACGTTATGCTCCCATCGCCGATTGAGAAATTGGTATCGCACTCCGCCACATTATCCCATTGCATTTCACAATTCGTTCCTGCTCCCGAATAACACTTATGCTACCCCTCCATATTTGTGATATCACAGATCACATATCGTAGTTTCAGCCCTCCATTGCAACTTTGCCATCGCAATTTTTAAATCATTCTGATCCAAAGAATTTTTGTGCCATAATAAAGCTTTAATAAGGTTTAAACTTGCTCTTTCCACCTCTAAGCCTTGTTTCATGTGTTGAGCCCTCCATTAGCACCTTTAGCCCGTTTTCCTCCAAAATGCAAGCCACACTTTGTCAAGTTTAGTTTATCATAACTTAGCTGAATGGATAGAAGCATGGTAGATAGATCATAAGATAAGTAGGGCATGTTTAGCCAATTGGCCAAGTTAAGTGTGATTTAAATTAGTTTCTTTTCTGCCATTTATTTTAAGCAAGTTAAATTAGTTTCCCTTCCTATCATTTATTTTCAACAATTTAGTTTAGTTTCCTTTCTGTCATTTCCTTTATGCAATTTATTTTAGTTTCATTGAAGTGTGACAAACTTCACTGGGAACCCCTAGAAGTAGCACCCTTTCGTAGAGCGAAAGAGGATGACATGAGTAAAATTCATTTGCTGTGTATATAGAATTTTCACCTCCAAGTTTGTACGAACTCTAGGTTCATAAAGTAAAGTAGGACATCCCCTGAGAGTTGCAACACTCTTGGTGAAATACGAGGGCTCACCACTTTTTGGCATTGTTGTCAGGGAGGTGTCTAGTAAATGCTTTGATTCTGTTTTAGCATTATTTTCTGCTTTCCTTTTTCATGTTGATTTCGAAATATTGAAAAATACAAAAAAATATGATTTTCATGCCTCATAGGAGTAGGGATACTCAGAAATTTTTTAAAAATACTTCTCCAATACCAACCCCCCAACTTGACCACGCGGTGCAGTAAGAACCACATCACCATACACTTGTGAAGGTAGAAGAGATGGATGGACATCATGACAATGAAGAGGATATTATTGGGTTTCCCATTATGAGCAACAGTTTTAGTAGGGGTTGATGATCGGCCTCTAAATTAGACATAAATTAAGGCCCATCTAACCTTTCTTAGGCCCATATGCCTCTCTTATGCACATAAAAAGATATATTGAATCTCTCCTTTTGCACTTAGTAATGTTTTCTTATGCTTTAATATGTTCTTAGGAAGGATTAAAGAAAATTGCATATTTGTGCCTAATATTGGTTATTTTTGTAGAATATTGTGAGAATATTTGGCATATTATGCAGATTTTGAGAAGGAGATAATTTAGGAACTTTCTCCGTGCCACTGGAAGATCAATATTAAAGAATAAATGAGCACAATATTAGGAAATCAAGGAGAAATCTCGGAGAGTTTTAAGGGGATTTTCCACACTCCTTAACTCTCAAAGGTAGCCAAAGGATCCTCATGAGATTCCCTCCAGCAATTCAAATTCCAGAGGCAGCCAAGCAAATCGAGAACAAGTGCACTCAAGCCATACTTCACTTGGAGTCAGGTGGACTCATTACCTATTTTTTAGTGAGCTGTTGGTAGCTTCCCTTGAGGATAAATAAAGCTAATCAAGAGCTAATTAGGGTCGATTCTGGTGGATTTTGGTCCATTCGATGTAGTACATTCCATTCCATCCCATGCCATTCATTTTCTATTCTATTAGGCTTTTGTTCTTTAAGACCTTCGGGATGTAATAATATTGTAGTTTTAATGCAATGAGTATTCAAACGACTTTTTGTTGATCTAGTTCCAGAGAGTTGGGTTTGTGGATTAGGGCCAAACCCATGTGCCTTAGCTTCTCTGTTGTTTTTGTTCTTTCCTTTCTCTCATTTAGCTAGTTTTGTTTCTATCAATTAGCTATTTTTGTTTCTGTCATTTAGTTAATCTTGCTTCTGATAGTTTCAAGTTGTTGTTGTAGGTTTTCATTTGCTTATGAGTAATAGAATAGAGGATAAAAATCTAAAAGATGTGGATCTATAATTCCCTTCTCATCTCTATCAATAGAGCTCGAGGGGGGTATACTTTCCCACAGGCCAAAAAACTACTTACTATTCACTTTTTTTATAACGCACTTGTATGTTTTTTTGCATAAGTAGGCAAGGTTGATTACAGGTACAAGAATCTTCGCCCAGAAGAAGTTCATTGACACATCCCTGCTTTAGTTCCCATCTCCCTTCCATCTCTGCTGTTATGGTTCTATTTCCTTCTATTTCACTTACTACAAATGTCACACCCCTTTTATTCACAAAAACCATCAAAGTTGGACCTCCGCCCTTGCTCCTCGAACTTCTCGCTACCGTACTTCTCCTTTTCGCAAATCGCACTTCACATATTTTTCCTTTTTCCTTTTAAGACTTACCGCTCCTGTCTGCCGATTGCGATATTGGTATCGCGCTCTGCCACCGTTCCCAACGCCACGTCATCTGACTCATCGCAACCTTTGGCCTTTTCGCAAATCGCACTTCACAACCTTTTTCCTTTTTTTAAGACTTACCACTCCAAACGCCGATTTGTGATAACTCTCTGTACGCCGCTGCATCAAACTTTGAAAATCACATCTTTTACTTAGTTCTCGTAACACATTCTGCTCCCAACGCCGATTGCGATATTGGTATCGCACTCCGCCATTGGTCCCACCACCACGTTATCCCATCGCATTTCGTAATTTTCTCTCGCTCCCGAACAACACTTAAGCTATCCCTTTGGATTTGCGATATTGTGATTGCGATATCGCATATCGCATATCACACTGCCTGCCCTCCATCGCAACTCCACCATCACACTTTTTAACTCATTCCGCTCCAAAGCATTTTTCCGCTATAATAAAACTTTAATAAGGTTTAAACCAGCTCTTTCCACCTCTAAACCTTGTTTCATGTGTTGAGGCCTCCATTAGCACCTTTATCTTGTTTTCCTCCAAACTGCAAGCCACACTTTGTCAAGTTTAGTTTATCATAACTTAGCTGCATGGATAGAAGCATGGTAGATCAAGCATAAAATAAGTAGGGCGTGTTTAGCCGATTGGCCAAGTTAAGTGTGATTTGAATTAGTTTATTTTCTGCTATTTATTTTCAGCAAGTTAAATTAGTTTCCTTTCCTGTCATTTCTTTTAAGCAATTTAGTTTAGTTTCATTTCTATCATTTCCTTTCTGCAATTTATTTTAGTTTCATTGTAGTGTGACAGACTTCACTGAGAACCCCTAGAAGTAGCAGCCTTTCATAGAGTGGAAGAGCATGAAATGAGTAAAATGCATCTGTTGTGTATATATCACTGTCACCTCCAAGTTTTTACGAACCCCAAGTTGATAAAGTAAATTTAGGAAGCCCCTAAGAGTTGCATCACTATTGGCGCAATACCAGGGCTCACCAGTAATTATGATTTCAGAGTATGATTTGCATACCAAGGTGTAATTTTATTTTTTTTTAAAAGAGATGTAATTTATTTTTATTTTTATGTAATTTTATGCTCATTATATGTAATAAGTTCTGTCTCAAGCTACCAACTCAAATTTCATATGCCAAACTGAAGATAAGCAAACTCAAAGTGAAAAGTGCAGCAACATCATCATGCAAAGAAGAAAAATCAAAGAAAAAGGGTAATCAACAATGTTTTCAAAAGGTGAAATGAAACATTAGAAAATTGGTTTTTTAATCTAAATTCAAATTCACTCAAGTATTAAAGACTTCTTGACATCATTTAAAACTCATTTGTCTCCTACAAACACCAAGCAAACACTCCAAGGGAGCGAAATTTCGAGTTTTTGGGCGAAATTGGCAAAAAATAGAGCAGAGGATGCATATCCTTCATAGAGGGCGCAAATCCTTCAAGCGTTGCGCACAACCTTCTGCGAGGGTGCACAATCTTAAGTGAGGGAGCACATCTTTAAGGTGCTGTGCATATGTCTAGAAAGGCTAGAATTGCTTCAAATTTCGCCAAATTTTCCTCCAAAACTTCAGCAAAATTTTTTCGACCTCCAACAAATGATTAAAGGTTTCTTCCATCAATTCTCTCCTCCTTCAAGTTCATTTGTTGGTGTTGTGAATTTTTTTTAATATTTGGTGTTTAAAATCATTTTGGACCCTAGTATTTCCCTCTTACACTCACAATTCCTAATTTTCACTCCCCTACACCTTCATACCCTTCCTACATTGCAAAATACCCATTCCCAAAACCCTGTATTACATAATTCCCTTTCCCCTAAACCCTTTATCCTAATACCCTAAGCCCTAGGTGCTACATTTACCTAGGCTCCCAATCCCCAAATCCCCATCATAAATCCCATCATACTACCACCACTTATCCCCTCCCCCATTTCATACATCCCTAGCACTATCTCCTTCATTTTCCCTTTCTCATTCCTCATTCCTGAAACCATATTCCACATCATCACACTTCCCTATGGTTTTGATAAAAACACCATGGAAGAAGAGGAAGAAAACAGATCATACAATGAGGGAGAGGAAATAGAGGTGAGGAGGCCACATAAAGGGGGAAGAATACTCATACTTGAACCTACCAACACTATGGAACTCTTGGCTTCTCTAATGGCTGTGATATGCTTCAAACATGTTGGTTGTTATGAGTTCTGTGAGAAAATTCAGAGGGTCCAACACCATGCCATGTTGACCAGAATTTCCATATCTAGACTCCATGACAACCAAGTTACTTTAGCTGGTGTCACCTTTACTATATCAACTAATATCATTTCAACTGCCACTGGGATCCCAAATGTTGGGGAGAAGTGGTTCAAAAAGAATGATTTGGAGGAACAGTACTTTGATCCTTTCCTAAAACCAAGATACAAGAATAAGAAAAAGAGGTTCTTTCCTTTTTCTTACCTCCAGAACATATATGCAACAATGATGAAGATAATCATGAAATAATTTTCATGCAAAGGTAGATTTTCAAGAATTTATGCTTATCATATTCACCTCTTAATGCATTTCATTAGGGTAAGGATGCTTAACATACCCTACTACCTTTTTCGGAGCATAGATAAGATGGAACTTATTGTCCAGAAAAGGGAGTATGAACATCAAATGAGAAGTATTTTCCATCATTCCCTCATTAATATCATAGTCCTCTATCATCTCAATGAACTAAACATTGCATGGAGTACCTTCATAGCCAATGATATATTCAAAGAGCCATCTACTTAGCATGCAAAAAATGTGTCTTCATCATCTCAGCCATCCACTTCCATCCCTCCATCTCAGCCCATATCACCTTCATCTCCATCAGATCGCACTCCTTCACCCATTTCACCCCTTTCATCTCCATTTCAAACTGAGATTGGTTCACCCATCAAGATTGAGGTCAGTGAGCCTAAGAGGGCTAGTATGGTTGAGGATGAGCCATTGCCAAAACCCTACCAGAGAGGCCACATGCATGTGTTTGATCCACACATAGTGGAAGGGGCCATGCCTTATACATCAATAAAACAGGTGGACAAAGGCAAAAATAAGGTGACAAAGGTAGAAATTCAACAGAGGTTAGACATGAGGAGAACCTCCATGAGACTGAGCATGATTTTGAGCTTGTTGACCTAAGTGAGGATGATGATGATGATGAAAAAATTAGTATATCCATAAAAGGAAAGGATGCCAAGATTGAGGAGCTCCAAACTAATCTTGATAGGGCCAAATATGTCATACACTTCCTTGAGCAGGAGAACTAGTAGTTGAAAACAAAACATACCATTGATGAGGTGAAATTCATCGTTGCTCAAAGGGAGGTAGAAAAGGCCAAAGTTATGCTATATGAGACACTTGAAAAGTATGGGTTTCTTGATGAAAAAAATGAATAAGCACCAAGAGGCAAACCTAGAACTAGAGGGCTGAAAAGAGCTCTAGCTCTAGAAAGACAAAAAGAGGCTCATATTGCTGATCAACTAACCCTAAATGAGCAAATTTCAATGGTGATCAATGAAAGTAGGGAGCCATGGCTTGATAGAGCCAATCAACATTTGGAGAAGCATTTGGAAAAGGCTAAAAGAGACAATGATGTGTTAAGGAGGAAGGTCAAGCATCATGCTCAAAAGGATAAAATTGCAATGGCCAAGCTCAAAAGGGCCAATGCAAAGATTGAGGCATTGATCATGCTGGAGGAGGAAAGAAAGCTAGACATACTTGCAGAGGCTTCACTCCAAGCGTGGCCACCTCACCAGCACTCTCTTCACCAATTTTGATGCATTTTGAAATATTTTTTGCAAAATTTGTGTTTTTATGAGTTTTTATGAACAAGCACATATCAAAAAGTAGGTCATATGCGCAGCACCCTAGGCGCTACGCAAATGTTTGGGGCACTTTTTGAGGAAAAGGAAACCACCAATGGATTCCTAAGGACATATGAATTCCAGAAAACTACTTTTCCAGCTTTGATTTGCAAATTTGACAAGTGAAAAGGGCAAAAAAACTAGCTAAAAATCACATTTCTGCCCCTATTTTGGCCTAGGCACTGCGCACAAAGCAGTCTTGGGAGAATGAAATTTTGAGGGGTAAAATAAGCTTCATTTTGAAAATTGGAGGCATATTCAAAAAGAAGACTTGAAGGAATTTCCAACAAGCCATATTGGGCCTAATTTTGAAACCTACAAGTTTGTCAAAATCAATCTTAAACAAGGAGGGCGCATATGACAGAAAAATGGCGCATATGGCCTTTTGCTGATATTTTTGGTTTTTCACTGTAATTTTTGACTTTATCAAAAAAAATTATCTTTTTACCTATGTAATTGAGCACGATAAATGTAATTACGTTGTGGATAAGTTACCTAGGGGTAGATTCATTAGGTAAAAGTTATCCTTAAGTCAAATGAATCAGTTCGAATGTAATTAGGAATGAGTCACTTGGACCATCCTACACTTCAACTTTCAGTTCAGAATTTTTTGGATCTCTTCCTCACCTCATGGATTCGACCCCTGAGGATGAGTGAATGTTGTTTTGATATCTATTTAGTCCCTTTCTTCACACTAAGCAAGGGTTGGAATGAGTTTGGATACTAATGTATTGATCAAGGAACTATTGTACTCAGTTTGGCCAGTTAATAAAGAAGAGTTGCAGCTATTTTTTTAGGATACATGTGGTATGATGTTTATCATTATTTTTCCTTTAGTTTCATATGTTAGAATGTGTTTTCTTCATGTTCATTACATCTCTATTTTATGATCTCTTTCAAGTTAATAGGCAGAACACATGCTTGCTCATGCTCTGTTTAGGGAAAGTTATCATAATTTGTCCATTTTCCTCTATTTAGGAAGAATACATCTCCCATGTTCTTCCTAGCTCCTCATCAGTCTTAAAACCATCTCATCACAATAATTTTAAAGTGCTAAGCTTTATGCCTACCTTGCCCCATTGAATCTCTGCAACCCTATCTCATTTTCCCTAACCTAGCTCCCTTGAACATACTTACATCCAACAGCCCAACCAAAATCAATTATGAAACCCCAAAACTCACACCTATCCTAAAATCCTAATCCATTTAGCCTCCTAGTTTGTGTTTTGTGGAGAGAGCCCTCTCCAAATTTGTAGGGATAGCTACCAAGTTAAAGGGTTGGTATGTGGTTACCTCTGTTAGGATTCCTTCTTTAGCCTTAGGAATACAGCGAAGTGATAACAAGGCCCTTAACCATTCTTGTCCATGTGATAAGAAGGAGGCAAAAAAGACAAAACAAGAGGAGATTCCTTCAGATCATGGGGATTCTTCTGTAGTTGGGTCTATTGATCTTGAAGATGGTGAGTAGCAATGTGAAATTATTCAGGGAGGCTTGCAGGATGACAAGAATTTGGGAGTGCATGAGGAAATTATACCTAATGGTATTGATACGGTAGACTCCTATACAACTGAGTCCATAGATCTCCAGGGGAATGTCCATAAAGAATATGAATAATCAAGTATAGATAATAATACACCAGTGCATCTGTATTCAAAAATTGAATAGGATGAACAACATGTAGTCTTCACAGATGGAGGAGACCAAGAATATTTGAGTGAGGAGCCAGCCATAGTGAACCAGCATGATGAGCATGATCATGAGGAGCAACATGAAATACATAATGTACAAAATGAACCATTCCTAGAGAGTTGATCAAAGGCTCAAGTTGAAGCTGTGGTCGTTGGGCATTCGGTGCAGACAAGTACAAAGACATTTTGGAGGACACCAGAACTTCCAGTAGAGGACTTTCAAGAAAAGATCATGCATTTCAAGACAGATATTATGTTGTTTAAGTAGAGAGTCTCGACAGTCTGAGACACTGTCTTACATGAGAATAGAAAATTTGAGGAGCTCATAGGAGTATGTGTTGAATCAATGACCAAGTTGTCTAATGATGAGGAATGACTCAAGTGCCTCATAAGGCAACAAGAGGAGTACAATTGGGAGTTCCAGAGAAGCCTTCTATAGGAGTACATAGATAAGGATTGCAACACTACCAATCCACCTTTATACATTGGGAAGAGCAAGGAGTATTTCTCCAAACGCATCATGTTGGGTGAGCAAGTGGGGTAGCATGAATTGAGCATCGAGTGGCATCAAAATAGTAGATTTTCATCTTTCCACAAGTATGTATTGGCGAGAGATTATGAGTTGGTATTCTATTTATGGGTTGATTCCTAGGAGGATACTCACAACCAAGGGCATATTGCAGCTTGGACCCTTCGACACAGGTAGTGATGGAGGGCTGAGATGGTAATATAACCCACAGGTCCTCGGATTTAGGTGGCATTGGGATCCAGGAGAATACATTGGGGGCATGATTGGCCAAAGGATTGTTTGGGATCTAGGTAAACCTATTGACGTAAGGGTTGGTCTGAGGGTTGTTTGGGATCCAAGTATCGAAGGATCCATTTAGGACCATTCAGCATGGAGGAATGGAATAACACACTGGGTTGTATGGGGTCCTGGTATCAATGTACATATTCTTTTTTGTAGATAGCAGTGGATTGCTTGAGGGAAAGCAATATTTGGGTGGGAGGATTTGTAATATTCCATTTTTTTTATATGGTCAAAGGGGTAGAAACTACCCATGGTTTCTTCCCATAGTATGTTCCTTCATTTTCGAGGGAAAATAATAAAATCTGGCTTCTAGAAAATCCATCAAGCATATAAATGGGGCTAGGAACTAGGCATTCAAGGCATTCAGGTTTATTTTTATAATTGTGTTTTGGTTGAGAACTTGGCATGGCCAGTTCTAGCATTGATCCCGAGATGAAAACCCAGTGGTGACATTTGTGTGGTGGATCCATCTAGGGTTCACAAGTGGGCTTCAGTATCTCAAATTTGTCATTGTTGGGTAGTCGTGCATGCCATTTGCAGGGGTTCCAATCTTTTGTATGGGCATGTGTTAGTTCATTTTAAGTTAATAATATAAATAAAAGGTTGTGTTTCCATATTCCGTTGTGTTTAGTAATTTGATTGCAATTATTTTAATTAGAACACCTAGATGTTATTGATTTGTTGATTATTTGATTGTTCGGGATATTACATCGTGTCATATACTTGGCTTTGGAAAACATATTGGCTCACTAATACGATGATAATAAAATAAAATTATTAGAGATGAATGTGAAATTATTGACAGACGTTGAACGAATGGGTTCTCTCTGAGCATATTAATAGTCTTATTAGTTCCGCTAAAGTAGGATTACCATAGTAATCGATTTTTCTAAAGCACTATTTATATCAGTTTTAATTTATATGTTTGAGCCTTCTTTTTCCAAGCAGAGAAAAAAAAAAACGCTATAAATAATGAAAGTACATAGCTCAAAGATTACATATTCCATAGAGGATTTTATCCATGGATTAGATCAATTCAAATTCATCTGTGCAAAAAGCAAAGATCGACATCGTGGCCTCCATGACAGACTCAAAAAGATAACAGACTTGACAGTGTAGAGCGGAGATCATTACTGTGTAAACCAGGAGAAAAAAAACACATTCAGGCATAAAAATGACAAAATAGAGGATGTAAGAAGACCCTTGTCAACATTCAACATTAGATCATGAAATGTCCCTTTCCTTTCAATGTGCCAGAAGCATAGAATTGGAAAAAAATCCTTGCAGCCTCTGAACTTTCTTTAGATAAACGACCTGCTTCGCCATTTTGGATCCTATAGATGTGGAAAATGGAGATAGCGTGAAGCTCTGTGGTCAAGGTCTGAATTCTACATTTCCATGGATAGAGGTTAGGGGAGTTAACAAAGCCTTTTTCATTTGCATTTGTGAGCCTTTGGAGTTAATTTATATGTTTGAGCCTATGCCCACGTTAGATTTTTCTAACCAACTTGAATTCAAGGCCAACCGGAGAGCAGGAATGCCATAAATTTTGTAGCAATTTTGATCAAGAGCCAAATACTTATTATATTGGTCTTTGCACCTTATTTTTTATGACTATTATGATATGGTTTCCATGGATTGAAAGGTGGTTTCCATAAGTTTATATGGTTGTATTGTGTATTTCGTCGTCGTTTTTGGTTATTAATCAATGTTACTTGCCATTCCCTACTGGCACAACATGCCTTACAACCCTCCCTGGAGCTCAAAATAACAAGATTTTGATCTAGTAGAAAAGGAAGAGGACAAACAACAAATTTTCTCCCCTGCAACGAGTTTCATTCAGAAAGGCATTGGGAAATATAAATTTTAATTTATTGTAATCTCAACAACAATAATTTTCATTCCTAAAGCTAATTGTCAACCATGCTTTTATGATTTTAATTTATCATATATTAATCTCATTACTCGTGGTAATGGCCTAAAGCGTTTTATTTTTTTACTCTTAAAACTCTATTTATTGGGCATGCCAAGTGGAGTTTTGGAATTTTAGTTTTTATGGTGTTAGTTTGGTTCGGAGGAGCTCGAGGTTGTCATTTGTGGTATAATGAAGTGTAAATTTTTCTGTCATTTGGGGTGAAGTACAATTTTTTTTTATTTTTTTTAGTTTCCTCTAAATTTTCTTTATAATTTTTATTAGATTAACCCCTTGTATATGCACATATTATTTACGAACTCCACTTTCGACCATTGTTGGTAATGTCATTAAATTATTTTCCATAGTGATTCACAAACAATTATTAAGAGAACACTTCACATGAATGGATGGGATTTAGAGCTTAAAGGTTATTAAATTGTAGCAAGAAAAGACTTAATTTCACTTGTGCCTTAGTTAAATGGAGAAATTCAAATTTCCACATCAATAGGATGACTTGAGTTGCAGTTATCAAGAGTGACATAGAAAAGTCACTCAGTCAAGTCAGTCAATTCGAGTTTGTGGGCAAGAGGTAGAGTTGTGCATGAGTTGATTGCTAAGATATAGAAATCTATTGGATTTATAGTTAGTGAAACTCATTTATCTAAGCTCTAGTCATGAATAGAGTGAGTAGGATGTCAATTGAGTAGTTGTAATGTTTTTAACTCATTGATATCTCAATTAACTAGTCAATTTACTAAAAATATCCCTAGTCATGCATGCAATTAGAATTACCTAGTTGAGTGGAGGTAAAATGCATAATTGTATTTACTATTGTATGTTATTGAGTGTACAGAGTTATTATGTAGAATATAGCTATTTTCCTCATAATTATGCAAGGAAATAGGAGTGAGTGCAGGAACATGAGTGTCGGAAGATCGAGTGTAGGAACGTGAGTGTAGGTAGAGCGAGTGCAGGCCCAGTATTTTCCATAGCAGTTGTTAGCCACCTATAAAATTAGATTATACCAAAAGGTGGCTAAATATGTTTTGAGCTTTCAAGGAACAATTTTCATTACCCAAAAACTGTTGGCTCTTGAAGACTCTTGAAGGCCTCATGCCTCTGTCCAGATCCTTCACTACTGTTTACATCTCAAAAATCCTGCTAATTTCCAAAGCCCAAGTACTACTGCAAACCCCATTTCCCTTTTCCAAACTAACCTCTTTTTAACCCTTTCATTTCCCATGAAAATCCCTCATGTTCATGTTTTTCCCATTTCCCCTTCATCAAAATCCCCTTTATAAGGTTTTAAGATTCTCTCTTAACCTTATCAGAACCCTCAAAACTTTTGAAAATCATGAAAAAACTATAAAAATCCCATTTGTTTATATATATTGGGCTTAAGCCCCCTTGGGCTAAGTCTCTAGCCTTTTCTGCCCATACACCCTGGCACCGGAACCGGGCGCTGAGCAGTCGGGCGCTTATCCATTTTAAAAATATTTCTCCGCCCAAAAAGCTTAAAAACCTTTGTTATTTGTATTTTTCGGGTTTTATTTTATTTCTTAAGGTCTTCCACCGAAACGTGTTTAAATCGTTCCGCACCGTCTCCCGGCAGTCCCCACATTCCACTCACCCCGTCCAAAACCGCGTGGTATCTATTGCACCGCCTTTGGGTGAAGGCGGCTTTTCCCCAATCGCCAGCGATTCCATAAGCTGCGCGACACGCGTCCCTTGTACGTTTGGCGAAACCACTATCCATCGCGCATTAATGTTCAGACCAGGACACCCAGCGATATTGTTATGCGCCGTCCGATCTGGGCCCACTCATCCAACGGCTATCGCTCGCCGAAACTGACCGATGGTTAACGAAGGTGCCCACGCGATAACTGGGCCACCGTACAGTGGCAACCGCATCTCCGCCATCGATCTGATCTGCAGATCGACGGTCCAAAATCCATTGCCTAGATTATTTCCGTTTGACTTTCCACCTCCGCTCTCGACCGTCGATCTTTGCGCGATCGACAGCCCAGATTTAATCTTCTTTTCGCTCGTTCCACGACCCCTCCCGATCAATCCTGACCATTGGATGATGCCATCCAACGGCCCCGCTTCTTCGCACGCCCTCCGATGCAGTCAGCCTATATATGCAAGATTTTTAATAGTTTTTTGTGTTGTGCAGGGTTTTTGATCATTTTCTCGTTATTTTCAAAGAAGATTCGAAGGCGAAGGGTGACGACCCTCTCGTCTTTGATTCGTCGAAGGAAATCATTTTACAGGATTAAAAGGCATGGATCATCGATGATTCGTCAAGCATCGATGCCATGCAATCCCTATACAGCCCTGCGCATCTGAAAAACACAATAATTGGGCACAGTTAGAGAGTATCAGTGCCGAAGACCAAAATGTATCAGAACAGAGGATTAGAGAGAGTTTTTACGTGGATTACGGCTAAGACGGTTATCAAAAGCCTAATCCCCAAGCAAAACACAGTTTGAAGAAGATCTAAAGGGTTTCATCGATAGGGAAGCTTCCACCGCCACAATTAGGGCAAATTGATCCCTCCAGCTACTAAAACGCCACTTGTGCCTCAAAGTATTCAATCAAAGGCCGAATTCATTGATCATGATCATTTATTTGTCTCGAACGCAGCCAAAGAGTTACTTCTGGTAGGAGCTTCAATGCAAAGAATATCTGCAGAGTTACTCTAGCATGACACGGAGCCTCAAAGGTCAAAATTAAGCTCCCACAGAGCTTAAATCTTTATGTACCCATTTAATACAGAGGACACCTATTGTAAGCTTCTTCATTGAACCCCTCAAAGGCCCAGAAGCCATTAAACCTGTATTAATTGTAATTGAGATCTTTTATCAGATCTCACCTCCTCATTCTTCTATATATACTACTGCAGAAGATGAGTGAGGGGTTGGTTGTTGATGTAATTGCTGAACATTGTAATGTAATTGAGCTAAAGACTTCTGTTTGTAAATAGTGTTCACTGACCCTTGGAGCTCTGCTTGTGATATATTAGTTAGGCTGAGTAGTGAAGATGATTGCTGAACTGAAACATTGGACTTGAAGACTGTAACTGGTTTGACATCAATAACATGCTGTTTCTTGGGATCCTGGTCTATATTGCTGGTGAAGTGCCTCTTTCTTTGTTATTGTTTTTTCCTTCTATTTATGTCATATTGTTCACTTTTCTCTTATAAAGAACAGCACGCATAGAGTTAGGATCTGTTGTATATCAGTAACCTTCTCTGACTGAAAAATCTTTATCTTAATGTTTTCCTCAAAATTTTTATTTAAGAATGATTCAATACAGTTTAAACAATTAGGAATGTTGGCGTTCCCTCGTCCTATTGTTTGATTTAAACATTATTCTTGAAAGTTATTTTCATTGTTTGCTTATTAAAGTTAGACTAGTGAAGATATGGTTTGCCCTGATTCCTAGTTTCTATTCTCCAAAGGCAGATTCTGAAGATTTCCCTTGGTGTTGGCCAAAAGCAGACCAGGTTTAAAAGTACCTTATCTGATCTTAGGTTACATTTTGTTTCTCTTATGTGTTTTCACACTTTCTGAAGGTAATTATGTGGATTACTGGATTGTTTGTCTATTAAGCTGCTTTAATACAGACTTGCCCAAGAAGTTTATGGTTAGCCCTGTTCTTGGTTAGTTTTAAACAGTTACTTAAGAGGCTTTTCTTGTTTGGACTGACTATAAATCCTTTGTGAAATTATTATCAGTTTCCACTATCTCCAACACATTATTGTTTCCATTCCATCATTTTAATCTCAATAATCTTGTGGTATAGATGACTTGCCCCTTGGATCACTCTTGCTGTTGTTGTTCAATTAAAGCCCTGTTATGACTCCATAGCCCAATGGACTAAAAACCAGTGTTATATCTATCTTTTAGCCATAACTGTTCTATTTGCTTGCGACTTCTCACCTTTGAAACTTTTTGCATATAGATCTTTCCACCTCAAACAGTAATCATGCTCAACCATCCAAAAAACAAAACAAACCCTTGGACTTCATAGCTAGCCTAATGTCATTACCCCAAACTTCAAAGACAAATCCATCTTTGTACTTATTGGAGAGATCCCTCTCCGGATTCAGGAGGGCTAGATCCTAGAATCCCAAAGTTGGTTGAAACGATGTTGTTTCTGTAGTTTTAGTCTCACCAATCTGCTAAAATTACAGACTCCTAACATTTCTGGCGACTCCACTGGGGAGAATCTTTTCTAAAGTTAATAAAAGTTCAAAAACACCTTAAAAACTCTAGATAAACCCTGTTTTTATAAAAATTGTTCTATTTGTCAGCTGAGCCACCAGCACCTAACATTTCTGGTGACTCCGCTGGGGACTAACCTCCCTTAAAATAAATAAAACTTGAGAGTAAAAAGCAGCCTTTTCAAGCACTACCAAAGAATGGTAATCATGGTAAAACTTGTTTGAATCAGTGACAAACTAGGTAAACCCTAGGATTCTCGTGAGGCTTTATCTAACCTTGAAAAATCAACTGGCTTAGCCATAAGAGTAGACTGTCTTTGTCTCATAACCATAGCTAAGTTGTGAAACAGATCTAGGATATTCTTAGAAACCACACAAATGAAAAATAACTCAAAAAAACCAAAAATATTTCAGATTGGTAGTAAAACACTTACTCTTACATTTCTCCTACCTATTGTTGTGTTTTACCTCATACTCTTAGACAGAGTCTGGAAAGGGCCAGGTAGCCTCCAGATCTCATCCTCTTTTAGAGGTGAAATATCTGGTGAATGCCCTCCCAGTCAATCTCTGGTTAGAGTTTGTTGTGTTTCGGGATATCTTTGAAAAGGGATATTTCGCAAGCACTGTGGTGGACAGTGTACCCCCTAGAAAACACCCTAAACCTTCCACCTGGCGACTCCACAATCCTGAACAGACCTTAGGACTCCACTGGGAAGAACCCTTATCATTATAACATCATTCAAACTCAGTTAGGACTGTAGGATTAAATTTGTGCAAACAGATTAGTTAACCTCTTAAATATTGTCATATCTGGTTGAAATTTTCTTGTTTATTTTGGGTCTAAAAAACACAGCATAGTGGCTCCTAGAAAGATTCACACAAGAGCCTATCCTAACCCTGATCCACCTGAGATATTTGACAACCCAGAAAGTATCCTTAGGAAATCTCCTAGGATTCAATTATCAACTGTTTTCAAATCACCTGTGAGAGCTAATTCAGTCCCTGAAAATCTTTCAGCTCTACAACAATCACAAGCTGACTTAGTGAATCCATTTAGAACTAGGTCATTTGATGATATAATTCAGCTCGATTCTGAGTCTTCACCTTCATCTCCTGAAACAAGTGAACATCCTGGTAGTAGAGAAACAACACCTCCTGATTGACATTTCCTTTACAATTTAGGTGTCTCTCATCCAAGATCAGCTCAACAATCTACTCTTGGTCCATCCACTTCTACTCATCCTACATCCACTGTCCAAACCACTCCACTTCAGCCCACTTTCCCTCTTGTCCATCCACCTCTTGTAAATCCACCTCCACCTCCTGCCATGGCTGCATGGTATGCTCCCCTAGTCCTTCCCACACCATTAGTCAATCTTCCACAGGACTATCAGTCCAAAATTCCATTGTATGATGCCAGTAATGCTATAACTGCATCACAACATGTGTCAAAGATGAATGACTACTTTGACATAAATGAAATTAATGACGATTTTGTCAAGCTTAGATTATTCGCTCAAATTTTAGGGGGAGAAGTAAGAAAATGGTTTAAAGGCTTAGCCCCCTATAGTATTAATGATATCCAAGGCTTCCATCAAACATTCTTAAACAAGTGGGAAGTAAAGAAAAACCCTCTTCAAGTCCTTTCTGACTACAAGAACCTCCATAGAAACCCTGGGGAAAGTGTGCAAGCTTATTGCACTAGGTTTAATAGTGTGTATAATGCACTTTCTCCAGAACTAAAACCTCCACAGGGCTCAGCTTTAAACAAATTTCCTAAAGGGTTTGACTCCGACATGACCTATTCGCTAAGAGAGAGAGATTTTGCAACTCTTGAAGATATGCAAAGGGGTGCTCTTTCTGTGGAAGTTAACTTAATGGAGAAAAGAGCAAGAATGAAAGCTGAAAAGAGAGTATCTTTTAGAGAGGAATCCACACCTTCCACTTCAAACTCAAAAATGGAAAGAATGATGGAAGAAATGATGAAAGAAATGAGCATAATTAAGAGAGCACAAGCAAGCCAAAACCAAACTGCTCCTCAAAATAGAAACCAGAACTAGAATTAGAATGTTAGAAGGTACCAACCTCCAAACAGACCTAGGGAAGATGATCAACAGATCACTCCTCCCTTTCATCAAAACTATGTAAGTGAGGTTGAGGAAACAGATGAGATAACAGAGGAAGAGGATATGAACATGCTGGGGGTTGATAATGATGACTTTGAGATTCATTATGATAGAAAACAAGGTCTATACACACCTTATGATGACAAAAGAGATGATGATGAAAATTGTTATCAAGACATGGAAAATGTCATCATAGAGTCTCAAAGATAATATGACCTTAGAAGCAAAACCAGTCAACAGACCCCCAACAACAAAACCTCTGACAAATCTTCACAAAACAGCGCTACAACCAAGCCTAAAATGGTCAAAAAAAAAGATAAAACAGTGGCTGTAAATTCTACAAAGATAAAGAGAAAAGCACTCAAAACAATGAAAAACAGAGTGCAGACATTAGTAGTACTAACATCTCAGCTAGTACTCCTGTTACAACCATTTCGTCGAGTGTAAATAGAACAAATCAACAAACTGATTTTGCTGATAGAGTGACAGCTAATAAGGCTGAGACAAGTGCTTTAAAGAGTCAAATTCCTTTCAACCTTGAACAAGAAATTTCAAAGATCAAAATCTCTGTTCCCTTGACTGAGTTAGCTACCCAACATGTATATAGAACTCAAATTTTGAAGGCTTTAAACATAGAAGAGAATGAGGACGCTGTCAATCTTAATGATGACCAACCAGAGCTTATTTTTGGTCCAAAGATTGAAGGTAAGTTTCAAGAAGGACTTGTTCCTCCCTTTTATGTGAGCTTAAACATTCATGACAAAATTTTGCACAACGTTATGCATGATTCCGGGGCTTCTCATAATTTAATGCCAAAAGCTGTAATGGAGAGCCTGGGTCTAGAAATCACCAGACCTTATAAAGACCTTTACTCCTTTGATTCGAGCAGATTAAAATGTTTAGGATTGATCAAAGGCCTCTGTGTTAACCTAGCCCAGATTCCAGCCAAATGCTTAGTCATGGATATTTTTGTGGCTGATGTGCCCCCAAAGTATGGAATGCTATTATCAAGATCTTGGGGGGCTAAGTTACAAGGGACTATGCAAATGGACATGACCTATGCGACTATTCCTGTTTTCAATCAAACTAGAAGACTCTACAGGGAGTCCCATATGAAATTCACAGTTACAAGTCAAGACAGACCACAAAACTCTCCCCTGTATTTTGTGAATACAAGCCTTGATTCTTTTATTATGTTTAATGATGAAACACTTCGTGAACAAGTCACTGTATCAGGATTAATGGCCAACAGGGAGGAAGAGGAGCACAATGTAGATGTGTCTAAATAGTTTGCTGAACATGTAAAATCTAGCAAACTAAACAAAGGTCTTGAGCTACAGGGCAGATGTCCTTTACTCTTAAACATTCACAATCAAGAGAACAATCCTCAACCCAATAAAAAACTTGGGGAATCAAAACATATACAACTAAGTGCTGAGATTCCACAACAATCCTTGAGCACGTTAGTTGAAAAGGACAATAACCAGGATGAATCTAAGAAATGTCCTCTATGGAGTATGTATTTTGATGGATCCTGCACTAAGAACAATGCTGGTGTAGGTGTCTGGATTACTAACACTGAAAACAACCACATAGAAAGCATTTCCTGCAAACTAAAATTTCAATGTTCTAATAACATAGCAGAATATGAATCCCTTCTCTTAGGCTTACGACTGTTGAAAAAGTTAGGAGCCAAAAGAATCAATGTGTATGGGGATTCAGAGTTAGTCATTAGGCAAGTCAATGGAGAGTATAACGCTCATCATCCCAGACTTAGGGCCTACCGCAACGATGTCATGGACCTTTTAAAAACATTCGAAGAGTCCAAACTGGTCTTTGTCCCAAGGAAAAGAAATATTGCTGCCCACAATTTAGCCTTTGCAGCTAGAACATGCTTAACGCCATATAACACCAAGGACTGCACAACTCAGATAAAATTTAGACCAGCTGTGCCTGATAATGAGAAGTATTGGCAGGTGTTTGACAATGACAAACAAATAGAAGACTTCATGCAATTCAAAAACGAATTCGAACTTCACAGTTTGGACTTGGATTATGATACAAACTGCAGTGAAGAAAATTTTCTTGATTAAGAAGAACCGTCCCCTGTGCTTGTCGATATCAACCTTTTGACTGGAAAACTTGAAAACAAAACAGAATTGAATGCAGAGGAGTTAGAAACTCTGCACTCTAAAGATGAACGTTTGCCAAGTGGTCTAACACCTTTGGAAGAGTTGTTTGATTTTAGCGATGTGGCAAATAAACCAAAAATGGAACCTGTGGAGACTGAAGTGGAAGAGTGTAATATAGGCAGTGAACTTAAACCTATGATGATTAACGTGTCCAAAACTTTGCCAGCTCACATTAAACTCAAATACATAGAGCTGTTCAAATATTTTTTTGATGATTTTGCATGGAGTTACGAAGATCTTAAATCCTATGACACTGAAATAATACAGCACAAAATCCCTCTCAAGGAGAACCAAAAACCATTCAAACAGAAGCTACGCAAAATAAACCCTGTCCAGTTACCATTGGTTCAGAAAGAAATCATGAAAATGTATGATGCGGGTAATATTGTCCCTATTAGATATTCTGAATGGGTATCTAATCTGGTGTCTGTAAGGAAGAAGACTGGAGAAATCAGGCTTTGTATAGACTTTAGAGACTTGAACAAAGCTTCATTAAAAGACAACTACCCTTTACCAAAGATGGATCACATTTCACAAAGGGTGGTAGGGTCTAGAAGAATTTCTTTGCTGGATGGCTACTCAGGGTACAATAAGATCTTAGTTCACCCTACTGATCAATTAAAGACAACCCTTACTACACCATGGGGCACTTTCATGTATGTGAAAATGCCTTTTGGTCTAATGAATGTTGGAGCAACTTTTCAAAGAGCCATGGACATAGCATTCTTGGAAGAATTGGGCTTCTTCATCATTATATACCTTGATGATGTTACTGTGTTTTCAAAGACAGATGAAGAGCACTTAGAACATTTAAGAAAAGTTTTTGAGAAATGCAGAAAGTTTGGGATATCTTTAAACCCTAAGAAGACACTATTTGGTCTCCAAGAAGGTAAACTTCTCGGGCACATTATTTCAGAAGAGGGTATTAAGATAGATCCCAAAAGGATTGAGGCCATATTGCAAATCTCTCATCCTAGGAACATCAAGGAGTTGCAATATTTCATCGGAAAGATTAACTTTTTGAGAAGGTTCATCCCCAACCTGGCTGAGCTCCTTAGGAATATCACAAACATGTTAAAAAAGGAGCAAGGGGTGAAGTGGACCTTGGAAGCAAAGAAGTCCTTTGAACTGGTGAAACAAGCGTTAACCAAAACACCGGTTCTGATAAGTCCTGATTTCTCAAAAGATTTTTATATTTTCTCATTTGCATCAGAACATACCATAGCTGCTATCCTTTACAGAAAAATCCACAAGGACAAGAGCAGCCTATTGCATTCTTTAGCAAGGCATTGAGGGATGCCCCTTTGAAGTATAACATTATGGAACAACAAGCTTTTGCTTTGGTTAAAGCGTTGAAAGACTTCAGAGTATACATCCTTCACTCACACATCATTGCCTTTGTCCCAAGTTCAGTTGTTAAAGACATTCTAACACAGGACCCGGATGGTAAGAGAGGTAAGTGGATCGCTATTATTCTTGAATATGATTTAGAGATAAAACCCACTAAACTCATCAAAGGCCAAGGTCTAGCTAGATTGATGGTTGAATCCAATTTTGAAGTTCTTGATATTAATATGATTGATGCTTTGGATGACCAAGAAGAATTCTCAACTCCTATAGTTGAAGATCATTTTATGAATTCTCCTTGGTATGCTGATCTTATTTATGTTTTGCTTAAATTGAATACACCTCCTGGTTTGACAAAAACAAAGGCAAGATTCTTAAAGTTAAAAGCTGTAAACTATTGCATTATAGATAGATGTCTTTATTGGAAAAATGCAAGTGGTCTATTGCTTAAATGTTTGCCTGAGTTTGATGCAGAGAAAGTTAAGCACCAGTTCCATGAAGGAGAGTGTGGAGGTCATTTGTACTAGAATACAACAACCAACAAAATTTTGAGGGCTGGTTTCTATTGGCCTAATCTTTTCCATGATGTGCACAAAATGATCATAGCATGTCATAAGTGTCAACTTTTTGAAGGCAAAAGAAAACTGTTACCCCTACCTCTGCACCCAATCACTGTTGAGGCCCCATTTCAACAGTGGGGACTTGACTTCATAGGAGAAATCCATCCCCCATCTTCTGCCCAACATAGATGGATTCTCACTGCCACAGACTATTTCACTAAGTGGATAGAAGCCATACCTTATAGGCAGGCCAATGATTCAGTTATCATAAAATTCATGGAGACTAAAATTCTCTCCAGATTTGGCTGTCCTACCAATATTATCACTGATAATGCAACAACATTTGGATCAAAGAAGATGGTTGAGTTCTGTCATAGATATCAGATAACATTGGGGCATTCCATGGCCTATTACCCTCAAGGTAATGGACTTGCAGAATCTTCAAACAAAAGCCTAGTGAACATAATCAAGAAACTGTTGGAGGACAACAAAATGTCTTGGCATACAAAGCTTATTCATGCACTTTGGGCTGACAAATTGACTTTGAAGAAATCTATTGGCATGTCACCTTTCCAGCTTGTGTATGGTACTGATGCAATCTTTCCAAATAGCCTTGGTGTACCAGTGATGAAGTTAATTCAAGAGTTGCAGACTGAAGAAAATGACATGACCAGGAGAATAAATCAGACCATTCATCTTCAGCAAACCAAAGAGGAAGTGTATAACAAAGCATTGCAGAAACAGGACAACATTAAAAAGCTTTTTGACAGAAGAACAAAGGCCAGCAATTTCAAGATTGGGGACAAAGTTTTAAAGTGGGACTCAAGAAGGGAAGATAGCGGCAAGCATGGAAAGTTTGAAAATGTATGGCTTGGCCCTTACTCTATTCATTCAGCTGCTGGTAACAATGCATTTTTCTTGCAGGAATTAAATGGAGCAGAACTGTTTGAGGGTCCTATCAATGGCAGGATGCTTAAGCATTACTTCTCTTGATCCATGTTATGTTCCAAAAAGCCTTTTTATCTTTTTCCACTATAAATATTTCATCCACCATTGCATTCAAAGTTGTAAAAATCAAAAATACAAAAACAATGAAAAGAAAGAAAAGAGGGCAGATTGTGAAAACAAGAAAGGTATAGCCCCATACCAAAAAAGAGAGATAAAATCTGAAAGTGTGCAAGCTTAAATTCCACTCCTGAAAAACACACTTCTAATTAGTCAAATAGCCTAATCTTGACTAAATTAGCTTTTAAATTTACTGCTGATAGGATAGTGAATGTGATTTTCCAAACTGTTTAATCTTGGCTTATCAGTAGATAGATTAGGATAGAAATGAAAGGTTCAAACATGTTCAAAACCTGAACCTAAGTTTCCAAAAAGAGATGACTCAAATCTATTTTATTTTTCTGAGTCAAAAAGAAGTAAATCTGGTTCAAATTAGCTCAAAATATGAACCAGAGAAAAAGGAAGAAACAACTCAAATAAGAGTCAAAACAGAGTTGTAAAAAGAGAAGGCCATGATGAGAAACTTTCAGATCTTAAGCCTTCCGTTTTGATTTAAATTCCTGCAAAATAAATGTCTATGTGCAGCTTGTTTTTATGCCATAGACCAGCATCAAGTTAGACTGTTCAATCCTGACTTGAATGCTTTTTCAATTTCTGTTGTAGAATTTAGAGAATAAAAGTCTGTTGGACAGTTTAATCCCAACAGACAGTAGATTAGATAGAGAAACATCTGAGCTCAACTGTTTAATCTGAGTTCAGGGAGAAATAAGGAGAAGAATTAGATTAGTTTATACTTTCAAAAGAATAAAATGTTGTGAAAAGAGTTTGCCAATCCAAGTGCACTCTGATGAAGAAAAAATGTTAGATCAGTAGGATTGGGTAGGTAGAAAGTTTGTATTGATGAAGGTCCATTGTTTTCATAAGCTGCTAATATGTTTTCAGAGAAGATCATCCCAGCAAAGGAAAGACAACCCAATGGATCAGGCACAAGTCAGCCTCCCAGAGAACAATGGATGAGGCAACTGATCAGCCTCCCAGAGAATGCAAGTCTGAATTCTTGATGCCTTCAAGAAGGCACCATCCCCAAGTGGAGCCACTGTTAGCCACCTATAAAATTTGATTATACCAAAAGGTGGCTAAATATGTTTTGAGCCTTCAAGGAACAATTTTCATTACCCAAAAACTGTTGGCTCTTGAAGACTCTTGAAGGCCTCATGCCTCTGTCCAGATCCTTCACTACTATTTACATCTCAAAAATCCTGCTAATTTCCAAAGCCCAAGTACTGCTGCAAACCCCATTTCCCTTTTCCAAACTAACCTCTTTTTAACCCTTTCATTTCCCATGAAAATCCCTCATGTTCATGTTTTTCCCATTTCCCCTTCATCAAAATCCCCTTTATAAGGTTTTAAGACTCTCTCTTAACCTTATCAGAACCCTCAAAACTTTTGAAAATCATGAAAAAACTATAAAAATCCCATTTTTTTATATATATTGGGCTTAAGCCCCCTTGGGCTAAGTCTCTAGCCTTTTCTGCCCATACACCCTGGCACCGGAACCGGGCGTTGAGCAGTCGGGCGCTTATCCATTTTAAAAATATTTCTCCGCCCAAAAAGCTTAAAAACCTTTGTTATTTGTATTTTTCGGGTTTTATTTTATTTCTTAAGGTCTTCCGCTGAAACGTGTTTAAATTGTTATGCACCGTTGATCTGATCCACAGATCGGACGGTGTGGAGTCCGTCTCCCGGCGGTCCCCACATTCCACTCACCCCATCCAAACCCGCGTGGTATCTATCGCACCGCATTTGGGCGAAGGCGGTTTTTTCCCAATCGCTAGCGATTCCATACGCTGCGCGACACGCATCCCTTGTACGTTTGGAGAAACCACTGTCCATCGCGCATTAATGTTCGAACTAGGACGCCCAGCGATATTGCTGTGCACCGTTCGATCTGGGCCCACTCATCCAATGGCTATTGCTCGCCGAAACTGACCGATGTTTAACGAAGGTGCCCACGCGATAACCGAGCCACCGTATAGCGGCAACCGCATCTCCGCCATCGATCTGATCTGCAGATCGACGGTCCACAATCCATTGCCTAGATTATTTCCATTTTACTTTCCACCTCCGCTCCCGACCGTCGATCTCTGCGCGATTGACAGCCCAGATTTAATCTTCTTTTCGCTCGTTCCATGACCCCTCCCAATCAATCCTGACCGTTGGATGATGCCATCCAATGGCCCCGCTTCTTCGCACACCCTCCGATGCAGTCAGCCTATATATGCAAGATTTTTAATAGTTTTTTGTGTTGTGCAGTGTTTTTGATCATTTTCTCGTTATTTTCAAAGAAGATTCAAAGGCGAAGGGTGACGACCCTCTCGTCTTCGATTCGTCGAAGGAAATCATTTTATAGGATTAAAAGGCATGGATCATCGATGATTCGTCAAGCATCGATGCCATGCAATCCCTATACAGCCCTGCGCATCTGAAAAACACAGTAATCGGGCACAATCAGAGAGTATCAATGCCGAAGACAAAAATGTATTAGAACAGAGGATTAGAGAGAGTTTTTACGTGGATTACAGCTAAGATGGTTATCAAAAGCCTAATCCCCAAGAAAAACACAGTTTGAAGAAGATCTAAAGGGTTTCATCGACAGGGAAACTTCCACCGCCACAATTAGGGCAAATTGATCCCTCCAGCTACTAAAACGCCACTTGTGCCTCAAAGTATTCAATCAAAGGCCGAATTTATTGATCATGATCAGTTATTTGTCTCGAACGCAGCCGAAGAGTTACTTCTGCTAGGAGCTTCAATGCAAAGAATCTCTGTAGAGTTACTCTAGCATGACACAGAGCCTCAAAGGTCAAAATTAAGCTCCCACCGAGCTTAAATCTTTATGTACACATTTAATACAGAGGACACCTATTGTAAGCTTCTTCATTGAGCCCCTCAAAGGCCCAGAAGCCATTAAACCTGTATTAATTGTAATTGAGATCTTTTATCAGATCTCACCTCCTCATTCTTCTATATATACTACTGCAGAAGATGAGTGAGGGGTTGGTTGTTGATGTAATTGCTGAACATTGTAATGTAATTGAGCTGAAGACTTCTGTTTGTAAATAGTTTTCACTGGCCCTTGGAGCTCTGCTTGTGATAGATTAGTTAGGCTGAGTAGTGAAGATGATTGCTGAACTGAAACATTGGACTTGAAGACTGTAACTGGTTTGACATCAATAACAAGTTGTTTCTTGGGATCCTGGTCTATATTGTTGGTGAAGTGCCTCTTTCTTTGTTATTGTTTTTTCCTTCTATTTATGTCATATTGTTCACTTTTCTCTTATAAAGAACAACACACATAGAGTTAGGATCTGCTGTATATCAGTAACCTTCTCTGACTGAAAAATCTTTATCTTAATGTTTTCCTCAAAATGTTTATTTAAGAATGATTCAATACAGTTTAAAAAATTAGGAATGTTGGCGTTCCCTCGTCCTATTGTTTGATTTAAACATTATTCTTGAAAGTTATTTTCATTGTTTGCTTATTAAAGTTAGACTAGTGAAGATATGGTTTGCCCTGATTCCTAGTTTCTATTCTCCAAAGGCAGATTCTGAAGATTTCCCTTGGTGTTGGCCAAAAGCAGACCAGGTTTAAAAGTACCTTATCTGATCTTAGGTTACATTTTGTTTCTCTTATGTGTTTTCACACTTTCTGAAGGTAATTATGTGGATTACTGGATTGTTTTTCAATTAATCTGCTTTAATACAGACTTGCCCAAGAAGTTTATGGTTAGCCCTGTTCTTGGTTAGTTTTAAACAGTTACTTAAGAGGATTTTCTTGTTTGGACTGACTATAAATCCTTTGTGAAATTATTATTAGTTTCCACCATCTCCAACACTTTATTGTTTCCTTTCCATCATTTTAATCTCAATAATCTTGTGGTATAGATGACTTGCCCCTTGGATCACTCTTGATGTTGTTGTTCAATTAAAGCCCTGTTATGACTCCATAGCCCAATGGACTAAAAACCAGCGTTATATCTATCTTTTAGCCATAGCTGTTCTATTTGCTTGCAACTTCTCACCTTTGAAACTTTTTGCATATAGATATTTCCACCTCAAACAGTAATCATGCTCAACCATCCAAAAAACAAAACAAACCCTTGGACTTCATAGCTAGCCTAATATCATTACCCCAAACTTCAAAGACAAATCCATCTTTGTACTTATTGGAGAGATCCCTCTTCGGATTCAAGAGGGCTAGATCCAAGAATCCCAAAGTTGGTTGAAACGATGTTGTTTCTGCAGTTTTAGTCTCACCAATCTGCTAAAATTACAGACTCCTAACAGCAGTCTCAAGAGGAGACCAGTATTGTAGTGTAGGTTGATCTTCAAGTATTGTAGTTTTCATTTTAATAGATCAATTGTCTCATCTGATATAATATAAATTGAGGGGAGGTTTTTCCCAGTTGGGTTCCTGAGGAAAAATATTGTGTTCATTGTGATTGGATGATTGCATGTGTTTCTATTGTATGTTTTCCCTTCCGTGGATTGAGTAGAAGAAATTTTTGTCTATTGGTTTCATTCTGATCTCATTAGCAGCTGCAAATTTCGAGTTATTTCTCCATGATATCATAGCTATTGAAAATTACATATAAACCATATTCCTGATCAATCTCTCAGATAAATTTCGAATAGAAGATTAGTGTTGTTGGAATTTCTCTAGTGCACGAAGATAGTGTGAGTTTCCAAGAGGGAGAAAAGTAATTTTGCATAGCGAGATCAAGACTCAGAGGAGTCTAGTTTCATAGGGAGCATCCCTATGGAAGCTAGTACTTCATGATATGGGGATATCAAACTCGTTATTGTAGTAGTTGCAACAATAGTGCAGAAGCAACAATGTAGTAGAAACAATAGTATGAGTAGATTACAGTTCCCTTTGTATGCAACTATACCTCCAAGAGTGAGGTGGAGAAATGCATAGCCTTAATCCAAGAGTTGCAAAGATTTGGGTAGGGTCCATAGGAGAGTAGCAGCAGTTGTAGTATACACTTCTCATGGATCCTTATCCTTGCTATAGGGGCCCATGATATTCAGTAGTAGAAGGATCAACATCAGTTGATGCAATCAGATCTTAGGTGACAGTTGTAGGCTAGTAGCAGTAAGAGAATCAAGAGATAGTTTTAGCTCAGAGACATAGTTGATTCAGTATTTTGGATGCTTCTTAGCTGTTGTTGTTGTAGTAGAAAAAAAAACAGTGATATGGAGTGCTAATTGTGTTACAGTACATTCCTACAAAGGATTAGAATTGGGGTTGTTCAGAACCCTTTTATTGCTAAGAGGAAGTGTTAAATTGTAGCAAGAAAAGGCTTCATTTAACTTGTGCCTTAGTCAAATGAAGAAATTCAAATTTCCACATCAGTAAGATGAATTGAGTTGCAATTAGTAGGAGTGACATTTCCAAATCACTCAGTTAAGTCAGTTAATTTGATTTTGTGGGAAAGAAGTAGAGTTGTGCAAGAGTTGATTGCTAAGATCTAGCAATCTAGTGGAGTGATAGCTAGCGAAACTCAATTATCTAAGCTCTACTCATGAATAGAGTCATTAGGAGTTCAATTGCGTAGTTGTAATTGTTTTTAACTCACAAATATCTCAGTTAACTAGTTAAATTACTAAAAATTGATCTGAAAGGAGTGTATTATTTTTGTTGTGTTAAGTGTCCTTTCAATAATAAAAACATGTACAATTTATCTCCATTTGTTTACTAAGGAATGAGTGTTTTAACCATGAAACATAGATGAATTTGTGAACTTTAAGCATGAAAATAAACCTAAAAAACACTGAACAATAGTGTATAACAGAGAAATACAATCACACATAAGTTTTACACAGTATACATAATGAAACAATTCACCCCTCCTGGGTTACATCTATTGTTCCAGCTCCCAATGGCATGTCCCTCTTTTCCATTATGCTCAAAATTGTAAATTACATGTGTTTATAGGCTTCTAATGGTTGTTTTCTCTGCACCAATGGCTCTAGAATGCTCAAATTAGTCTAGGTAGACTCTTGTTTCACCCAAATTGGTCGAAAATTGACCTCCCAATGCATTTTTCCCAATGTTAGTTAGAAAATCTCCACTAAATGTGGAGAACTGCAGTTAACTGTCACTAAAAATAGGAAAAACTATAAAATTAGGGTCGGCGCCAAAATTCCCGCCATTATAAACCGTTTGAATTAACTATGAGTGGTTAGGTCGGGGTGGTCACAAGCCGACCCCCCGCCTAAAACCACGTGGTTATGGGCTTTAACAATCTGCATTAAAGTTGGAGCTGAACCATAACTCCATGTTCCACAACCGTTTGAACTAACCATTCTTAACTCTGCCATGTGACAGGTCTACATCTCCACCGGGGTTTTCATTTTATGTTACTGTCGTATTATATGTTAACTGAATGCGACATGTAACCACGTCCATCGAAACCGGAGTTTTGTAGCCGCCAGTTAAGGTTTAAGCTGCCCGACGAACTGTCCTGCAACTTTAATGTAACCGTCGGACATGTGGACATATCTCTTGCCACTGGTTAAGGTTTGTAGTTGTGGGTTACGTTTGATGCTACGGTTATGAATATACCATATGACCACTTCTTTAGGCTGCCAGCAGGTTGGGACTGCTGGCGGTCCCCCCCTCCAAGTTGCAATTCCATACAACATAAAAAGATGTCAAGGATTGTTAGGTTAAGATCTAAATGGTAGGCGAGATGGTTGGAGGTTTATATGGGCAGGTTGGAGGTCACAGGGTTGACACCCCTGACTCCACAAAATTTTACCACAGCATCCTGAGGATATGTGGCAGCCTCTGGGCTTGCCATGTGTCGCTCATCCAATGACCGATTTACAAAACATCAACGGTCAAAAACAAATTAATCCATGTGGCGTGATCTAATTGGCTATAAGAAAATGGAATATTCCCCAAAATATACCTGTTGACTGTACCTGCATGCTGACTGGGCATCCCAGTCATAAATTTTTTGTTGTTTGGGAAAACAGACAGAACATGATATCTTCCTCACACGACATTGGTTTTTCAAACCATTCACGGCACCGTAATCACAACGATGAGACCTTTCCGGTTGCTCAGTTAGATGAGAGTACAGCTCCCTCACCTTTTCCACTTCCATCCATCTTGCCTTACTTGGTTCGCTACCCTTGAGCCTAATTCGAAGATAATCAACACTTCCCCTCTTAGAAGTGCCTGTCCTCCTGTCAAGGATGGAATCCTCCTTGAGCTTGTCCAGAAATTCTGGCGAGAAATATTCTATTGATGGCAACTGAATATCACTCCCTTGATCATCAATCAAAGGAGGCTCATACAAACATAAATTCTCCACATTGACAACGGAATACATTTGCATATATGAAGGCAAGTCAAGTTGAAATTCATTATTACCAACTTGTTTAATGATCTTGAATGGACCATAATGAATAGGCTTGAGCTTTTTACCTTCTCCTTGCATCCTTTCTTTGCTTATGTGCAACCATACTTTATCTCCTTCTTGAAACTTGTGATCAACTCTATATTTGTCATGCCTCGCCGCTTATAGTTGCTTTGACTCTTTTCAAAATGTTCTTGAACTTGTTGATGAATAATCTGAATTTGCTCAATGAACTTTCAAGCTTTGTCAATATCACTATGCCCATCAATTGCAACATCCTTCTCAAAGATGAAGTCTAATGGCGATTTCGGCAAATACCCAAAGTAGGCTTCAAAAGGTGAAGTATTTGTAGAAGAGTGCTTGGCCTGGTTGTAAGCATGTTGAATGCAATGCAGTTGTTCATCCCACAACTTGGGATGTTTGCTGCAATATCCTCTTAATAGTTGCACAACGGTTTTGTTCACTACCTTGGTTTGGCCATCAGTTTACGGATGAAAAGTAGTACTCTTTTTCAACGTTGTGTCCATCATATTCCAAAGATTGGACCAAAAATTCCCAATGAACCTGGAATCTCTGTCACTAAAAATAGAAGTTGGAAAACCATAATGAACCCATACATGTTGAAAATAAAGTTCAGTAGTTCGTTCAGCAGTAATGGTTTTTTTACATGGCATAAGTATACAAATTTTACTGAATCTATCCACAACTACATAAAGATAATCATGTTGTTTTTTTGACATAGGTAGACCTCCAACAAATTCCATGGAGACACTCTCCCATGGCCTTGATGGTACTGGTAGTGGTGTTTACAACCCAAGCTTCCTATTGCTAGGCTTGCTTATTGCACACATATAACAACCTCTTATAAAACATGACACACTATCTATCATGCGAGGCTAATAGCAATACCTCTGTAAATGCGCCACTGTTTTGCTTACCCCAAAGTGTCCAGCAATAAGAGACGAATGAGCCTCTCTCATGACACTAAGTCTCTCTCCTTGCGGTTTACACATCTTTCCCAAATGAAACAACAAATCCTTATGCATGTGATAATCATTTTCCTCAACTTGATTCCTTTCACTCAAACTAGCATACACATCTTGAAAATCAACATTAGATGCATATTGTTATATGTAACTCTCATGTACAATAGAATAATTTTTAAGCAAAGTAGAAGCACTTATAATTGGCCTTCAAAGCATATCAACAACTTTATTGAAAATACATTTCTTGTACCTTATAACCAAGTGAAACTGTTGAAGGAACCCCATCCACCTGAAATGGCGTGATTGTTGCAATTTTGTTTGCAACTGCAAGTACTGTAATGGTTGGTGATCGATATGTATAATCGTCTCTTTACCCATCAAGTAGTGTTTCCACTTCTTGATGCTTTGTACCAACACATACAGATCTTTTTCATATGATGGATAATTAATTATAGCACCATTGAATGTTTCAGAATGAAAATCAATAGGCTTACCATGCTGCAAAAGTACTCCACCCATGGCATAATCACTAGCATTGGTTTGAATCTCAAATGGCTGTCTCAAATCCGGGAATTCAAGGACCGGAGCTGAACTGATCTTGTCTTTTAAAACTTCAAAATCTTGTTGTTTTTTGCCTCTCCATTGGAAGCCTTTCTACACACTTGTCATTGCATGCATAGGAGCTGCTATGGTAGAAAATTTAGCTATAAACTTTCTCCAATACTAAGCTGCGCCTAAGAAACTTCTTACCTCAGTTACTGGTTTGGGAGTGGGCCAATTCACAATGGCTTCCACTTTAGAAGGATCAATTCTCAACGTGTCTCCTCCTACAACGTGTCCCAAATAAACCAGAGAAGTCTTTCCAAATTTTCACTTAAACATCTTAAGAAATAATTGCTCTTTCTCAAAAACATCAAGCACCTTTTTCACATGCAAGACATGTTCTTCTCTTATTTTTTTGAAAATGAGTATATCATCTAGATACACAATCACAAAGTCATCAAGAAATGGACGCAAAACATTATCCATAACATGCATGGAAGTTGTCGGTGCATTACACAAACAAAACGGCATAACCAACCACTCAAAGAATCATTGTTTGGTTTTGAATGCAGTCTTCCATATGTCACTTTCTACAATTCTTACTTGATGATATCCACTTCGTAAATCTAAATTCTGAAAATTTTTGCTTCTTTCAGCTAATCTAGCAAATCATCTATCCTTGGGAGTGGGTATCGATTATTTACCGTTATCTTGTTCAAAGCTCTGAAGTCGACAAACATGTGCCAAGTCTCATCTTTCTTCGGAATCGGGACTATGGGTGAACTGCATGGGGAATTTCTTGGCCTTATGAGTCCCTTGTCCAACAAGTCTTTGATTTTCCTCTTTATTTTAGCATTCTCCATTATCGACATGCGATACATGCAGATGTTTAGAAGAGGAAAATCTTGTTGTAACTGAATCTCATGTTGAATCTCCCTTTTAGGAGGCAATCCTGTTGGCTCCTGAAACATCTCATGATGTGCATCAACTACATTATATAAATCTGATTTCAACTTAGGATCACAATCTTCAAATGACTCATGATTAACATCAACTTTAGGCTTAATCATTAGAAGAACCAAATTCTTACTTGAATTCACCAGCCTTTTTACCTGTCCAACATTTACCATTGCAATATATGTCTTCTTGTGATGTGCTCTAACAATGTACTCCTTTCCATCTTTGAATAAATGGTATTTGTTCTCATGGCGATGGAAGATCGCTTTCCTATCATACAAGTAAGGACTGCCCAACACAACACCTATAATATCAAGCAGAACCACATCTAATTCAACTATGTCAACAAAATGTGCAGTTATTGCAAAGCGCAATATGTACTTCTTTGAAACCTGTAAATTTGCATTCTTACAAATCCAACCAAGTGGATATGGTTTTGGATGTGGAATGGTCTCAAGATTAATTTTGTTGACCAAGTCTTCAGATATTAAGTTTTTTTGTGACCCACTTTAAAACAATGTGTCAATCTTGGTATGTTTGGATATGACCCTCACATGAAACAGTTCAATTCTCTCTTCTTCATTTGGAGCTTGTATGTGAAAGTTTGAAGTACTAGTACTGGGTTTTGTTTCAATTTATTTCCCCTTCATATTATTCAATCCCATGGCTATAATTTTAGTTTCATCACCTGAATCCTCTCCTAAGTCATGTTGAGTTGTAGTTTGATGCAGGGATAATCCCTGCAATACCCAGAATCACACTCTTTTCATTCATAAATGAATACATCTCAAATAAACCCAAATAAAACTTCAGATTGCTGGAAAATTCCTGTACTATCGTTGCGGAAGCTTATAAATCATCATTTCACTATAATTCAAATCCCTCGGCGTTTACATTCCTTTCTCGAACCCAAGTTCCAATATACATATGCGCCTTTTTCTCTTACAGCGTACCAAGCTGTCTCACGCAACAATGCATCCACATCGTCATCTCGCAATTGCCATTTAATACTGCAGCTCAGCCTCATGTAAAACCTACAGTTCACTACATTTACTTCGTATTGGATTTAATTTCTTCTCTTCGATCATTCAAATTCTATGCGTATTTCCATGCCATAGATCTGACTGATCCGATGACTCACATTAAATTGCAAGTCGACAATCCTAATATGTTCTCCAATCATCGACAATTCTAACAATTTTGATGCAATGTAACTCGGGTTAATTCACGTTCGGCGATCACACAATGCTATGATATATATCGGTTAACAACTACTCCGATCCGATTCAATCAGAAGTTGGAAATCGCAACTGCACTGCACTTTCAATATTGGTCTTCCGAAATTCCGATGCGATCCGATCGGAAATCGAAATCGAAATGTTTCAATGTCGCTTTCCCTTTCGGTTCTTCAAAGTTCCGATCTGATATCCGGACCTGATTCTAATTTCAAACCAGTCTATAAAAATTCGCATCCGCCTCTGTGATATTAATCGGAGATCGCCAGTCGGAATGTTTAGAAGTTACATCCCACAAATGTTGCGATATTTGCCCTGGACCCGATTCTTCTTCAAAACAATTTATAATGTTTCATATCTGAAATCTGTTGTTATATGGCGTGATGTGGATTGCCTCTCCACGCTCCGATGCGACAAACTAAGCGGAATCGACGCATTACAAACTCATTATATATTAATCCATCGCTCAAGGATTCTGTGAAATCTTTCAAACGTTTTCTTTACATTAAAACATCTTCAGTTCACAGTGGTTAATAGCACCAGATTGACTTTAACCACGTGTTTCTCACAATTGAATTTAAAACACCCACAGATCGCACACCAATAAATCAATTATACAGTCATACAACACTCAAATTCTCACCATTTGTCATTCGCTTTGCACAGAATATAATGGCATTTCATAATACTCAAAAACTAAATAGAGTTCGGCTTTTGCCTCACTTACACAAAGGAAAAAAACCCACTGTTTCACACAAAAACAATCCACGCTACGATTCTAAGCTTTCGCTCCACACAAAAACCTATTCTAATCTAACTCTCTCGCTCTACACTCAAAAACCTTTTTTTCACTAACTTCCTCCCTCTCCTCTCTTTCAATATCTTTATATTTTGCTAATTCTTCTAACAACACAATCTTCTAAATCTGGAGATTTAACAACAATCCCCTATCTATTAGCTCTCACGCACACCTATATTAACAAATCTTATCTCTAATCTAAACAAACTAGACTACTTGGCTTGATCTCCACGCAGGGAGGATCACTTGCCATTTATTCCCAATTTCTGTTCTAATTAGGCCATTCTTAACTACTTACATTTAATTGAAATTAATACAAAATTAACACCCAAGTCTTCCTCCAAACTTGTATTAGCCACAACATGTGACCATTCCATCACATTGCTGGCTAGGTCTAGATGCTCCTGCATCAGACTCCCAAAGTTTAAATTAAACATGATCTCCTGATCATGCACTTCTGGTCTGTGTCCTCCTGGATCCCATACTTTGGTATTTTGTTCTTGTTTACTGCTGTTGTTGTTTGTCCCTCAAGTCTCTATCCACTATGCTTTAATGCATCACTATCTGCTGCTGTCCTTTTCACATATTTCGCTGTTGTTTTGCTCACTCTAATTCGCAGTTTTCCATTCCCTTCGCCTGTACCATTTCTTCCAGCCAATCTTCCTTTCTTCTTTTGTCCTGTATTTGTTTTACTGGAATGCTGTAGTATGAGTTTCTAGAACTCATTCAATTCTTTGTCCATTTCGTTTTCCATGTGTTGAATACTATTCTCTTGCAACTGATTGTGTTCTTGAATTAGAACATCATAATCTCTGTGCCAATAATCTTCCATATACATTTCTGAAATGTACAAATGCCTTTTCCCAGGTTCTTCTTCTGGTTTCTCATTCACGACTTCATCATTCTTCACTTCAAAGTCCAGCGTACCTATATCTCCATGAATTTCTTGAAAACTCATCTCTAGTTCAACAGTTTCATACCATAAATTCACCACCATTTCTTTATTCTGAGGTTTTCTGTTTTCACCCTCCATTAATTCGATCTGTTCTTCCGAATTGACTTCACATTGCCTTTTTCCTGCATGTAAATCGTCATCAAAATTTATCAACTCAATAAACACAAATGATTTACCTCTCCTCAAAAGATTCGACTTATACCACAAATCTGCCACCTCATCTGGAAGTTCTCTCAAAAGTCCTGCACAGTCTTCACTAACTGCTTTGTCCGCAATATCTGTCCTTAATCCTTCTCTACTCTGGCTTTCTTTAAGGTCAATGATCTTCAATGACTGCTCAATCTTCAATAGCTGTCCTCTTTTAGCTGCAGTTTTAAACAATTGTCCAATATCTACATAATTTACTACAATTATGTTTAACAGCTGCTTTTCCCTCTGCATCACATAATTATGTGAGTTTCCTTTACTTATGACAGCACTAAACAGTTGCCTTACCTCAGTGTATCCTTTGATTTCACTAATTCTTTTGCCATCCTCCTTTTGAATTATTCTTTGAATGTCATCTGAGTGGACATCTTCCACGGGGGTGTCACTCACAAACCAATATTATATCACGTGCGTTCATATTGGGGTAAAAAAAATCAAAAAATCAAAAAACATTATATTGCCTTTATAACTAGAGGGGAGGGGGTTTTTTATTTATTATATAAAATATTTATATTTTGAGGTATTTTTTTTAAATTTTTATGGCCAAGCAGAGTTAGGAAAGTCGTGGAAAGGCGAGAAGGCAAAGACCGCGAGGGGGAAAATGCGATTTTTGGTTTGAAAATGCGATTTTTGGTTCGACTGGTGCATTTGGAGCAGAGCAAGGTTTTGGTTCGACTGGTGCATTTGGAGCACAACTCACCTTCCCCTTTAGTCTGAGGTGTTGTCCACCTTTTACTCGGCATCTACACTTTCATCTCTATACGCTTGGAGATCTATAAGCTTCTTGGAGATTGTGTAATAGATGCATTTCATTATCATACAAAGGATGGGGTGCCAGTTAGCTGCCGTGGATGGAGCCGGATGCACACATTGATAGATTCATTCATTCAGGGAAGCGTGCCTCACTAGCTTTTGAAGTCAATAGCCTTACCACAGTCGATAGCTTACTGCTTTTGTCTATTTGGTCTATGAAGGTGCATTTGGAGCAGAGCAAGGTGGGAAGACAGAGCGCGGAGGAGCACGAGAGAATGGTAAAATCTGATTTTGAGCTTTGGTTGGAGTTTTGGTTCGATTGGCTTGGACTGGAGGAGCAGGGTTAGGGAAGTAAACACGATTCTGAGTTTTCAGCTGCGATTGCTTCAACTGGTATGTGAGATATTTGTAGACTTTTTGAACTTTGCTCCTATACCATAGAATGCAGCTTGCTTTGATGGGATTGATTAGCCTTTTGCTCCATAGAAACAAACTTATTTATGACCTTGATCTCCAGTGGATAGGTCTGCAGCTTATAATCAGAGATTAGAGCTGATGGAGAAGCAAAAATACTAGCTAGAGAGTGCGGTCTTGAAAGGGTTCTTCCCTTATTCATTCAGTCTCTTGAAACAGAGCTAAAATTCTCTTTCAGTACCTTTTCTATCCTTGATAGGACCTGTAGCCTAATCTCTGTAATTAGGGCTTTGTAAAACTGCCCAGAATTTCTACTTCTTGCTTCCACAATTTCGGTCTAGGGAACTCGATCTTTCTTGAGGTATAGTAATGCCAAACTGATTTTCTTTCTACCCATTGTCCAAAGCCTTACCTTTGATATCATGTTGAGAAATCTAAGGCAAAACAGATATAGAATTTATTACTTGATTTCTTGGCAATTCTTGACACTTTCTTGTGAGTTAACTTGGAGCATTAGTATTGTTATTTAGTTCTGTTTTATCATCAAGACACTTAGTTACTAGGTTGAATCAGGTATAAAGAGTATTCTTCTAGGGCATACAAATGCACAGAACCATACCATAGATGATTTTGTCTCTTTCAAGGGATTCTAGATAGGCATTTGACACCTTCTAATGCCCAAAACAATTTGTAACAGAAACAGGATATGCATACCAGAGATTTGGAGATATTTGTAGGCTTTTTGAACTTTGCTCCTATACCATAGAATGCAGCTTGCTTTGATGGGATTGATTATCCTTTCGCTCCATAGAAACATACTTATTTATGACCTTGATCTCCAGTGGATAGGTCTGCAGCTTATAATCAGAGATTAGAGCTGATGGAGAAGCAAAAATACTTGCCAGAGAGTGCGGTCTTGAGAGGGTTCTTCCCTTACTCATTCAGTCTCTTGAAACAGAGCTAAAATGCTCTTTCAGTACCTTTTCTATCCTTGATAGGACCTGCAGCCTAATCTCTGTAATTAGGGCTTTGTAAAACTGCCTAGAATTTCAAAAGGGGTATTTCTAAGCAGGCATTGCAACAAAAAATTTGAGAATCACATGGCTATGTTCAAAATCTATTTATAATTTGAATGCCTCATTACATTGTTTCTCAAACATAGGAATCCTTTGCAGGTCTGCAATCTATGTATCAGGTTCCATATTCTAGATGATCTGAAGGAATGAGAAATGATTGGTGCATTGATTGACTGGATTTTTACGTGCATAAGATGTATGCTGCTATTATTTGATTTTATTAGTAGTCTCTTTCAAACTGGGCCTTGTTTTAAACGTGGTGTTCGTTCACTGGTGATATTTGCTGAAATATTAAGCAATGGCTTTGGAAATCACTGTTATCTCTGCCCTATCTAAATGATATGATTTTCAAAGGGGCGAATATGTTTGCAAGCAGGTCCCAAGTCCATGTTTACGTCCTAAAACCTTCTAATTATCAAGGATTATCAAGGAATGTAAAAGCTGATTCAACTTAACAATTTACATCAGGTCACTGCATGCATAAATGAGCACTTAATCTTTGTATTTTGCCTTTCTATTTCTTTTATTCTCAATCAGTAAAATTCGAAGAATTTCTTTATATATCAAAGAAAAATCAGAATTGGGAAACTAAGAGCCAAGACCTAGATGAGCAGAGTCTCGAAGAATTCAAAACTTTAGAATCCATTTCATACCAACGAACAGTAAAATCTATGATGGTTTGGTTTTGACACGGTTTTGACCTCTTTAGGACACAAAAAATGATGTAAATAAGTCCAAAATTGAGGCATATTTAGAGCTTGAGCTTGCTTATAAGTTTGTCAATGTTTGACTCAATAAATCAACTCTCAAATCTGTTTTAGTACTCTGTTTTATTTCTGGTTTTAGTTCCATTTGAGGAATCCATCGATAGTACATTTTGAATCAAAGTGTTTCATTGCAATAGTAAGAGTTATTCATGTTTTTTGGAGAAACCAATATGTTTGTGGAATTTTACTTACTTTTTCATTTATTTATGTGCAAAAACAGATGGACTTGTCTTATAAAATTACTATCGATGAAGAGGAACCTGTCATTGGCATTGTTAGGTGTCGAGAAGGTTGTACATTTGCTGAAATCCGTGATGAAATTGTGGATGATGGAATCGTTGAATACCCTTTTGATTTTATCCATGATGGAGTAGCTGTAAATCCAAAGCAAGAGAAGAAATGGAAAGTTTATACAACACTTTTAGGCATCAAGAGGAAACTAGACACATTTGATGTGGAAACAAGGTGTTCAAATGCAGTGGAAGCAATACCAATCTTTGAAAAAATTGAAGAGAATGTGGAGGAACCTATGCATAAACAACCAAGAGTTGAAAATATGCCTTTGTCAGTGGAAGAAGCCACAATTGTTGATTCTTGTGTATTGGCATCTTGGGAAAAAAAAGTGAAAAGTTTAATGGAAGAGTTTGTCAATGAGAAACTTACTCTCAAAGTATATTCAGAAAAAGGAGAATCTAAAATAAAGATCCATTGTGAAATTTGTGGCATTTATTATGGAACAGGTGATGTATCCTTGGTAGCGCGAACAATGCGCAACTTCAAAAACCATCATATGAAAACAACGTCCCATCAACAACGCCTTTCAATGCCAAGTGGTAGTGAAATTCCTTCATGTAAAAAAGTACAACAAACAACGGTGGTTGGAGGTCGATTTCATATTGATCAAGAAATCAAACTTCTAGATGATTTCAACAAGACACAAGAGCCTAATTTGTTCAAGGTGGTGGAAGCAACACTTGCAGACTATAAGGACATGAAAAAAGTGAGAGTTGAATGTACACGATGCAATAAATGGTTTTGTTTGGTTCCGACAAGTGGTAATATTGTCAATTCTTTAAATGAACACATGAAATCAAAGAAGCACACTACTACTACGACAAATGAGGCTTCACGTCAGGAGATTGGGCTGAGGAGTGGCATAGTTGGGAGACCTAAGAAGCCTACCAATGATAAGTCCCAGCAAAGTTTGACTAGGTTCTTAGTGCCATCATCACCATCAGTATTACATAGGGGTTCTACAAGTGCAACTCCTACTTCAGGTGTGTTAATTTGTGGTTAATTAATAGTTTAGACTAAACTTGAATATGAATTTGTATATTATTTTATTTATCGTACTTCTAATTAATTAATTATTTATTTATTTATTATGTTGTCATCTTGTTATAGCTCAATTGTCTCCCTTGTTACTACAATGTTGGGGGTATTGGTATCCTTATATTGATAGAAATGGGGAGAGATTGGAAACAAAGGTCCTAATCGATGATCAAAGGGGTGGAAAATTATGGGCCATAGAGAAGCATACTAAGATCATGCTATGTTATGAGGGTATTGAATGTCGTATTGATGGTACATATAGGCATATTCATTGCCAGAGGGGTTCTGAAACAGGGACCCCTTTTGATTCATTAACATGTAGATTTTGTAAGTTGGTTCCAGAATGTAATGACTTCGGGATGCGATTATATCGTGAATCAAGGTGCACCAATAAAAGAAGTGAACGAGATACAGGAAAAGGTAGAAGATTGGACTATTTGACTCAAAATGAATTGAAGAATGTTGCAAGGGTTACAAATGCTAACCATAGATCAACAATGCGAGCTCTTTGGTGGGAGAGGACAAAGGTTGCTACACTCTCTATTAGAATGAGATCTCTAAAGGAAAAGTTGTTTGAATCGGCAGAAAGGAAGGATGTCTTTAGGTTTTGTAAGGATGTTTGTGAGGCACATAAGCAAGGAAAATTACAAGGTAAAGATGCAGTTTGGGAATTTGTCAAGGATATATTTCATAACTTGATTCATGAAATAGATATATGAAGTTCTTCCCACCCAAGCTACATTATTTCTCTTAGATGGTTTAAGCCATTCAGTGTAGGGCTCTCCTCTATTGTTGATGGTGTTATGAAAATGGTAAAACATCATGTTATCCTCTGTCCTATGCTGTGTTCTTCCTTTCAGATTCTTGGACATTTGAACTCCAGTCACCCACACTTTTCTTGGATGCACTGCATATTTGCAATCTCTCTTGGCTCCTCAGTTTGATCTTATTAGTAAATGCTTTTGTCTGAACCAATTCCGGCCATGGTTGGCAATTGAGAATCTCAACTTGTGTTTGGGAGAAAATCGATTGACTAGAAGGATTCCTTCAGAGTTAGGTCGGCTCCAAACCCATGGGCTCTTGGACCTCTATACAAATAATTTCACTGGACCTCTTTCTCCAGGGATTGGAAACAACACATCTCTAGAGCTTCTCGATGTTCCCATTAACCATCTGACAGGTAGAATCTCAATTGACCTTGGTAGTATCATTGATAAAGAGCAGCTAGATCTAAGTGAAAATTACTTAAATTTCAGATTATATCCCTTTTGGGAAAACTGAAAAACTTCAATAAGGTGATTCTTTGAAATCATCTTTTAAATGGTAACATTCTCCAAGAATTGAAGAATTGCTTGAATTAAGCTGTAAAAGACTAATAGTCTTTCTTCTGCCAACCCTTCTGGAATAGGATCTATTACTAGCCTGGAAATCAATCTCCACCTTTTAACACAACAGTGAACATCGGACCTTTCACAATAATATTAAAATGGTTGGGGTGCTTACAAGCTTGATTCCTTTGAATGTTTCTGTCAATAATTTCTCTGGCCCACTTCCTGCAACACTCTTTTTTTAGAACATTAACAAGTACTTTCATGGGAAATATTGAACTGTCAGTCCCTTTATAGCCAAACCTGTTCTTCTTTTGGAATCCATGATTCAAGTTTCAATCCTTGTTGGAGCAACCACTGTCCCTGTCCACGTTTGGCCTAGCATTATAGTATTGGCTGTGTGCATAGCATGGTATTTAGTATTTAAACAAGGCATATGCTTTCAATAGGAGTCAATCAGAGATCATTTTTCTTCGCCTTGGACATGCATTCCTCTTTTCAATTTAATTTGTAAAGCAAGTGCCAAGTAGAGAGATTGTTTCTGTCCATTTTTCTTGCTGTAACTTCCTATTTGTCTTTGTTGAAACTTGAAAGTGTCCATTATTGTCATACAATGTTTTCAGGTGCAGTGTACTTATATTAGGGACTTACACTCTGCTGAAAAAGGGGGCAGATAAATTATTCTACTCTCCTTCTCAATACAAATTAGAGGTTTTTATCCTGAAATATTATAGGATTTTCGGCCACCTCTCTGTCAAAGTGTTAAATTTTTCACCTCTCTCTCAAATTGTTAAATTTTTCACCTCTCTCTCAAATTGTTAAATTTTTGTTAGTACTGTAAATCTCGTTTTGCTGAACAGAGTAGTCATTTGTACAGCGTGTTGCAGGTGGAAAATATGGCCTAATATTCATCTCGAGACAGGAAGGAAATTCACAGCTATCTGCCATCATTCTGACTTAAGGCTACCACATCTGGGCAGATTACATGAAACTCAAAAGTTACTTTACATGGAATCTGACGCAGCAACAAGTGAAAGTCAATACACTCAAGGTATGGTCAACTCTGACGTGTCTCTGCCCTCGTTTCCCTTTCAAATTTATTTATCAATTTCAATTGGTATATCGTGACCTTGGTATTATATTGGTTTTCCGCACATATATGTATATTTCAACAATGTTATCGAATTATGTAAATGCCTTATATAAATACTCCAATGACCAATAACCTCATATAAACGCTCACGTTACAATAATCTTTGTGCTTAATTAATCTCTGCGCACTAGGGAATATTCTGACACCGTGTAAAAAACATTCAACCTTCGAACTTATAGGTATACGCTATGCTTTGGAAACAAGATTTTATGAATAATAAACTTATACCCCGACGGAGTAATATATCGATGATATATATATATAACAATGGTCTTTGCAATATTACGTGGGTCCACCACCTAACCCAACGGACCAAACAACAACGGCGTCGTACCTGACTAAATATCATGCATCTCTGTCAAACTAGGACCGTCCGATGATCATCCCCCAGATCAATGGCCTGTATAGATTCCGCTGCCCGTTCCTCGACAGTCTTTTAACGCGCGGGATGGTGGTTTCTAGGCCCGTCACATCCGCCACGTGTCGAGCGATCAATGGAATCGCTGCACACTCTACGGATACCACTTTGTGCCAAAGGTGGTGCGGAATGGGGGAAACCCACCTTTGAAAATCCGCCTCCAGTTCTGCTACAGTGCTCAACCCAATGTTCAACCATGGTTGCGCTATCCCATTGGCTCATTAACTCGGTTTTCGGCTTGGTTCGGAATTCCGGTTATCAACGAACAAGAGTAGTTCTTTTTAAAATAAGGCGGGACTGCAATTACCATAAGAAAGGTTAAATGACCACGGGTTTTCTTTTCGCAGAGACCACACCTGCAGTAGAATAGAATTCACAGGTTTCTCCGTCAAGGTACAGAATTTAAGACAGAACGAAATCTCCAATACACAATCACCCACAGTTAAACGGAAATTCGCAACATTAACAAACTGAGACAAAATAAAATAAACAGGACTGAATTCATTCAACTGGGAGCAATTTTTCATACGCAGGTTATTACAAAAATCTTCTATTCCTCTCCTCCTCCCCCTTTTTTCAATTACATTCGGGAATACATTTATACACATGCACCCAAGGCTCATTTTAGGTGTCAAAACATTCCATGAAAATATTTGTGCAGTCAACATCTCCAATGATCTAAGGAAGTGTACCACATAAGCATCAAGACAAGGTCTAGAAATTCCCACGAGAAAGCTATCTAGAGTGTGAATATCCATCATGGCACAACCAAGGGTTATTAACATATCATACACCACACATTAGATGAAGAGCCCCCAAGCATGATTTATACACTTTTTCCTTGCACCTAGAAAATGATAGGCTAGAGTTTTAGATCTTCAAGCCACCTTCTCCTTTTATTTTTATGCATTCTTTCTAAAAGAAAAAAAACACTTTTTATGGGAAATCCACACTAAATTGCCTTTTAAGGAGGGCCTTATCATACTCGAATGGTCACAATACACACCAATATGCGGTGTTGTATTCATGTACTTGTAGTATTCTTGTACTACTAGGTACAAAGTATTCTTGTCTTAATAAAATATACCATGGGGCTCTCATTAAAACACTTAAATTAAAAACAACAGAGAACAATTTTTTTTTTTTCATTAAAGAAAAGGGAGGGTCTCATAACTCATCCTCACCTTGCCTTTTCTTCTCTATATAACTCTTCGAAATTGTAACTTTTGTTGTTCCACCTTAATAAGACACTAGTTTGAGTACATGAGGTTGTAGTTGGATTTTTGAACAAGAAGCTTTCAAAGGGAAGAGGGTCTAGACTTGTGATTGAACACCTTATTTGGTGAAAACATATTCATAAAGATTGATCAATTGATTTTTCATCATCATAGAGATCAATTTATATGTTATTTTATACACATGCACATAATCAATCTTCCTAAAAAATGGTTGATCTTTGTATGCCTTAGACCATTAAATGCCACAAATCATAGTAAGATGTGCTTGAGTGTGGATTGAGTAATCACATTGTGGGAATACTAATATGCATCTCTTATGTATATCACAAGAAGAAATGTGAATTGTAGAATTCATGTGAGGTCATAAGAGAGGCATCATGTCATTATGTTAAGGATATAAATATAAAGGGGTGTAAAAAATGTTAATGAAAAAAAAGATACCTACAATATATAGTGAAAGCAGGGGTTTTTTAAATTGGGAAAATTCAATGGGTTAGTATTGGTAGGGGGTTAAATAAAGTGATTTTTAGAGGTATTTTCCAATATGTAGTCAAATTAAGGGTATTGTTTAGTATGCCATGAACGCACGTGCTATGCCATAAGTTAATTGAGTGACACCCCCGTGACATCTTCCTGCACTTGGTTGTAACTTCCCTCCTTATTCTGCATATGACTATGAGTAGTCATCTCTTCATCTGTTAATACAACAGTCTTCAATAACTGTTTGTCTTTCCTCAAGTCGATATAACCTGCAAACACACAACAACCTTCAGTTTTCAAAATACAATACCTTCCATTTTCTTTTGATGCTTCAAGCACCAATTCTCCATCATAGATCTTTTGGATTTCAGCGGATCCTTCTTGTTGTGACTCCATTTCTCTGAGTCTTTCCTTCTTTAACAAATCAATATGAATTTGTTCAAGTTCCCTGAACTTGTTCATCAGCTTGCCATTCCACCTCTGTTGCAATAGCTTCCATTTCATCCTTTTCTTCAGTCTCCATCTGTATCTTCGGTCTTCACTTGTCTTTCTTTGTACTGCCATATCAATTTCTGGTTCTTCACTCTGCTGCCAATTTCTATACTTCTACAATTTAATGCCTTCCTCAAATTCACTCTCATGTAGCTGATCATTCCTTACAAATTTCTGGTTACTTCCATATTCATCTTGCTGAGTTAATATTTCTGTCTCCTTCATGCCTCTGAGGACATAACTCCCTTGTTGCTCCCGATCCTTCATCTCACCTTCAAATAATCGCTGCTCAATTTCTCTGATTTCAGCATCATATTCATCAATGCTATTTTCCACACCTTTTCCTCCATCAGGTTCTGTAAGATTCGTTTCTCCTTTAGGTTCTTTGAGTAATCTCTCCAAGAATTCTATTTCCTTGTGAAATCTCTCCAGCAGTTCATCACAATTTCCATTCTCAGCTTCATTCTTTTCCTGGAAATCCTCCTGAGTTGACCTGTTTTCTACATTATCATATTGCAAGCATCTTTCATCAATTCCATTAAACAAATTCATTGGTTTACCTTCTTGTAGTCCCACTATGGAATTGTCATTAGATTTCTGGTCTATATCAACCTCATCTGACTGTTTCACATCAAACAAGATTTCATCTATGAACTCCTTCTGTTGCAATAGATCAACGCCTTCTTCCTCTAAAAGGGATTCTCCATCATACTTCACCTCAAGAGCTTCATTCCTGTTTGTGGCAGTTTCATCAGACTGTCCATCATCCTCTACATATCCTGCAAACATACACAAACTATAAGAATCAAAATCACAAGGCTTCATTGCCTCATCTGCTTCCTTTGTCAACATATCTTCGAATTGTTCTGAACTATGCCAATAGTCCATGAGATCTTCAGCTGACCTCTCATTATCCTCTTCCCCCAACATTTCACCTTGTTCTGGTCTACAAATGGAAACTTCCATTTCTACTTCTGCTTCTCTGAGTTCCTCTGATTTCTCTTGAGCACTCAATATCTGCTCAATCTTTCTCAATTCTTTTACTATCTCTAACTTCACTTGCTGATTTCTCCTTTCTCGTAGCCTTGGCCACTTTGCTCTTTTCTTCATGGTCCAACCATTCTTCTGGTCTTTAACATTTCTCTTCAACATCTTCATCAATATTTCAATCTGGAAATCTATCTCAGCTTTCTCTATGTCAAATTCTTCTTGACTCGTCCTCATGCCTTTTGCCTTGGCATCTTCCCTTCTGCTGTGGCTTCTTTGTGAACTTCTGCTATGACTATCTGTAGTCATTTTCTTCTCCTCTCTTTCCATGAGCTCCTCACTCCTCTGCAACAAGCCTCTGCAATAGAAAGTCCTCCTTACTGCAATCTTACCTCACTAAGCTCTCCTCACTCAGTCTTTTGGTAAGCACGATCCCCTATCTGGAATCTTCTCTTGAGCAACACCTTTGCTCCCTCTAGGCTTCTACAATCTCTCACTTTCTCTTTCGAGAACACTTCAATTGTCCTCTCTATCCAATCTCTTGTTGGATTCTTCAGGTTCACTGCCACTTCTAAGGACTTTCCTTATTCTGCTTTTAAGAACACATCTGGTTCTTCTCTCACAGCTTCTCTTGGTCTATATTGCTGCAGTTTTTAATTCCAACAGAGCCAAGCTCTGATACCAAAATGACGCAGGGATAATCCTTTTAATACCCAGAATCACACTCTTCTCATTCATAAATGAATACATCTCAAATAAACCCAAATAAAACTTCAGATTGCTGGCAAATTCCTGTACTATCATTGCGGAAGCTTATAAATCATCATTTCACTATAATTCAAATCCCTCGGCGTTTACATTCCTTTCTCAAACCCAAGTTCCAATATACATATGCGCCTTTTTCTCTTACAGCGTACCAAGCTGTCTCACGCAACAATGCATCCACATCGCCATCTCGCAATTGCCATTTAATACTGCAGCTCAGCCTCATGTAAAACCTACAGTTCACTACATTTACTTCGTATTGGATTTAATTTTTGCTCTTCGATCATTCAAATTCTATGCGTATTTCCATGCCATAGATCTGACCGATCCAATGACTCACATTAAATTGCAAGTCGACAATCCTAATATGTTCTCCAATCATCGACAGTTCTAACAATTTTGATGCAATGTAACTCGGTTTAATTCACGTTCGACGATCACACAATGCTATGATATATATCGGTTAACAACTGCTCCGATCCGATTCAATCGGAAATCGGAAATCGCAACTGCACTGCACTTTCAATATTGGTCTTCCGAAATTCCGATGCGATCTGATCGGAAATCGGAATCGCAATGTTTCAATGTCGCTTTCCCTTTCGGTTCTTCAAAGTTCCGATCCGATTCCAATTTCAAACCAGTCTATAAAACTTCGCATCCGCCTCTGTGATATTAATCAGAGATCGCTAGTCGGAATGTTTAGAAGTTACATCCCACAAATGTTGCGATATTTGCCCTGGACCCGATTCTGCTTCAAAACAATTTATAATGTTTCATATCCGAAATCTGTTGTTATATGGCGCGATGCGGATCGCCTCTCCATGCTCCGATGTGAAAAACTAAGCGGAATCAACACATTACAAACTCATTATATATTAATCCATCGCTCAAGGATTCTGCGAAATCTTTCAAACGTTTTCTTTACATTAAAACATCTTCAGTTCATAGTGGTTAATAGCACCAGATTGACTTTAACCACGTGTTTCTCACAATTGAATTTAAAACACCCACAGATCACACACCAATAAATCAATTATACAGTCATACAACACTCAAATTCTCACCATTTGTCATTCGATTTGCACAGAATATAATGGCATTTCATAATACTCAAAAACTAAACAGAGTTCGGCTTTTGCCTCACTTACACAAAGGAAAAAAACCCACTGTTTCACACAAAAACAGTCCACGCTACGATTCTAAGCTTTCGCTCCACACAAAAACCTATTCTAATCTAAATCTCTCGCTCTACACTCAAAAACCTTTTTTTTCATTAACTTCCTCCCTCTCCTCTCTTTCAATATCTTTATATTTTTCTAATTCTTCTAACAACGCAATCTTCTAAATCTGGATATTTAACAACAATCCCCTATCTATTAGCTCTCGCGCACACCTATATTAACAAATCTTATCTCTAATCTAAACAAACTAGACTACTTGGCTTGATCTCCACGCAGGGAGGATCACTTGCCATTTATTCCCAATTTCTGTTCTAATTAGGCCACTCTTAACTACTTACATTTAATTGAAATTAATACAAAATTAACACCCAAGTCTTCCTCCAAACTTGTATTAGCCACAACATGTGACCATTCCATCACATTGCTGGCTAGGTCTAGATGCTCCTGCATCATAGTTGCAGTTTTATGCTTCCCTTTGTTATTGTTATACTTGGGTCTCTTTCTAGGATGTAATTTCCAACAATTTTTCTCTTCATGGCCTTCTCTTGAACAATGTTTACAAACTACTTTCTCTCCCTCTTTCTTGATAGATGCATTCTTTTTTCCCTTACCTTTTGAGGTCTTCTCTTTGTTTTTCCCCTTAAAAGGTTTCTTCATACTCTCATCAGTAATTTTTTTCCTTCTTGCTTCTAAATGTGTAGCTTGAACACATACCTCATCTAAGCTTGTAGGGTTAAACATGAGAATAGTATGTCTTAGGTAGCTATGTAAGCCTCCTATGTACTTGAGCAAAGTATTTTGACTCTGCAAATCTACCCATAATAAGAGAGCTCTTCTCCTAAATTCTTGGGTGTAGTCTTGTACATTTTTTCCTTTAAATTGTCTAAAATTTTTCCAGTTCATTATGGCTTTCTGCATGTGAGCTAATGGATAAAACTTTTTTTTTATTGCAGTAATGAAATCAGTCCATGATAGAATAATCTTACCATGATTTTTGATCTCCTCCTTTGTCTTGGCTTCCCACCAAACAAGAGTTGCACCTTCCATCCTCAATGAAGCTAGTTGGATTTTGGTATCATCATCATGAAGGTTCTGAATTCTCAAATAAATCTCCAATTTCCTAATCCAATTATCAAGATTTTCTGCATTGAATTCACCATTAAACATTGGCAATTCAAAATTAAAATCAAGTTTTAGAAAAGGACTTTTACCAGTGTTATTTGACTTATGTGACTGGTGTACTGAAGATGAAGTAGAGGATGATGATGATGAGGGTGAGGATGGTGACTTTCCACTGCCTCCATTTCCTCCATTGCCCTTATTTGATTTATCTTCACCATTGTGGCCTCCTGATGATCCTTGACCTTCCTTGTGAAGTTTGGATCATTCTCCTTCTAGTCTTTCATTCCTTTCTTGATAAAGGACTCTCACCATTTCAGTCATGTCCGAGGAATGATTTCCTAAACACTCTTTCTTCTTCTTTGGGATCCACCTCTTCATGGGTTTATTCTTCTCCTGGAGGCATTCTTATAGCTTCTTTTGCTTCCTTTGGAGGTGAACTAGGTGGTGGAGAATGTGGCAATCTTGCCCTCCTTTGTTGTGGCTCACTTTGAGAACCTCTTGCTTCCACCAATTTTCCTTCTCCTCTCTTTAGCTTGAGCCTAGTAAGCATGAAAACCCTTGCAAACAGTTAACAAATCTTTGCACATAAAAACACCAGAGATTAAACTCTAGCTTTGATACCAACTTGATATGAAATGAGTGTATTAGTTTTGCTGTGCTAAGTGTCCTTTCAGTAGTAAAGACATGTACAATTTGTCTCCATTTTTTTTCTTAAGGAATGAGTGTTTTAACCATGAAACATAGATGAATTTGTGAACTTTAAGCATGAAAATAAGCCTAAAAAACACTAAACAATAGTGTATAACAGAGAAATACAATCACACATAAGTTTTACACAGTAGGCATGATGAAGCAGTTCACCCCTCCTGGGCTACATCTGTTGGTCCAACTCCCAATGGTATGTCCCTCTTTGTCATTATGCTCAAAAATGTAAATTACATGTGTTTACAGGCCTCTAATGGTTGTTTTCTATGCACCAATGGCTCCATAATGCTCAATTAGTCTAGGTAGACTCTTGTTTCAGTCAAATTAGTCGAAAATTGACCACCCAATGCATTTTTCCCATTGTCAGCTAGAAAATCTCCACTAACTATGGAGAACTGCAGTTAACTGTTACTAAAAATAGGAAAAACCCTAAAATTAGGGTCGGCGCCAAAATTCTCGCCATTATAAACCGTTTGAATTAACTATGAGTGGTTAGGTCGGGGTGGTCACAAGCCGACCCCCCGCCTAAAACCACGCGGTTATGGGCTTTAAAAATCTGCATCAAAGTTGGAGCGGAACCATAACTCCATGTTCTGCAACCGTTTGAACTAACCATTCTTAACTCTGCCATGTGATAGGTCTACATCTCCACCGGGGTTTGCATTTTATGTTACCATCGTATAATATGTTAACTGAATGCGGCATGTAACCATATCCATCGAAACCGGAGTTTTGTAGCCGCCAGTTAAGTTTTAAGCCGCCCGACGAACTGTCCTGCAACTTTAATGTAACCGCCAGACATGTGGACGTATCTCTTACCATCGATTAAGGTTTGTAGTTGCGGGTTACGTTTGATGCTGTGGTTATGAATATACCATATGACCATTGCTTTGGGCTGCCAGCGGGTTGGGACCGCTGGTGGTCCCCCCCTCCAAGTTGCAATTCCATGCAACATAAAACGATGTCGAGCACTGTTAGGTTAAGATCTAAACGGTAGGCGAGATGGTTGGAGGTTTATGCGGGTAGGCCGAAGGTCGTGGGGTCGACCCCCCTCCCCCCTACTCCACAAAATTTTACCACAACATCCTAAGGACATGTGGCAGCTCCCTACTCCAAGCTTGCCACGTGTCGCTCATCCAATGGTCGATTTACAAAACATCAACGGTCAAAAACACATCTTCGTACCATAAGATCAATGGCCCAGATTAAGCCACGTGGCACGATCTGATTGGCTGCAAGAAAATAGAATATTTCCTAGAATATACCTACTCACTGTACCCGCATGCTGACTAGGCATCCCAGTCACAAAATTTTGTTGTTTGGGAAAATGGACAGAACACGATATCTTCCTCATATGACACCAGTTTTTCTAACTGTTTGTGGCATCAGAATTGCAACGACGAGACCTTTCCGGTCGCTCAGGTTCGATCATGTTTCGAGCACTTTCAATTTTGAGCATAACACATGATCTCCTGATAAAAAATAGCCCTAGTCATGCATGCAATTCTAATTTCCTAGTTGAGTGGATGGAAAAGGCATAATTGTATTTATTATTGTATACTACTAAGTGTACAGAGTTGGTATGTAGAATATGAGCTAATTTCGTCCTAATTGTGCAAGGAAATAGGAGTGAGTGCAGGAATGCGAGTGTAAGCAAAGCGAGTGAAGGAACGCGAGTGCAGGTAGAGCGAGTGTAGGAACACAAGTGCATGCATAGTGAGTGTAGGCTCAGTACTTTTTAGAGCAGTCTCAGGAGGAGGAGATTAGTATCAGTGCAAGTTGAGCTTCAAGGATTGAAGTTGTCATTGTAATATATCAATTGTATCATCTAATATAATTAGGTTCCCCATGAAAAATATTGTGTTCATTGTGACTAAATGATTGCATGTGTTTCTATTTTATGTTTTCCTTTCTACAGATTATGTAGAATAAATTTGTGTTTATTAGTTTCAATCTGATTTCATTAACAACTACAATATCGATTTATTCCTACAAAAGTTGTTAGACATTTCAATGTTGATAAAAATGTGCAAACAACTGTGACTTCATATCCTCCTTGTGCATGTAGTTTTTCATAGAAATTTCTTAAAATACAGATTGATTTGTTTTAGTCTTTGGGGTACTTGTGTGGAAATTTATTGTGTGAAGGTCATTGTGCAAAGTTCCTCCACACAATGAACTTGCGCACAACGAAAATAATTTGATACGATTTGTAGGGACCACCACAATGAATTTTATTATGCAGAATGGACTTCCACACAACAGACTTCCGCACATAAATTCAATTAACGTGGACATGATTTCCCAAAATAAGCTTCCGCAGAGTAAAAATAATTTGATATGATTTGTAGAGACCACCACTATGAAGGTCATTGTGCAGAATGAACTTCAACGAACTTCTCCACATAAATTCAAGTAACATAGACCTGATTTCCCAAAATTTAATTAACATGGAAGAAGTGTGCAACATTTATGATTTAAGAAGTGTACATGACCTGTTCACATGTGGCCACTCGATTTTGCGCAATAAAAGGCGAGTAAGAATTTACTTTTTGAAAAAACAAGCAGAAAGGTTGTTTTCAAAATTTCCTAACATTCTCCTCTCGCATTGCACATTGCAACTCCACGTTTTCAAACTCACTGCAATTTTCTTACATATTTTAGTTGAAATAATGTGTATCTCCACTCATCGGAATCATAGATGGAGTTATCCTCTTGGAGTATAATTACACTACGAAAGGAATTGTAGCTACAGGATATCATGTGCATTGAGGACTAATACCAAATTTTCAATACAAAGTCTAATCTTATTATTATAATTTTTTATTTAATTGAAGAATACATATCTCATCAAGTGCAGTTATTTACTATGAAGGAATTTGTGAGTCTCATGGAGTATAGATCCACCTTGAAGAAAATTGTGATTGTGATGAATGGCATTAGAAACAAAAATTTGTCAAATTAACCAAAATTTTTGCAGAAAAGAAGAGCGTTTGAATGCTTCAATTCTGATCAAGAGCCAAATACTTTTTCTATTGGTATTTACACCTAATTTTTTTTTTTATGACTATTCTAATATGGTTTCCATGGATCGAAAGGTGGTTTCCATAAGTTTATATGGTTGTGTTGTGTTTGTCGTTGTCGTGGTTTCCGTAAGTTTATATGGTTGTGGTGTGTATGCCGTTGTCGTTTTCGGATGTCAATCAATGTTACTTGCTGTTCCCCACTGGTACAACTGACCTTGCAGCGCTCCCTAGAGCTCAGAATAACAAGATTCCAATCTGGGGAAAGGTAGAGGACGAACGACAAATATGCTCCTTTGCAACAAGTTTCATTCGGAAAGGCACTAGGTAATATATATTTTAATTTATTGTAATATTGAAAATAAAAAGTTTCATTCATAAAGCCATTTGTCAGTCATCCTTTTATGATTTTTATTTTTTTTATTTTTTTTTACTCTTAGAACTCTATTTATTGGCCATGCCAAGTGGAGTCTAGAATTTTAGTTTTTATGGTGTTATTTTGGTTCAGAAGAGGTTGAGGTTGTCATTTGTGGTGCAGTGAAGTGCAATTTTTTCTTTCATTTGCGGTGGATTGTACTTTAAAAAAATATCAGATTCTTCTAAAATTGCTATATATATATTTTTAGATTAACTCCTTGTATATGCACATATTATTTACAAACTCCACTTTCGACCAGTTCTGGTAATTTCATTAAATTATTCTCCATGGGGATTCAAAAATGTTTCTTAAGATAACTTCACATGAATGGATGGGATTTCGAGCTTAAAGGTTGTCAGACATTTCAATGTTGATAAAAATGTGTAGACAATTGTGACTTCATATCCTCCTTGTGCATGTAGTTTACATGGAAATTGCTTAAAATACAGATTAATTTGTTTCATCTTTCGAGGTACTTGTGCGGAATTTTATTTTGTGGAGGTCATTTTGTAAAAGTCGGTTGCACAATGGACTTTCGCACAATGAAAATAATTTGATATGCTTTATCGAGACAACCACTATGAAGTTCATTATGAGGAATGAACCTCTTAGCAGCGGAATTCCACACATCAATTCAATTAATGTGGACCTGATTTCCCAAAATAAACTTTGGCACAATGAAAATAATTTGATATTCTTTGTAGGGAACACCACTATGAAGTTCGTTGTGTGGAATGAACTTCCAAACAACGGACTTACCGCACATAAATTCAATTAATGTGGACCTGATTTCCCATAAATTCAATTAACGTGGAAGAAGTGTGCGACATTTATTTATATGATTTAAGTGGTGTACACGACCTAGTCACACGTCGCTACCAACTTTTACGTAGGACAAGGTGAGTAAGAATTTACTTTTTGAAAAAAACAAGAAGAAATGTTGTTTTCAAAATTTGTCCAAAATTCCCAACGTTCTCCTCTCTCACTGGGCATCACAACTCAACGTTTTCAAACTCACTACAAATTTCTTGCATATTTTAGTTGAAAAAATTGTATATCTCCGCTCATCGAAATCATAGATGAAGTTATCCTCTTGAAGTAGAATTCCACTACGAAGGGAATTGTAAATGCATGATACCACAGGTGCATTTAGGAATACCAACTTTTCGGTACAGTTCAAATATTATTATATGATTTTTGAGTTGATTGAAACATACAGATCTTATTGAGTGCATTTCTTTATTATGAAGGAATTTGTGAGTCTCATGGAGTACAATTTCACTTTGAAGAAAATTGTGATTGTGATGAACTGTGTTAGAAACAGAAATTGTATTAAATTAATCAGAATTTTTGTAGAAAAAAGAGTTATTAGAGAAAATTTCAGCATGAAAGAAGCCTCTAAGGAAAAATAATAAAATAAGAGTTATGAATTTTGGAGGAAAAATAAAGAACTATTTTTTTTAATTGTATTTTTTGTTTATCTCTTTATAGGTATACTCAAATTTCAAGTGTAGACACTCGTTGGATGTGGAAATTTAATTTTGGATCTAACAAGTATTCATGATGCATATTTTTGAGAAGACCCACATTAATAAAAATTGAAAATACATAAAATTGAAGATACAATGAAAAAGTGACACTTTTTTATGTATCTTCAATTTTTATCAATGTGGATTTTCTCAAAAGTATGCATTATGGGTACTCGTTGAATGTGGAATTTAATTTCTCATCCAATGAGTGTCTACACTTGAAATTTCTGTAAACCTTTAAGGAGATTAGCAAAAAAATACAATTAAAAAAAATGTTTTTCTTCTTTTCCCTTCAAAATAATTACATGTACCTCTTTTTAAATTTAAAGGATTTTGATTGTATATAAAATTTTTTAGTGATAATCACATCAATGATTATATTGCCGACGCGTTTCGAATTAGCCATAGTGGTTCATCATCAAAACAAGATAACGTGTTGGCAATATACTCTTTGATGTAATTATCACCAAAAATTTTTATATAAAATTTATGGATCACAAAAACCAAATTCCTAAAATTTTAATTGATTTACATATTATAACATAAAAATTACATGAAAATTTTATAACCATTTTGAGACTAAAATTTCCTCTATGCTTCGAATGTGATCAAGAGCGAGATACTTATTTTATTGGTCTTTATGCTTGATTTTTTTATGACTATTCTGATATGGTTTCCATGGATCGAAAGGTGGTTTCCGTAAGTTTAAATGGTTCTGTTGTGCATGTCGTCATCATTTTTAGTTGTCAATCAATGCTACTTTACATTCCTCGTTGGCAAAACTGGCCTTGCAACCCTCCCCAAAGCTCAGAATAACAAGATTTCGATCCAGGGGAAAGGGAAAAGGACGAGCAACAAATCTACTCCCCTGCAACGAGTTTCATTCAGAAAGGCACTAGGAAATATAAAATTTAATTTATTGTAATCTCGAAAATAATAAGTTTCATTCCTAAAGCCATTTTTCAACCATGCTTTTATGATTTTAATTTATTATATACTGATCTCGTTACTGGCAGCCTCAGAGCATTTTATTTTTTTGACCCTTGGAACTCTATTTATTGGGCATGCCAACTGGAGTTTCAGGATTTTATTTTTTATGGTGTTATTTTGGTTCAGAAAAGCTCAAGGTTTTCATTTGCGGTGCGGTGCGGTGAAGTGTAATTCTTTTTGTTTCTTTTAAATTTGCTATACAATTGTACATGCACATATTATTTACGAACTCCATTATCGACCAGTTCAGGTAATGTCGGTAAATTATTCACCGTGGTGATTAGCATATGGTACTTATGAGAAAATTTCACATGAATATTGTATGGGATTTTGAGTTTAAAGGTTGTCAACATTTCAATGTTGATAAAATGTACAAACAATTTCCGACTTCATATCCTCCTTGTGCATGTATTTTTTCATGGAAATTACTTAAAATACAGATTTATTTCTTTCAGTCTTCGAGGTACTTGTGCTAAAGTTTATTGTGTGGAAGTCATTGTGCGGAGGTCCTCCACACAATGGACTTCCATACAATGAAATAATTTGATGTGATTTGTAGGGACCACTACTATGAAGTTCATTGTGTAGAATGAACCTCCGCACAACGGACATGAAATCAATTAACATGGAATTGATTTCCCAAAATAAACTTTCAACTTTCACCCAATGAAAATAATTTGATATGTTTTGTAGGGACCACCACTCTGAAGTTCATTGTGGAGAATGAACTTCTGCACAATGGACTTCTGCTCATAAATTCAATTAACGTGGACCTGATTTCCCATAAATTCAATCAACGTAGAAGAAGTGGGCGACATTTATTTATATGATTTAAGTGGTGTACACGATCCATTCATATGTTGCCACTAACTGTTGTACACGAAAAGGCAAGTAAGAATTTACTTTTTGAAAAAAGAAAAAAAGTCACAAAGGTTTTTTTCAAAATTTGTCCAGATTTCCCAACGTTCTCCTCTCGCATAGGGCATTGCAACTCAACGTTTCCAAACTCACTGCAAATTTTTTGCATATTTTAATTGAAATATTGTGCATCTCCACTCATCTAAATCATAGATGAAGTTATCCTCTTGGGTTAGAATTCCACTACGAAGGGAATTGTAGCATCTAGGACTAATACCAAATTTTCGGCATAGATTTGAATTCTATTATTATGATTTTTGAGTTAATTGAAACATACAGATCTGATCGAATTTATTTATTTACTATGAAGGAATTTTCTGAGAAAATTTCGATTGTGATTGTGATTAACAATGTTAAAATTTCTTTGGTTTAATTTTTTTTTTTATTAATTTTATTGATTCTTTGACTTTATTAATCTCTTAAGTTTATTAATAAATTTTATTTCTAATATTAATTTGTTAGGTGATGGTTTTTTCTTGGGTTTACCAATTTCTTTGGTTTATAATATTAAACCCTTGGGTTTATTAGTTCTTTTGGTTTATAATATGAATAATCGATCAATGTCATCCATGATCAAATGTCACATTCTGACAAATATTGTCTCAATATGAAAATCACCCATAACCAACCATGGTCATAGTTGGTCCAACGTCGCATTGTGACAACAATTGTCTCAATGTTTAAATCAATTCCCTTGGGTTCACCAATTCCTTTGGTTTATAATATTAAAACCTTGGGTTTATTAGTTCTTTTGGTTTATAATATGAATAATCCCCTGGGTTAATTATTAGTGTTTATTAATTTCTTCAACTTGAGTATTTTTTTATTAATTTTATTGATTTTTCATCTTATTGGTCTTTTAGGTTAATTTTTTTTTTCCTTGGATTCACCAATTCCTTTGGTTTCTAATATTAAACCTTTGGGTTATTAGTTCTTTTGATTTATAATATGAATAGTATGTTGGGTTAATTATTAGTGTTTATTAATTTCTTTAGCCATAGTCGATCAATGTCATCCATGATCAAATGTCACATTCTGACAAATATTGTCTCAATATGAAAATCACCCATGGCCAACCATGGTCATAGTTGGTTCAACATCGCATTGTGACAACAATTGTCTTAATGTTTAAATCAATTCCCTTGGGTTCACCAATTCCTTTGGTTTATAATATTAAACCCTTCAGTTTATTAGTTCTTTTGGTTTATAATATGAATAATCCCTTGGTTTTATTAATCTATTGAGTTTAAAATATTATTTCATAGGCTTTTTTAATTTCTTTGGTTTTTTATTTTAAAATATTAATTATTAGGTTTTATTAATTTCTTTTGTTTTTAATATTGCCCTTAGTCTTATTGATCGCTTAGGTTTTTAATATTTATCTCTTGGGTTCACTAATTCCTTTGGTTTATAATATTAAATCATTGGGTTTATTAGTTCTTTTGGTTTATAATGTTAATCACACATTGGGTTTATTACTCTCTTGAGTTTAAAATATTAATTCTTAGGCTTTATTAATTTCTTAGATTTTTCAGTTTAAAATATTAATTCTTAGGGTTTATTAATCTCTATTGTTTTTAATACTCATCCGTTAGGTTTATAATATTTATCCCTTGGGTTCGCTGATTCCTTTGGTTTATAATATTAAACGCTTGGGTTTATTAGTTTTTTTTGTTTATAATGTTAATAATCTCGTTGGTTTATTAATATCTTATGTTTAAAATACTGATTCTTATGGTTTATTAATTTATTAAGTTTTTTTAGTTTAAAATATCAATTCTTAGGGTTTATTAATCTCTTGTGTTTTTAATATTGATCTCTTATATTTATAATATTTATCCCTTGGGTTCACCAATTCCTTTGGTTTATAATATTTAAACATTTGGTTTATGAGTTCTTTTGGTTTGTGTTATTAATAATCTCTTGGGTTTATTAATATTTTTAGTGTAAAATATTAATTGTTAGGGTTTATTAATTTTTTAGGTTTTTTGTTTTTAAATATTATTTCATATGCTTTATTAATCTCTTGAATTTAATATATTAATTCTTAGAGTTTATTACTTTCTTATGTTTTTGGGTTTAAAGTATTATTTCTTAGGGTTTTTTAATCTCTTGAGATTAAATTATTTATTTTTAGGGTTTTTTTTCTTGGTTTATAATATTAATATTTATCCTTTGCTTCACCAATTACTTTGGTTTATAATATTAAACCCTTGGGTTTATTAGTTCTTAGGTTTTTTGTTTTTAAATATTATTTCATATGCTTTATTAATCTCTTTAGTTTAATATATTAATTCTTAGAGTTTATTACTTTCTTATGTTTTTGGGTTTAAAGTATTATTTCTGAGAGTTTTTTTAATCTCTTGAGATTAAATTATTTATTCTTAGAGTTTTTTTTATTTCTTGGTTTATAATATTAATATTTATCCTTTGCTTCACCAATTACTTCGGTTTATAATATTAAACCCTTAGGTTTATTAGTTTTTAGGTTTTTTTTTTTTAAATATTATTTCATATGCTTTATTTTTATTTTTTACAGTAACGATTATGGAATATTATTTCAAACTTGGCCTAAATGCCAAAATTATGATTACATTGAGAAGGACTATAGCTCGTTGCACCTCACCACTAAGGATGAGTGTGGAGCTAATGCTTGGAATTCTTCTCCTTAGTGATGTTACTATGGATTCGATTTCAGAGATTTTTCCCAATTTGAAGATACATACAAATTGACTTAAGAGTAAACAATAAAACATGACAGCAATTTAGCTTATGGAATGGGTTCCCATGATTCTTCTTCATCTTTCATCTTGATCCCAGCAGAGAGGAGGGCAGCTTTATTGGCTTCAATGTCCGCCTCTTTATTGTTAGTTCTCAGCACAGGTTAGAAATTCAATTTCTGAAAAGTGTTTTCCAAGCCCTTAATTCTGACTATCAGCCTTGCGAGTTATAAGTCCAAAGCTAGAGAGTTGGACACAATTGCATTTATGATGATCTGGGAATCGCCAAATACATTTGCTTCACTTATGTTTAAATCTTTGAGAATCTTGAGTCCTTGAAAGAGAGCCAAAGCCTCAGCTTGAACGCTAGTTAAGTGGTCTAGCCCCCAGGCAAAGGAATGATTTTTTTTTCCATCTGGATTTAAAATAACACCAACTGCACCAGCTTTGCCCGGATTGCCCTTTGCTGCCCCATAAAAAAAGAGAGAGTGTCTTGATTGTGTTATAATTCAGTCTTGAAATTCTGTTTCAGATTCTCTTATTTGCCAGGCTTTGGGAGGAGGGACATTCCTTACTTCTTTTTGAAAATGAAAATCAAGGAAAGAGCCCCAAGCTATGTCTTGTTGATTGAGATTAGAGTCATCTTTTAAGTCAATCAGACACTCTTTTAGATGGCATTTGATCTTGATTTCTAATGCCTTGTGGTTCTGCTTAATGTCTTTGAAGATTCTTCTATTCCGTTCAAGCCAAATCTGCTAGCATATTACCTTTGGGAGGATAAACCAGGCAGCTTTGATTATCCGATTTTTTGGAGGAGGATTGGATACCTGTTTTCCCACTTAGAAAATAACTCAGTAGTGGAACTTGGGAGTGTAATGTTGGAATTCAGCTTGTGAAGGAATGTGAACCATATCTGCAGAGAAAATTTGCATTCTAGCATTAGATGGGCAACACTCTCTGAATTTTCTTTACACAATGAACATTTGGAGGGACCGTGGAACCCTTTCCTCTGCAGATTTTCATGCGTGAAAATTTTGCAATGGCAAAGAAGCCAAGTGAAGTAATCCACTTTAGGCCACGATGGGCAGCGCCAAACGCCTTGCCATGGTGCCGGGTCTGGGGGAACGTAGGGCCTCTCCCTCAGCTTATCGTATCCCAATGAGACAACGTACCCTCTAGCTTTTTGTCCCCAGCCTTTCATATCTCTTTTACTGATGTGGATAGGTGCCATACCATGGAGGAGGTCCAGTAGTGTACGCCACTCATGATGCAGGTGTGTTGGCACATCAATATGTTTCCAGCCTGCCCAAACTGAATCGTTCCACGGAGAAATATCCCACAACGTGTGCATCCCAGCTCCTTCCATCCAGCAACGCAGCGCTCTGAGGAGCCTCTATCTTCTATTGGATCAGCATTCAAAATTTTATCAGTCCATATATTTATCTTTCTCCTGTTTCCTGGGATCCAAAAGGAGTGAAATTTGATAAGAGGAGCAGCTTTAGCATAAAGCTTGAGAAAAGATGAGTTGGGTAGTTGGATCGATTTATCTAAACAGCCGATGCGTGGACCTCTGAAATATTTTTTCCAGAGAGCCAGTTGAGCCCAACCTGGCTTGGGCGCAATAATCTTCCATATTAACTTCGCTCCCATAGCGATGTTCTGATGACAAATATTTTTAAAGTTCAATCCGCCCTCCCACAAAGGCTTGGAGATGGTCTCCCAACTGACTAGAGGCAGTTTGTTTTCATTCTGTTTGCCTCCCTTCCAAAAGAATCTCCGAATATACTCCTCCATTTTTTTAAGAATACTTACCGGAGCAAGAAGAACAACAAAATGAAATAGAGGAAGACTAGTGAGCACAGATTTTATTAGAACTGATTTACCAGCAATGTTGAGCCAGGAGTAACCCCAGGCTTGGATCTTGCTCTTAAATTTCTCAAGTTGTGGAAGCCAGTCTTTACTTATAGATATTTTATGGAATATAGGAAGGCCCAAATATTTAAAAGAGGTCCAAGAAGAGGAGGCTACAAAGCCCAGACATCTAGCAATAGCAGAGAGCAATCTGGGCGATGTGTTCCAGCTATAAATGTGACATTTGTTCTTATTTAAGACACTGCTTGAGGCCTCACAAAAATCATCCAACATTGCTTTGAATTTGGTGACTGAGGATAGAGTGGCAACCCCTAATAACAGGGTATCATCCACGAAGAGGGCATGGTTTATGTTTTTGACCCCTCTTGCTATACAAAGTCCATTAATATCTTGATCTTGCATCTTTTTATCTAACAGAAAGCTAAGAACTGAGGCTTGGATGATAAAGAGCAGAGGGGAGAGTGGGCACCCCTGCCTAAGACCTCTCGAAGCTTTAAAAAAATCTATGGCTCTGCCATTCACTAGAGATGCAATCCAGGGCTCCAAGATGCAAGCCCGGATCCAATTTATGAAATTTACACCAAAACCAAACTTGCTCAAGACATTTAACAGAAAGCTATGTCTTACTCAATCAAATGCATTTACTAAATCGAGTTTGATAACCATACCTTGTTCATTTCGATGTAATCTTCAGTGAATTGCCTCTTGGACTAGGGTGAAGTTGTCCACAATTTTCCTGCCTTGGATGAAGCCTCCTTGATTCTCCGGAATGATTTTGGGAAGAATGAGCTTCAGTCTATTTGCAATCACTTTGGTGATTAGCTTGTACCCTGTATTGCACAAGGAGATTGGGCGAAATCTGTTAAAGTTGTTGGCACCTTTCTTCTTAGGGATGAGGGCTAAAAAAGCTGAATTTGTGCTACCCCCAATTTTCTGACAATATTGGGATTTTTGGACCATTTTGAAGAGATCCTTTTCAACTATCGGGCAACAGACTTGGGGGAACCTGGCAGAGAAGCCATCCGGTCTAGGGGCCTTATCAGGATCCATGGAAAAAGGGGCATTTTTAACTTCATTCTTGGAGACTTTGGCCTCTAGGAGCACATTCATTCTAGGAGAGATTGAAGGTGGAACAATATCTAACAAATCTGAATATTGATCCGAATCCGTGTCCTTACTATACAAGTTTTGAAAGTCAGAGAAGGTTGCTTTCTTGATGTCCTCGAAGTCCTTGTGGATGACATTCTCCTCCTTGATCTCGGATATGGTGTTGAAGCATTTCCTGGCTTGTGCTTGTTTGTGGAAGAAAGAAGAGTTCATGTCCCCTGCTTTGAGCCAAAGTTTTCGATATTTTAATCTCCAGTATTCTTCTTCAGCTAAACATGCCTTATGAAAACTCTGCTGAAGGTGAGCCTCTTTGTCTAAGATCTCCTTAGTAATGACGACATCCTCCACTTGAAGTTGATGAGAGGCTAGAGATATTTTAATGATTTTTCTTTCTGTAGTTGGGTTGGGCAATGTTTTGGCCCATCGTTTTAGTGCCCCTTTCACCCTTCTGAGCTTTTCCTCCCAGACAAAGAAGGGGGATCCTTTGACTAGTTGTTTCCAACAATCCTTGACTAATTGCAAGAAATTTGGCTCCTTTACCCAGAGAGGACTAAATCTGAAAGGAATAGGACCCAGATCTAGATGGGACAGGAGTTCTAGCTTGATGGGCTTATGATCCGAGGTGTTGTTAGTGAGAATATGTATTCTAGGTTCTAGTCCTAGTAACAGGAAAGAACTTTGAATGAAAACTCTATCTAGTCTGGCAGCAATATGGCCTGGACCAGTTCTTTTTTTAGACCAAGAATACTTACCGAAGGAAGGTTTGATGTCAAGCAGGTCCCAGTCTTCAATAAGATCCTCCGTCCATTCCCTTGCCGGATCTTGAACTATGCTGCTTCCTCTTTTTTCAGACGAATGAAGAGTGAGATTGAGATCTCCAGCAATGATTATGTTTTCCAAGATTGCTAGATCTGCTTGGTGCCTTATAGAGTCCCAGCAGTCCCTTTTTTCCCCAACATTGACTGGGGAGTATACATTGAAAAGACAAAAAATTTCTTTGGTGACCAGATGCTACATCTAAAGCAGAAACCAATGAATATTGCTAGCCTCATAGATAACTGAAAAATTTACTAGCATTCCATATGGTGCCTAGTCCTCTCGAGGCTCCCCGGGCAAAGATTGCTCTTGCTTCGCTTTTGTTCCAAAGTTTCTTGCTTGCATGCAGAAAGACTACGTCTTCCAACTTGGTCTCCTGGACGAGAAGTATGTCTGGAGATTCTATTCTTATTAAACTTCTAATGGCTTCTTCCTTGGTTTTACTTCCCATACCTCTACAGTTCCAAGATATGACCTTCATTATTTATGTTTCTGATGGGCTCCCTTAGAGCCTTGGGGCTGATTTTTCACCGTCTTTGGCTTTGAGGTTAGCAGCTTCTCCAAAGTTGGTTGGCTGCCCTGAAGCTTTTCTTTGTATGTTTCTTGCTCTCTTTTTTCCCTGTCAGTCTTGTGGCCTCTTGTAGATCTCCTTACCGAGGCTTGAGACTCTCCTATTTCTCCTTCCTCCTCTGACTCTTCCGATTCCTGTTCTTCTTCCTCAACTTCTAAAGGAATGCCTTTGGAGCTTTCTGCAGCACTTGTTCCTTTAAGAGAGGAAGAGGGGGTGCCTTTGCTTGGTGAGACTGGCTTTTGGATCTCAATCTCCTGAGTTGCCTCTATTTGCTGGCTTAGAGGGTCGAATTTATTTTCTTGTGCCTTTTTGGGAGGGGGTCTCTGAGCATTGGCCTGAAGAGGGCCTTTACCATTGGGGCCTCCAAGTTTTTTACCTTTATGAGAGGTCTTTGGACACTTAACTTGGTTCCAACCCTCTTCATTTCCTTTCTCTGGCTCAGCATTGGACGGACAGCTTCTAGCAAAGTGGCCGTGAACATGACATTTCCTGCATTTAAATGGCAACTGCTCGTAGTCCAGTTTCTGCACATGAGACCAACTTCCGAAATTGATTTTGATTGCCTCTGGGATACCCACCTCTAGATCTACTTCTACACAGATTATAGCACAGTCGTACTAGTCCTTGTTGTTTGCTCGATCTATGAATTTCCCAAGGGCGTTGCCGATGTGCTTCAAGGAATCCCAGTTCCAACAATGGACTGGGAGATTTGGGAGCCGAACCCACAACGGAACCACCGTGGGAACATCTATTGCCGGATCGAAATCTGGTGTCCATTTATTCAGATATAGACCCTGAGGGCCCATGAAATAGGGCTCATTTTGGAAAATCAGGTCTTTATCTTCTTTGGATGAGAATTCAAAGAGGATGAACCCTCGCCCAAGAAAATAAGATGTGACACTTTGCTTGATTAGAGGAGCCCAGTTCTTATTAACCCATTGCTCGGTAGATTTCGGAGATGGCCAAAGACCCGTGAATTGGCCAACGAGGGCACGATCAGCCAGAGACAAAGCTACTTGGATGGGGGTCTCTGGAAGCAAAGAGATCTCCAGAATATCTTCTAGCTTCTTTACAAATTTATCTGCTTCATTTTTTTTCTTCTGGGGCAATCCAGCCAGAAGCTGATTGAACGAATCTACAGCAGAGGAAGAGGGCGGCAGAGGAGGCTCCTTGGGTGATCCCTGCGCCTCCATGGGAGCGGAGCCTTAGGCAGGCCGCCGCAGAGAGCAGCCTCGCTGCTCAGAATCGCAGAGGGACGCGCTTGACCTAGCAGCGCAGCGCACAACGTCCAGAGGCATTAGGGATAGTTACCGCAGTATGTTCTCATATGCTTTATTAATCTCTTTAATTTACTATATTAATTCTTAGAGTTTATTACTTTCTTATGTTTTGGGTTTAAATTATTATTATTTCTGAGGGTTTTTTAATCTCTTAGATTAAATTATTTATTCTTAGGGTTTTTTTATTTCTTGGTTTATAATATTAATATTTATCCTTTGCTTCACCAATTACTTCGGTTTATAATATTAAACCCTTGGGTTTATTAATTCTTTTGATGTAAAATATTAATAATCCCTTGAGATATTGGTAAGGAATATAAACTTATTATAATATTAATAAAATATTATTATTATGTTATAATAGAATTATATTATAGTTTGAGTTAAAACTATTAAAGTATTGAAATAATTTAATAATATATTTTTATTATATATTTTACTATTGAATAATATAATATTATATATTCTCATATATATATATATATATATCAAGTTAATATATAGTATGTATATAGTTAGTATTATTAATATATTATAAGTAAATATATAAAATATTTTGGTGATTTTAATCATAAATATATAATATTTATTTTGGTGAAATATATGTGCTGAGTAGAGGATATAGGCCTATCAGCGTATATCAACCACATTGGTGAATGTGGTTGTAAATCTATTTCATATATGTGCTGAGTAGAGGATATAGGCCTATCAGCGTATATCAACCACATTGGTGAATGTGGTTGTAAATCTATTTCATATAAGCCTATCAGCGTATATCAATCACATTGGTAAATGTGATAGTGCTAGTTTATTTACTATGAAGGAATTTTCTGAGAAAATTTCGATTGTGATTAACAATGTTAAAAACAAAAATTGTGTCAAATTAACCAAAATTTTTGCAGAAAAGAAGAGTGTTTGAATGCTTCACACCACACAATTATCACAAAGGAAAATACATAAGGATCATAGTACCATTATTTACCTATATGTTGTACTGTAACCTATAAGCTGCCAAATTATTGTACTATCGTGACCATCTCGCTTGATCTTTCGTTCAAGTCACAACCATTTTCCTCTCGTGTTGAGACTAATTGATACCACTTGAAGACTGAGCTCACGGGGGTTATAAAGGATATTTTTGGGGACGACACACATGCTTCTTGGTCAGCATTAACCCTATCAACTTAATGGACTACGTACCAAATGTATGTCATATCACCTGTAGCATATACATTAAACATATTAAACATGAGCCAATCCCTACCTAGAGTCAGCAATTACAAAACATGGGTATACGCACATCATGTCCCTAGATGAATTGTAACAATGTTGTTAATATTTTCCTATACTCTATGACAAAATATATAATCATTGTTTCGAATCCCATGGCGTTGCGAGGAATACATTTTGCAGAAAGCTCAAGCTTCCTCTGCATAGTGAAAGTTGTGCACAAGGAAACATAATTCATTCTCATTCAGCACCCCCTGCCCTTACACTATGCACAATGAATTGGAGATTCGTTTAGCCTCTCCCCCCTTCTATGTAAAGGACCTACAAGTGCATCAGTTCTGGCATCATTGGGTTGTGCACTTGCATAATAGTGTGAGTCTCACTGTTAGTTTCAGAGCACTCACCTATGCAATGGCCACTCATTAAATTTACCTTTTTCTGATTTTTAAATTATTTACGAGGCACTGAAAAATAGCAAAAATAAAATTCCCTCCACCATGGAAATTATGTCCTATCAGTGCTCGATCAACCAATCAAAAATTAGAAATAAGAATAAAAGAAAATTAGAAAATTATGTTTATATTTAAGAGAAAAAAACAATTATATTAAATTTTTAGTTTACATTGTGTAGAAATTTGCTGAATAATGAATATTTATTCACCGAGATTATCCTGGTCACACATTAATTCGAATTCATGCATAACACATAACCTCTTCTACCATTAATCATCGATTGCGGAAATAAAACAAGCGGTATGCGATCATAAGAACATAGATTCAACACACATATAACGCAGTATGTAATGGGGAAAGCTTATAGCTGAAAACCCCCAGCTATTTTGTATATTATAATGGAAGAGAACATGTAACAATACATAGCACAATACTCCTCACAAGTACTCAGTACTATCTTCGAAAGTTACACACAAACTAGCTCAGTTTTGAACAAGTCACGGGTTCAAAACTCCTCCACTGTTTGCCTGCCTCTACTGCGCAATCCAAAAGGATAATGGATGAGATCCAAGTTTGAATCCCACTAGCTCCAACTGCGCAATCCTCATGGGCAATATCCTCCAATGCTTGTGCAAGTCTCATGCACAACTATAGTTCACAACTAATAGCAAACCGGCTCTTTCACCTATCTCTTCCACTGGTCTTCACTGAACTATACATGCACTGGTGCCAACTGATGTGTTATTTAGTTGAATAATGAGTTAATAATTAGCGAATTAATTAATAATTAATTCACACCACTCATCTCTAGTGTATTAGCCAGTTAAACTAAATACAACTAGTTCAACTAAGTTAAACCGAACACAACTCCATCAACTCCTCAATCAACTCCACCAAAACTCTGCCACATGAGTCTAACTGAAGTCAACCATGCAATAGCTCAACCAAACCCCTAGGAATAGCGTAATTCCTTTTTCAGCTGCATGGGCCACATCCGTGGCTCAAACTGAAGTGCGCCAAGAGGATAAGATAATGTTTATAGTCCAAATATTATTAAGAGCTAATAATATTTAACTGTTCTATTTTTAGCGCGGCAATCTAAAAATAGATTCCGCCCAATGTCTAAAAATAGAGGTCCATATATTTTTACCAACTCAACCAATCATCCATAAATAGCATCCTGCAACTCATAGACCATGATCCACATGTCTAAAAATAGACATAGTCTAAAAATAGACTTTGCACCAACAATAGCCTGCGGGCCCACTTAGTGAAGGCGACTTCATTTCACTAAGCTCCATCATCTTGTTGCATTTTCAACACTCCCTCTCAACAAGATATGGATTATCTGAAACCCCTATCTTGCCTCTGTGGAACTCGAATTTTCTCCTGGTGAGCGCCTTCGTCAAGATATCAGCATCCTGATCCTCCGCGGGAATGTATGAAAGTAACATGATTCTCCGCTGCACACAATCTCTGATATGATGGTACCTGATGTCGATGTGTTTGGATCTATCATGAAATACCAGATTATCCGAGAGCTTGATGCAGCTCTGGTTATCACAATAAATCACAGTAGGCTCCAAGTGTGACCCAAACATCCCGACCAGGATCTTCCTCATCCATATAGCCTCGCATGTAGCCAAGCTTGCTGCCATGTACTCGGCCTTTGCTGAACTGAGTGCCACGGATCTCTGTTTCCTGCTGTACCAAGAAACTGTTGTCGACCCGATACTGAAGATCCCTCCAGATGTGCTCTTTCTGTCCGTTGGGCTCCCTGCCCAATCTGCATCTATGAAGCCAGAAAGCCTCACCTCATCCTCCTGTCTGTACCACAATCCATATCCCGATGTGCCTCTGAGATAACGCAATACATGCTTGCCTGCCTTCCAAAAGAGCTTGGTAGGATTAACCATAGCTTGTGAAAGCTGGTTAACAGCATAGCATATATCGGGTCGTGTATTGACCAGATACATAAGTGATCCCACCAACTGTCGATAAACAGTGGCATCCACTACTTCCGCCAAAGTAGCATCCTCCTTCCTCCAACCTCCAAGAAGAGGAGTCTCAATAGGCTTGCAGTCATGCATGTTGAACTTCTCCAGTATCTCCCGGGAATACTTACCCTGAGAAACAAATAGTCCACCACTACGTTGCCAAATTTCCAATCCCAGGAAATAATGAAGGAGGCCCAAGTCCTTCATCTCAAACTCTCTAGAAAGATCCTCCTTGCATGAAAGTATCAACAGCTCATCTCCCGTCAAAATAAAATCATCTACATAAAGTACAATGATCAGCAACTTACCCTCCACCACAATCTGGTACAGGTTTGGATCCGCCTCACTCTTGGAGAATCCAAGTCCGGTGAAATAACTGTCTATCCGTGTGTACCAAGCACGAGGTGCTTGTTTCAACCCATATAGTTCTCTCTCGAGCCTGCACACATGCGTCTCACTACTGAAGATCTCGAAACCTTCAGGCTGCTCTATGTACACCTCCTCCTCAATGACTCTGTTGAGGAACGCAGTCTTCACATCCATCTGATGAATGTGCCATCCCATCTGCGCTAAGAGAGCTAGGATCGTCCGTATGGAAGAATACCTTGCGACATGTGCAAAGGTCTCCTCATAATCGATCCCCTCAATCTGTGAGAAGCCTAGGGCAACAAATCTTACCTTGTACTTCTCCACACTCCCGTCAGCTACCTGCTTCACTTTGTAGATCCATCTCGAACCCACCACTGATTTCCCCTCCAGTCTTGGGACAATCTCCCATGCACTGTTTTTGACAATCGAATCATACTCTTCCACCATGGCATCTACCCATGTGGGGTCCTCCACAGCTTCCTCGAAAGAGGATGGCTCTGTCACGACACATTTTCTCACAAGAGCCATGTATCCAGTGTACTGTTCCGGTGACTGTCTCTGTCTGCGCTGTGATGTAGGTGGTCCTACAACCCTCTCTGCATCTTGAGCCAGTCGCTCAGCTTCTGTAGTGCGCTTGCACCCTCTGATGGTTGGCGTTGCATGAGTGGTCTCTTCCACTTCATGAACTTCCTCTTGTGGCTGATCCACATCCTGAAGCTCATCCTTAGGAACTAATAGCTCCTCATCTGCATGCAAGTGTGGCTCCCTCTTAAGCGAACACTTCATGGCTTTCTCCTCCTAAAATTCGATATCCCGTCACACAACAGTCTTGTGACTGTCTGGAAAATACACACGATAGTTGTGGGGCGTATCAGTGTACCCCACAAATATCCCAACCTCTGCAGTCGGCTCCAGCTTCTTCCTGGCATCCTTTGTTACATGCACATAAACAGGTGAACCAAAAATCCTCAAATGGGAAATATCAGGCCTCTTACCAAAAAATGCCTCCTCGAGTGTACTCATGCCAAGTATCTTGTGAGGACAACGGTTCTGCACATATACTGTAGTATTGCATGCCTCCGCCCACAAGTGAAGGGGTAGGCCCTGATCATGCAACATCACCCGTGCAGCACCCACGATCATTCTGTTCTTCCGCTCAGTAACCCCGTTATGCTGTGGGTTATGGGGAGCTATGAACTCTCTTCGAATCCCTTCTGCGCTGCAGAAGTCCTTGAAATTGCCAGAGATGAATTCACCACCATTATCGCTCCTGAGAGCCTTCACCTTCTTCCCTAATTCCTTCTTGACCAGTGCTTTAAACTCACAGAACTTTGAGTATGTCTCGCTCTTCTTCTGCATGAAGAAGATCCAGCACTTTCAAGAGAAATCATCAACAAATATCACATAGTACCTGTGCTTTGCTGTCGAAGCTGCTGAGAAAGGTCCACACACGTCTATGTGAATTCTCTCAAGGATCGTCGTGGCATGACTATCCTTCTTGTGAAAGGTGGCTTTCACAAATTTTCCTAAGGTACATCCCTTGCACTGATATGACTACGCAAGAGTATCCTTAGGAAGCCCAGTAGAAATCTGCTGCAGTATCTTCAAAGCTCCATGGTGAAGGTGGCCCAATCTCCGGTGCCACAGCTCGCCATCATTCCAGCTCACCACTCCTTCCGCCTTGCATGCCATTGTTGCGCAGCCATCTACTTGCAATTGATAAAGGTTCTTGACTCGAACCCCTATCTTCCAGGTTTCTCCAATTGTCTTACTGTGCAGGAAAGCCTTTCCTTCGCTGAAGACCACATCGTACCCCTTGTCTTCTAACATCTCCATAGAGATCAGATTCTTCTTCAATCCTGAAACATGCATCACTGCCTTCAATACGAAGGGTTTACCAGACTCCCTCTCAAAGGAAATGGTACCGATACCGGTTGCACTGTATCTACCATCATCGCCCATCTTGATGTGCACTCCAAGATCTTTCTCATCCAAATCAGAAAACAAATCTCGATCTCCTGTCATGTGAAAAGATGCACCACTGTCCAAGAACCATACTGATCCCATCACACTTGATACCAAGCATGCGATTAGTGAAAAATCCAGCTCAAACTGCGAGGCTAAGGCCTCTCCCGCTGCAGATCCAGCAGCATGCTTATTTTTCTTCTTCTGCGGACAATTTGTGGCATAATGTCCATGTTGGTGACAGTGAAAGCACTTCACCTTGGACATGTCCTGCTTCTTTCCTTTCGCACCAGATTGAGAAGATTTCTTGTTCTTCCCCTTCTTTGCCTTGGCAGCCAAAGCACAATTTTCTTTATCAGTTGCCTTTGATGAAGTTTCGTCCCTGGTACTTCGCCTTATCTCCTCTTGCATGAGATCCGACCAAAGTCGCTCCCATCCTGGAAATTTCTCCCGACCATTGACAGAGTCCTGATAGGAATGCCAACTCTTCGGAAGACCAAGGAGAGCTAGGTCCACCAAGTCCTCTTCATCGACAGTCACCCCCACACTTCCCAGCTCATCCCTGCATTGGGTGAACTTCGTGAGGTACTTGGGTATACTGTCGCCTTTCTCCATCTTAATGTTCCTAAGTTTATATTTGAGCGTCAACTTCTTATGGTCACTCTTGCTTTGGAATAAATCTATCAACGCTTTCCACATCAAGTATGGAGAATCTTTTCCATGCAGGCTGGATACAATGTGATCCTTCATGCCCTCCAACAGAATCCTTCGACATTTAGCTGTCTTCTTTTGCCAAGCCTCAACTTGAGCAGCATCAGCAAGCTTTGGAACTTCTTTCTCTATGAATTCCAACAGCCCATTATCATCTAACACCGCCTCCATCCTGTCCTTCCATGCAACATAATTCGAGCTACCTTCAAGATCATACTCCAGTCGCAATCCGTTGAAAGACATCTTTGCTACGACACCAAGAACACAATTCTGCAAATTCGAATTCCAATAGCTGAAAACTCAACTGCTTCTGATCTACACTTGAGAACAAATTATTTCTAGCACAGAGATCAAATTTAGGGGAATTTACTGGATATATCACCTTTCAAAGAAAGGATGGATCCAAAGGCTACTTGGCCCGCTTACAGACTCTGTGTACAGATATAAAATTGTAATCACTGTAATAGATCCGATGATCAATATTCACTTTGATACCATGTAGAAATTTTCTGAATAATGAAGATTTATTCACCGAGATTATCCTGGTCACACACTAATTCGAATTCATGCATAACACATAACCTCTTCTACCATTAATCATCAATTGCTGAAATAAAACAAGCGGTATGCGATCATAAGAACATAGATTCAACACACATATAACACAGTATGTAATGGGGAAAGCTTATAGCTGAAAACCCCCAGCTATTTTTTATATTATAATGGAAGAGAACATGTAAAAATACATAGCACAATACTCCTCACAAGTACACACTACTATCTCCGAAAGTTACACACAAACTAGCTCAGTTTTGAACAAGTCACGGGTTCAAAACTCCTCCACTGTTTGCCTGCATCTACTGCACAATCCAAAAGGATAATGGATGAGATCCAAGTTTGAATCCCACTAGCTCCAACTACGCAATCCTCATGGGAAATCTCCTCCAATGCTTGTGCAAGTCTCATGCACAACTATAGTCACAACTAATAGCAAACTGGCTCTTTCACTTATCTCTTCCACTGGTCTTCACTGAACTGTCCATCCACTGGTGTTAACTGATGTGTTATTTAGTTGAATAATGAGTTAATAATTATTGAATTAATTAATAATTAATTCACACCACTCATCTCTAGTGTATTAGCTAGTTAAACCAAATACAACTAGTTCAACTAAGTTAAACCGAACACAACTCCATCAACTCCTTAATCAACTCCACCAAAACTCTGCCACATGAGTCTAACTGAAGTCAACCATGAAATAGCTCAACCAAACCCCTAGGAATAGTGTAATTCCCTTGTCAGCTGCATGGGCCACATCCGTAGCTCAAACTGAAGTGCGCCAAGAGGATAAGATAATGTTTATAGTCCAAATATTGTTAAGAGCTAATAATATTTGACTATTCTATTTTTAGCCCGACAGTCTAAAAATAGATTCCGACCAATGTCTAAAAATAGAGGTCCATATATTTTTACCAACTTGACCAATCATCCAAGAAGAGCATCCTGCAACTCCTAGACCATGCTCCATATGTCTAAAAATAGACATAGTCTAAAAATAGACTTTGCGCCAAAAATAGCCTGCGGGCTCACTTAGTGAAGGCGACTTCATTTCACTAAGCTCCATCATCTTGTTGCATTTTCAACACATTGTAATTTAAAAACTGTATATTGTAAATAGAAATTTAGTACAATTGAGATTACATTTTCCAAGTGTAATGAAACACAAAATTTGAAAATGTTGGGTGCTAGTGGTACGAACTTCAAAATTGTTAATACGAACATGGCCCTTTAAACATAACCACATGTTATTTTTCAAATTAATATTCCTAGAGATTATAACCCTGAACATCATGCTTATGCACCCACATCTGCTACTTGCTACTACAACACTCCCTCATTTTCCTATCACTTTATGTGAACCCTTGGTTTCTTCATCATTTGAGATTCACCATTTCAACATTTCAAAATTCATTCTCACAAGATTTTGTATTGCAATTGCCCAAATATCTCGTTCAATTGGCTTTCAAAATTGACTCCAAGTTTACATAGCATAACGAAAGTTAAAGAGTTAATCATTTCATGTTAACCTAACATGACAAGTGTTAAGAGTTTAACATATCCTCAAGCGATGTTGGTTAGAATTGAGTACGTAAGTAGGTTGAGACAACAAAGGTTGCCAACCATTTGAAGAATGTTTCAAGTGATACCACAAAGGTTTTCGAACTATTTTAATAATGTTTCAAGTGATGTTCGTTAGAATTGAGTACATAGGAGGTTGAGAAAACAAAGGTATCCAATTGTTTTAAAAATGTTTCATTGTCATTTTTAACAAGGGCTACATAGCAGCTAGTACTTGTTGTTTAGTTTAACTATAGCTTAATTAAACTAAAAAATAAAGATACATTTCATCACAAAAATAAAACAACTAATAAAATGTTGTATTGTTGAATGCTATTACCAAAAATTAAGAAATATGATAAACTAATATTATTTATATAAACATATACATTTTAATATATGCGTGTATGTTTTATTTTATATATATATATATATATATATATATATATATATATATATATATATATATATATATATATATATATATAACATTAAATCATCTTAAATTGAAAATATGGAGAAAATATTATAATTCATGAAAATGGAAATAATAAAAATAAGAAACAAAATAAAAAAAAGTTATATGAGGAAATTTTAGCCAAAAAGTGGCCATGAAATTTTCACATACATAATATGTAGACCAATTAAAATCCTTCAAATTTTAAAAAATGTGCATGTAAATATTTTGGAGGGAAAATAAAAAATAAAATAAAAATTTGCTTTTTTTTAATTGTATTTTTGGCTTATCTCTTTATACGTTTACTCAAATTTCACGAGTAGACTCTCTTTGGCATCCAACGAATACCCATTATGCATACTTTTGAGAAGCCCCACATTGATAACAATTGAAGATACATTAAAAAAACGTGTTGAAACAAGTTTTTTAATGTATCTTCAATTTTGATCAATATGAGCCTTCTTAAAAGTATGCATAATGGGTACTCATTGGATGTGAAATTTAATTGTACATCCAACGAGTGTTTACTCGTGAAATATGAGTAATTATATAAGGAAATAAGTAAAAAATACAATGAAAAAAATATTTTTTTAATTTTCCCTCCAAAATTTATAACTATTATTTTATTATTTTCCTATTATTTTATTATTTTTCCTTAGGAGACCACTTTTACGCTGAAATTTCTTGTAATGAATAAAAAGGAATAAAAACCAAAAAAACGAAAAATTAGTAACTAACAAAACTGGAAATTACTAAAGAGCCCATAATAAGACCTTAACCAATCACCTTACAAGTAAATACCTTTAAATAATAATAATAATAAATAACAAAATTTGAATTCTCAATGTTAAAATATAGAAAAGTGGTGTAAATTTTGGTCGAAGACATACTAATACGGAGTCAAAGAAAAATTGAATGTGTAATACTGTTGGAATATGTAATTCTTACTTGTCTTCCGTTGTGACTTTCTATGTATAGAGTTTGTTCCTATTCCATAGGAGTTAGCTAAATCTAGGTTCCTTGTTTGGTGTGTGGTTGACATATTCTCTCAACCAACTTATTGTGCGTCCAAGATATATTCCCTATCTTGAGACAATACCCATGTATATCTGTAACTCTATTTGATTAATACAATAAAGTGTGCATGCTTAGATTTTAAGTTGGTATCGGAGCCCGTTTGGGCCTGGCCTTGGCCCCTTCTGGGCCGAGAGAAATAAAGAGTTTAGTCAATGTTTTTTTGTCCATCATCCGCATCTGTTGAACCTATAGCGATATTAAACCTATTGGATATTGGAGCAGCTGTGTGAAAAGCCTTCAGCCTCCAGTAAGCGTGGTAGGTGATAGAGTCTTGAGAATGTTGGTGAACTGTGCTACTGTGAGTTATGGTGAACAGTATCAGCATTGTGGAGAAACAAAAAAACACCCTTTTCTTGGATACCTATGCGATGGTAGGATCGTTCGAGGAGTCTGCTCATCTGTAGAAGGCCACAAGTTCTGTTGTTCGGATCTGTTGAAAAGGCACAGAGATCCATTGCCAGATTGGAGCACCGCGAACCATGGCAGAGGGGGCGAGTCAGAGGAACAATCCTTCTTTGGCTTCGATGGCCACACTAATTTGTTGACGCGCTGCAACTCATCTTGTGCTATGAGAGCCAATGTGTGGCTCCGGAAATGGAGCTGGAGTGCAGCTGCAGACGAAAACATAAAAAGGTTGTTGTAGATCGTATCAAAGGAAAATTAAGTGAGTTCACATTTGAACCCCGATGCCTTTCCTTCAACGCCTGGGAAGGTGAAGAGGGAGAGAAGTAATATCTGTCAATCGAGCTAATGCTGTGTTGCATTTTCTACTGAGGATTTCACGACATGATGTTTGTTGCCGAGACTCTGGAACCCCACTCAAGAAACTCTATTGTGGTGTGACCATCATGCTCCACTTCGAACCTGCTTTGGCGATCTCATCAGCTAAGCCTTGGGCAGATGTAGGTTACTGTATACATTAAGGCAGAGGTGGAACTCGACAGATTGTTGCAGGAATGTTTACCTGTCAAGAGCGATCTTCACCAGAAGTGGGTTTTTTGGGATTGTGCTTTGGGCTTCGGAAGTGTCGCTTATGGTGGAAGAGGAGGGCAGATCTACACCGTCACCCCCCTGATGACAATCCCACAAATCCGATGATAGGTAGTTTGAGATATAGAGTGACTAGCACGAATCCGGAGTCTGTCTCGTGCACATGCTGATGGCCTACACAGAAGCAGTGTAGCATGGTAAATTGGCCATCGTGCGGGAAATGGTGAAAGAAGTCATGGGCAATGAGCAAGGTTTCTCGATGTTTCTCCTCAAAAGGACATTTTGTGGTTCAACGAAAACAACTCCTTGTTTAATTTTCTGCGATTTCATGTCATAAAGTGATTGGCTCATATGTGTATGGAATTATGGTAAGTGTTTTTGGATTATTCAAGTTTTTTCATTGAGTATAGCCAACTCAATGGGTGGTGATGTTGTTAGAATTGGCTACTCTAGCAAATCACAACTATATGAATATGAAAATTCAATACAATTAATGGAAAATGACACTAAAGATGCCAAAGACAATTTCAAAAGATGGAGTAAAGCAGAAGCAACAATTATTATGATGGACAACAATCGAGTTTGTCTGAGTTTGTGGAATAGACTCATGACCATGGTAAAGTATGAGCCACATATTGTAATTGGAGCAAATCTACATGTCACATATTGTTAGATGTGGTCTTTGGAATGTTTTATGTACTTGGTGTAAGACCAGAGAGGCATGCATACCCCTTTGTTATGTGTTCCCTCTGTTAGCGAGTTTTAACACCCTGGAAGAGTGTGTCATGTGAGATGGATACACTTGGGTGGGCCATATTGGTTTTAGACTCCATGAGGTGAAATTTTATATCTAGGGGGAGTTCATCGAGAGGTTGGATGAACCATGTATGTGAAGGACTTCCTAGTAGACTGGCGGTTGCAGCAGTTGGGAACCCATGCATTTCAGTAGATGGTTGTTCCTTTATATGGACATCAACAATAGCATGAACAAGATACAAAGTGTAATTACCAAACAAGACCAGATGTAGATTTTGCAGATGGATATTGAGACAAGTAGTCATTAAGGGGGTGTGTTGGAATAGGTAATTCCTTCTTGTCTTCAATTGTGACTTTCTATGTATAGAGTCTGTTCCTATTCCATAAGAGTTAGCTAAATCTCGGTTCCTTATTTGATGTGTGGTTGAGATATTCTCTCAACCAACTTATTGTGCGTCCAAGATAGCTTCCCTATCTTGAGACAATACCTCATGTATATATGTAACTCTATTTGATTAATACAATAAAGTGTGCATGCTCGTATTTTGAAATTTCTTGTAATGAATAAAAAGGAATTAAAACCAAAAACAAAAAAATTAGTAACTAACAAAAATGGAAATTACTCACAATACAAATAAATAACTTTAAATAATAATAATAATAAATAACAAAATTTGAATTCTCAATGTCAAAATATAAAAAGTGGTGTAAATTTTGGTCTAAGACATACTAATACGGAGTCAAAGAAAAATTGAATGTGTAATACCATGCCAAGTATAATAATATATCTAGATGTATTTAGCTTTAAAATAAAAAATTGATTTAATGTTTTTTAGTTGATTGTTGGAATATTTATGGATTTTTTGTTTAAAAATTAATAATTAAAGTGTAATATGCAGTATTTGCAGTAATTTAAGAGTTTATTTAAATGTATTTGTACATATTTTATTTCATCTTTAACTTATCGGACTAAATAAGGAGAAGAAATTACAATGTCTAGCATCTTTATATTAAACAATCTATATATATACAATATAAATAAAATAAATTTTTTTTTTTAAAGCTAATTTTGGTAACAAACTATTTATTTAACTTTAACTTTATATTCATCCTAATTCAGCAAAATATATATATATAATATATATATATATATATATATATATATATATATATATATATATAATAGAATTTTTATTTAAAAAAATAAAATTAATATGAAGTAATAAAATATCCAAAGAATTCATATGTAATAAAATATCTAATATAAAAAATTGTAATGTATGGTATATTAAAATAAAATAAAAATTATTTACACAAATGCTTAAGTGTGAATGCAAAACTTTCCTAGTTATATATATATATATATATAAGTTATGTTTAAAATTGTGAAGACAAATGAGAAAATATTGTAGTGTTGATTTACATTTTATTTTTTTATATTGCATTATGATTTAAAATTTAATTGTGAAAATATATGATATAGCTAAGGTTTATTGAAGAAAATGATTGTTGCTTGTTTTTTAAATCATCAAGTTTCTATGGTTAGTAAAATCCTGGCAATTGTTTTGTTTTTTGGAAAATAAATAAATAAATAAACAAAAGATATATATATATATATATATATAAACTATGGAAAATTCAATAAATTTGGAAAAAAAAATCGATAATTAATTTCTGAACACACATGGCGATTAGGGATTTTTAAAAAAAATTTTAATTCTGAAATTTTCATTTTAAACCACAAAAAATTATTCATACACCAACTAAAAATTAGAAATTCAAATTTTAAAAATTCAAAAAATAATTTTCTATTAGTTTAATATTTAATTTTACCAAAACCTTAATAAACTTTGAAAATAGTTACTAAAAAATGCAAATTAATTAAAAGTCAAAGAATTTTGACCCAAACTAATTACAATATAAAAATATAATCATTATTATTTCCTTTTTTATTTATTTTTTACTTATAATTTTTATTTTTATTTTTTTAAAATAATAAATATTATTAGATAATCAAATTGAAAATGCAATTTTAATTTACATTGTTTTACATAATTATAAGAATTTATTATCATTGTTATAATTATGATATGAGCAAATTTTGTATGTGTTAGAGTCCAATTTTATTGTTTTCTTATTTTTTCAATTAATTTTATTTTTTCTTTTCATCTATTTTTTTAATTAATTAATTTATTTATCAATACAACTTTCACATATATATACATATTTTTACATATGGTTAGATTTATTTTAATTATAATATATTTCAATATTTTCTTTATTAACATAATTAAAATATATTAGATTTAACTAAACCAATATATTATTTCTTTTCAGTGTAAATATGTTAAAGTAAACATTTTTAGACATTTAATCACCAAAGTAATAAGACTTTCATTATTAGATTATATCAACCATGACAACCAAAATAAGGAAAAGTCCTTGCACACCTCTTCTTCTTTTTTTTTCCCTCTTTTCACCACTTATAAATTGATTCCCCTCTTTTCACCACCTATAAATTGATTCACCTATAAATTGATTTTATTGATTTAATTGTTATTGTATTTATTTAAATTTGAGAGGAATTAGGTAATCACATATGAAAAAATACATCTATAAAATATATGAAGTTATATATATATATATATATATATATACTTTATATTTTGTTTAAAGTTTCTTTTATATGTACTGTGTGGGGATTTCCTCTACATTTTGTTGGTAGTTTCTTTCCTTGATTTAGAGGGTATGTTAATTTTACCATTATAGAATAACAATAAACTTTTAATTATATCTATATTTTGTCATGTTACATACAATTTATTAGAAATAAAATATAAAGTAAAACTAATGGAAAATATCTGGAAATTTAATGAACCATAGTTTTGAAAAAACATATTTCATTTATGAAGCACTTGTTGTTATGATTCATTTATTTCATTTATGAAGCACTTGTTGTTATGGTTCATTTTTTTATTTATGTAATCAATAAATTATATTATAAAGGTAGAGATACTCATTTCATTAGTTATAAGTTTGTAAATAGAATATGAAGAGGTACAATTTCAAAATAAGGTCAATCAATAAAACATTTCAAATAACCCAAGTATAATATCCTCTCCAAAGTGATGAAGAAATAAGGCACATAGTTGGAGTAACAATATAGTTCAAACAATGAATGATGAGCATGAAAATTGAATGTTACAAGTTATTTATTTTGGAATGTTTGTCTATAAAGAATATACATGTTTAATGTGGGCATATTGTCCTAATTGATAGCATGTTATTAATAATAAAAAAGATATTTTATTGATTTTTTAAATGTTGTGTACTTTTATTTTATCCTTTTTTAAATATAGGTTTCTTATTTGTATATAATAAAATGAATTTTCTCATTTATTACTTGTCTAGTGATGTTAAATGTCATGTTGTTATTAAATATATAAACCAGCCTAAATTCATCTTAAATGTGAATCTAGTAAGTCTCCAGAGGGATGAAGTCTAGAGTTAAGATGGCTCTAAGTTGGTAATCTTGCATTCTATAATGGATTGCCTTAAACCTTTAAATAGGCTTCATCATAAGAAATACCATGGTCTAGACAATACCATGGGCATGTACATTGCCATAGTAAACCCATCAAATGACTAACTCAAACTTATCTTAATAATTTTTATTTTTTATTTTAAATTCAACCAAATCAACATAACATTACATTACATAATGTTTTACAACATCGTTATTATAATAACTAGACAAATTATGATTTATATTTATTTAAATAATACATTAATACAATGATTATATCCACACATAATATTAAACCACAAAAATATTATAATATAAAAATATTTCAAACATAATAATTAAAATATAAAAATCAATATTATTATTTAAAAAATATTGATTTTCTATTAATAAACCAAAAACTTGTGAGAATAACAGCAATCTACATTTGCAAACATAGTATCACATTACGTTTATTTGAAATCAATAGTGTTTCATACCTACGAGATGCATTTAAATGAGTATTACACATGATGTGAATAAATGTAATAAAAGTATTGGTGCTCCTAATGACCCCAAAAAAAGAAGAAGAAAAATCACATCATCTTTCACCAATACCATTATCACTATTGTTATATCTTAAGGTGTGAAAGTTGATATATGCATATTTTCATATATGTAATACACAGTAGTGCTTTCATTATATAAAATAATCACCAAAACTTTATATATAATTATAATTGTTAAAGCCCCGAAACAAGTTAGGACGCATTGATGTATATGTTGATAAACGTGTCCAAATGTTACCAATATCAAAATTACACATACGACTTTATAAAATATGTTGTACATATAGTTTCTTAGCATAAATATTTATCAATACATATAGCAATGAAGCATATTATATATAATTGGCACATTGGTTCACACTACATATATAAGCACATCGATTAAAATAACTTTTGGTAAAACCTCTAACGGTCCAAAAAAATTCTCTTCAACATGTACTATTTATAAAAAAAATCCTATGCTAAAATCCTTATTTAAAAAAAATAAAAAAAATCATAATCTTGTTATGCTAAAATCCTTTACTAAAACCTTCATTTGAAAGTGTTTTTCTTATGATGTCGTAAGCCTTAAAAACCATTTTTAACATAAATTCTATGACGCTAATCATAACTAATACATGATTCTCTTAAGCTTTAGTTTACAAGCACTAAATTTTTTAGGGTTTAGTTTGCAAGGGGTGAGTTCCATAAAGTGGTCAAGTGCATATACCAATGACTAGACCATGCTCTCAAAAAAATTCTTTATTTGATGACGCAATCACCCTTTTCGATCATTAAACCATTTGGTTCTCCCTATCTTACACATTTGTGTAAATGTGTATACCTAAAACTTAGTATATCCTAATCTAAATATTTCTCATCTACAAAACTTTTGTTGCTAGGTTTACATTTACATAGTATGGAATCTCATTTCCTAACAAAGGGAAGGGTTACTTGGTAGATTGACAAAATCTCTCTAACCGTGATTTTCCGAGATCCAAATCCGCTAAAACCATCTTGGTAATGAAAATATGAAAAATAGGTGAAATTACAAGAATATGGTTATAAATTGAATGAAATTGTTAAATAATATAGGTGGTTAATAACATGATTCTTTATTATTATTCTAAGTTAACAATGATTATTTAAGTCAAAAAATATTAATTGTGTTAAGAGGTGTTCTACAACCTAGTATGAAGTAGATGTCAAGTGTAAATGTTTAACATCTAACAAATTTAATCTAATGTCAATGCTGGTTTAGTATAGGGGTATAAGTGTATTACGCTTAACATTTATATGTCAACTAAATTTAAAAGAAGAAGAAGAAAAAGAAGAAGTTAAAAGTAATATAAAGCTATATGCATGTAAACATTTAAATGTTGGCTCAATTAATAATAAAAAGTTAAAGTTAAAGTTAATTTTTTATATTTTGATTTTGTTATTAACTTGTGAATAGGCTTTGTTACCATACCATGGGCCAATAATGATGGCTTATCAATACCACATACCCAAAAACCATAACTTCTTTCATAATCAAAATATTTTATAACATGATTCTTAACCATGGATATCCACCCCCACTTTACCATGAATATTCACTCCCACTTTATAGTGGATATTATTAACATGTAAATAGGCTTTGTTACAAAACCATGGGGCAACACCATGACTTATCAACACCACATGCAAAAAAAAACATAACTTATTTCACAATCAAAATATTTTATAAATATTGTAATTTAATAACATTTAATAACATTTTTTAATTATATCTAAAAGAAAAAATGTTATCATTACTTTTGAGATATATCTAAACCCTATATCCTCACACTAAAAATTCCCATAGAAATTAAATCAAGGTTTTAATAAAATTAAAAATGAGAATACTTATATATATATATGTGTGTGTGTGTGTGTGTGTGTGTGTGTGAAATATATATAATATAAATAATATTACTAAGAACCAACATAGATTCATCTTAACTAAGGATCCAAGCAATGAGAACAAACAAATTGACTAACAATAATAGAGGAAAGATAATACATGATTGTTTTAAGTTTTTAATTATTGTATTTTCTTTGACATGGTTGATACAAAGTATAGGTTTAATATTTTACAATCAATTGAGTTTTTAAATTTTGATACTTTCTTAAACACAATATCATGGAATCAAAATTAAAAGGGAGAGAGGGGAAGAGATGGAGAGAGGAAGATAGTGACAAAGCGGAAGAGCGAGAGAGAGAGAGAGAGAGAGAGAGATGGGGGGAGAGAGAGGGGGGGAGAGAGAGGAAGGAAGATAGAGAGGAGGTAAGAGATAGAAGGAGAGAGAGAGAGAGAGAGAGAGAGAGAGATACAAATTTGGAGGGGGGAGAGAGGGAGGAAATAAAAAATTCATAGAGATATAGAGGTGGAGAAAGAGAGTGAGTGACAAGGGAGATGTGGGGATAGAGTGAGGGAGATAGAATGGAATAGAGAGAAGAGGAGAGGAGAGAGATAGGGAGAGAATGGGAAGAGAGAGGGAGGGAGATAGTGGCAGTGTTAGAGGGAAGAGAGAGAGAGAGAGAGAGAGAGATGGGTTTGGAGGGGAGAGAGAGGGAGGGAAAAAGAAAGACATAAAGTGAGAGAGGTGGAGAGAAAGAGAGAGGGAGTGATAAGGGAGAGATGGAGAGATAGTGAGGGAGAGAGGAAAGTGAGAGGGAAGAGGGAGAGGAGAGTGTGAGGGAGAGAGGAAAGCAAGAGGGAAGAGGGAGAGGAGAGTGAGAGGGAGAGAAGGGTAAAAGAGAGAGATAGATAGATATGGATAGAGAGTGTGTATGTTTGGTCGGTGATATAGAGAGAGTGAATAAGAAAGAGACACATAGATACAAATAAGATATTATATAGTATTATAAAACCAGTTTAGATCCATATTAATCCTGGAAATATTAAGCACTCAGAGCGATCAAATATCTCGAGGTGCAAACCTTTTCTCAATTTTTTCACTCAAAAAAGAGGTTTGCACCTCGAGAGATTTGATCCCTCTTAGCATTTGATAGATCTAAGATTAAGATGGACCTAGACTGGTTTGATAAAGAATGGGAATGTGGGCATTTTGACACATCTATCATTCTACTCATAAATAGGTGGCAAGAATCATATGATGAGTTTTTAATCTTTGCGCAAGTGCTCTCTAGCCCAATATGGTGGAGATGTTGTAATGTAAAGTTTAACATTTTGACTAAGTAAAATTACATAAAAATAAAATTTAAATAAATAGATTAATGTAAAGTAATGTAAACATTTTAGCTTGGTCACAATAAAATAAAAAATAAAATAAAAATAACTCTATAAAAATAAAATAAAAATGGCCCATAGTATTGACCCATGGCATTGAGAACCCATGGTATTCATGTGGAATATAGCATATTTAAAGGGGGGAATTAAACGAGCCTAGATCCATCTTAATTATGATCTACCAAGCCTCTATAGGGGTCAAATATCTTGATATGAAAATATGTTTTAGAGTGAAAAGAAATTTGATCCCTCTGGGTGCTTGGTGTATCTAGAGTTAAGATGAATCTAGGCTGGTTTACCCTTAATGTTTGTGTCGAGAGGAACTCTCCAACCCAGTATGGTAGAGATATTGTAATGTAATGTTTAACATTTTGACTAAGTCGAATTAGATAAAAAAAATAAAAAATTAATGTAATGTATTGTAATCTAAACATTTTAACTCAGTCAAAATAAAATAAAAATAAAAATGACAAAATAAAAATAACTCTATAAAAATAAAATAAAAATAAAAATAAAAATGACCCATTATATTGCGAACCCATGGTATTCATGTGGAATATAGTCTATTTAAAAGAGAAATTAAACCAACCTAGATCCATCTTAACTATGGATCTACCAAGGGCCAAGAGGGATTAAATCTCTTGATATGCAAACCTCTTTTAGAGTGAAAAGAGATTTGATCCCTCTTGACGCTTGGTAGATCCAGAGTTAAGATGGATCTAGACTGGTTGGAGATGTGCTCTCCAACTTAATATGGTAGAGATGATGTAATGTATGTTAAACATTTTGACTTGGTAAAAATAACAAAATTAAATTAAAAAACATAAATTTCTGCACATGTTGTAATGTCTTGTTTAACATTTTGAGTGGGTAAAAATAAAATTAATAATTATATTTATAATTGCACTGAAAGGTGCTTTCTAACCCTGTATAGTAGAGATGTTGTAACATAATGTAATGTGAACTTTTTAACTAGGTCACAATAAAAATAACAAAAAAATAACCCTATTAAAAAAAAAGAAAAAAAAAAGACCCATGTTATTGAGAACCTGTGGTATTCATGTGGAATATAGCTTATTTAAAGCGGTAAATTAAACCAGTATAGATACATTTTAACTTTGAATCCACCAAGCGTCAAGAGGGAACAAATCCCTTGACTCACAAACCTCTTTTAGAGTGAAAAGAGACTTGATATCTCTGTGCCCTTGGTAGATCCAGGGTTAAGATGGATATATTTTGGTTATAATTATAATTAATAATTAAATCATCATAGATTCATCTTAACTCGAGATCTTCCAAGCACAAAGAGATATCAAATCTGTTGAGTTGCAAACCTCTTTTAGAAAAGAGATTTGATCCCTCTTGGCCCTTGGTAGATCCGGAGTTAAGATGGATCTAATCGAGTTTTAATAAGACACAGAAGAATGAAGGTCATATCAAATTTTCTCTTTATGGAAGGAGATACTACAATTTACTTATGTTTACTGTTTAATCATAATTTATAAATAAAATATATTAAATTTATTTTTGGATTATTAAAATTTAAAAATATATATATTATTATTTTAAATTTATTTTGGAGTTATTAATGCTAATTTTATAGTTGTAATCAAATTAATTTTAATAACAGTTCATTTATAATTCTATTTAAATAATTAATAATGATGGATTATTTTGAATAACATGATGTAACTACCTTTATCATTATTAGTATTAATTCATTTTAAGGGTAAGTTTTTGCATTTAATTATAAAGATGAGATCTCTACTTGGTCAACTTATTTAATAATGTGTTTGTTTGTGAGATATTAAAGAATGCTTCCAATCTCACTAGATATTGAAAAATACCTTTCAAAATCCTTTTGTTAAAACTCATTTTGAAAATAAGTCTATTCGATAAAAATAACACTTTTTAATGCATACTCCCTATATTTATTTAATACTCTCTTTTATACCCCCAATATCTATAAACCCAACATCGCCCCATTTTCAATACCCATAATATATTGACTCTATTTTTCACAATTTTAAAACTCCATTTATGAATGAATGTGATAAGATATATTGTCCGTTAGATGAAGCCCCTGTAGCTAGAACTTACTAATATTCTCATGGACCTATTGATGGTGTTGGAAATCTGTCAACCAAGGGTGTCTCCCTCATGAAAATTCCCAAATAGACTTCACACCGTTTGGTGTAGGAGCCCTTCCAAAAATAAGGCTCGGCTTCCATATGTTCTTAGATATTTTCTTTGGCTACAATGTTTAACACAAGAGAGTAAAGCACATGTACTTTGAATGAACAAGTATGTATGCCTTGTGGAATGTTCAGCTTCAGAATGTATCAAGGGTCTTATATCGAAAGGGGAGATAAAAGTGAGTCCTTTAAAGATAATTAATAGTACTAATCTAGAAATGACACATGAGCATATGCATATGAATGAATCGATGGACAACTAGTGAAATAGTTCACATAGAAGCAACGGTTGTTAAAACAACATGCATCACAAACATTCAAAGAATAGTCTTACACTATTTATGACATATGCATGAAAGTGTGTTGGCTCAATGAACTTCTAAATTAAGCAAAAGTTCCAAGATATATCAAGGCAGTTAACACCACTAGCCCCAACAGTGGAGCATTAGAGCAACCACTTTCCTCTCCAAAAGAACTATTTTCCTCTCTAATGCCTAATAGGAGGAGCTATCGTGAAAATTCATTTACATAATATATGAAGGTTTATATATAAAAAATGGGGTGACCATTCCCCTTCCTTGTGACTCTTGGACTACCCTCATGGTTGTTTGACTTCTCTATGACACTTTGACTCCTTCATGACTTTTCGAATTTTAAGGATGACTCTCGTACTTCCACTTTACATTACATTTCTCCAATATTGAATTCACATAATCCACAAATGATGTAGAAAATGATGAATCATGACACGACATGGCATGACACTCATGAAATGGACTGCACAATGACATGGGAATGTAAATCCATTCTTTGTTGTTTCTTTCTTTGTGTCTCCTGAAAGATAGAACATTTTCTTCTTCCTCCTCCTCCATAAGGCTTGAAGGCAGGGAGTCTTCAATGTGATCTTGATTTCCAGTTGTTGTTGCAATCTGGTGTCCCTTTGTCTTTCTTGATTGATCCACTTTTCTTTGCAACTACAAATGTTTCTTCTAGTAGGGTATCCTTCTTCATCTCATTCATCATCATCCTTTCATAACATGATAGAATACTTGCAATTGAAATCCACTCATGACAAGACGACATCAGTATGATAAACCCCTAGTCTAACATGATTCGTGAAAACCATTGATTAAGCTAGAATCGGGGGATAGGCTAGGAGATAGGATCGAGAATTGTGCATTTGAGAAACTTAGGAGGTGAGGGGCCCAGACTAAGCCTTGAGACTGCACAATGTGTAGTTCAAGCAGGCCAGGGATAGTCATCTACACAGTTGAAGGGCTCAAGGGGTCAAGTTGAGGGCTTGAGGCTTGAGGCTGCCCAATGTGTAGTTTCAAAGGGCCAAACTAAGCCTTAAGACTATGTAATGCATAGTTTAGCCAGGCCAGGGTAATTTAATTGTGAAGTTGAGGGACTCAAGGGGTCAATCTTGAGGCTTGATCCTTGAGGTTGCCCAATTTGTAGTTCTGGAGGGGAAAAGGCCTAAGACTTGCGCATTTGCATATTTCAAGAGGTCAAGGTTGATGCTTGTTGGTTTAGACTATGTAGTGCGTAGAATAGGATGAATGGAGGCATGAGCTGCGTAGTTCTAGAGCTCAAGGGTTGAGGCTAAGAAATGAGATTACAAAGTGTGCAGTTATGGAAGGCAGTGATTGTGCATTGCTCAGTTCCAAGAGGCAAGGTTGAAGCTTTAGGATTGAGACTATGTAGTGCACAATTTAGTAAGGTTGAGTGAGGCCAAGTTGCTTGGGAGGGAACTTTTTCATATTTGGGTAAGTGTGGGATTAGTGAGGCCAAAGTGAACAAGGAAAAAACTTGAGCATGCTCACACACTTATAACGGTTGAAGACATAACATTGATCACTCATAACACATGAACAACATACTTCCCTCAATGGGACAACATTGTGACAGATTTCCCCAAGTGCGACATTAAAGGTAGTAACACTTTGCGACGACAGTGATGACACTTGTGTGACAGTGCTTGAAACTTTGGGAATGAGTGTGATACATGTCTACATGATAAGAATGACTCATTAGCACCAATTTTATCCCTTGAACCTAACCAAAACTACATATGTACGATGTGCGACTCTTGCCATGCCAAAAGACGACATGTGCGACAATAAGAGGAAAGTGCAAATGATACTTGAAAAATGAAAATGACATTGAAAGCGACACATGCCAAAGCGAAGATAACATGAAAATGACACTTATTATAGTGAAAAAAATAAAAATATATAGCTGTAAACAAGAAAGTGACACTTGCAAAAGCGAAATTTGTAAAAACTCACCAAAATAGAAGAACAATCACAACCAAAGTGAGAGACTGTTAATGAAAGCATGCACTCACTATCGACATAGGTTGAAAATCACACATGAACTATCTTGATGGAATTGCGTTATTCCTGATCAAGCTTGCATAAAAGAGCACACCCATGGACTTGTTGCAGACTTAGCATGTGTGAGCAAGTGACTTTGACACTTAATGATCGACCATAAAGTGACTATGGAACGAACAATCGCAAGTTCCCTAGTAGGATCCAAAATTCAAGTGTAGCCCAATTTTTGGAGGGTGTTTATCACATCAACAACAGTTGGAGACACACTGGTAGAACTCTAGCTTCTCTACCTTGGTAAAATATTATGTGCAGGGTCTAGTTTCTCACGAAGTATTAATTCATCGTCCATATTACTTTGGTTTCCCCACTTAACCTGGTTATAGATATAGTATCCTTCATCTCTTTCTTGGTAAAAATCATAAATCCATATGTATCGCAATGTTTCAAATTCATGAGAAGGGTCATGTAATTCATGAGCTTAAGATATTTAGTGTGTGATTTTTGATCTCTGGTGTTGCTCTACTACCATCAGTCTTGGACAGTACCCGGGCAGAGTAACTTCGGGAACACAAGAATTTATTTTCGATCAGCAAGCCTGGACAGTACCCTGGTGAAGTTACTTTCCTCACCTCCTTGTGTAGGAATCCTTTCTCTTATTCACCCTTTGTTTATTTATTTTATATAGGATTGTGTATCGACGCTTATTTATTTCATGGGGTAGAAGAGGGATATCAAATTATTGAGAGAAGAAGAGGTTGTTCCTTAAGAGAAGCATATGCAAAACATTTAATATTTCTTTGATTTTTTATATTTTCCCCTTATCCTTCTCTACTTGATTGGATCAACATGGAAAACATTGAAACATAAAGAACTAAGCATAGAAACGAGGCTCCTAAAATATATACGGGTGTCATGGTTTCACACAAAGCTCTCCTTACACAAGGATCATATTTTCCATAAAAACATCATCGAACACAAGGTATAAACCAAGACAAAGAATAAGGACTAAAGGTTAGCCAAATGTTGCGGTGTCATAAGGCCCTTCTTTATTTTTCCACATTGTCTTTCGATCCGAAGGGAACATCGTTCATGTGAAGTATTATTAAACAAACACGAAAGGAGAGATAAGAGACAACAAGAAAACAAAATCAAAAGAAAAAAGAAAATGGAGGATAACTGAAAATGGGATGTAAGACAAAGGTAAGAAAATACAAGGAGGATTACAGAGAGCAAGTGAAAAATGAATGCGAAAAGAGACTGGTATGTAGGTAGACCTACTCTTAACCTAACTAGCTAGAAGGTTAGGGTCGAGTATAATGAAATTTCCAATGTAACCATTATAACTTCTCCTAACTTGCATACAAAAATATACAAGAAATTAAAACAGATATAAAATAATTTGCAATAGAAAATATAAGTGTTTGAATAACTTGGACAACAAATTGAAGGTCTTACCTCTCAGTAGAAAGATATTTCATAAGCACTACTTCTAACCATATCACACTCTTTCCTTTTTGGTGAAAACCATAATTAAAAATACCTTGGAAGCTTCTTGCGAATGTATCTTCATATGTACCATCCTCCTTAGAAAGCATGAGAAAAAATAAAAAAAAATTATTTACAATGAAGCTTGTCGGGTAAGATTGCTCCAACATTTCAACGATTGGATCATGAAATTCGAAACAATCCTCTTGAGAACCTTGAGGTCCTTGAAAAGATGAATTTCCAATTAAAAGTACTGGATCAAGATGAGAATATTTTAAGGGAAAATGAATTTGATCATATTCAAAAGGCTTGTCAAGATAGTGAGGGCCTGACATCACCATAAAAATGGTTGAAGTGCCTCACTTGCTTGAAAAGTATCCAAATAGTGAGATAAACCATATAGATAAATCAATGTGAAAAATTGTCATCGGATATGTTGGTGGGAGTATAATATATTGAATGAAAGTTAATATTATGATCATATGGACCATTTCTGGCATGATATTCTTGGTTAGTAGATGACAAAGATAGATCAGTTTGAACAAATTTACAAATTCCTTAAACCATAGAATCATCTCCCTCATATGATAAATCTGACAAACCATTCCCTTGTAATTGATTACACACTACACTAGCATCGAAATCATCAAAAGAAGTGAAAATGAATGCCAGTATAGCAAATACATGAAACCAGTCATGATACAATGAGTGAAGAAGAATTTGATTCACAAGATAACTCATGTATTCATTAGCACTCAAGAGGATTTCAGGTGTGATTAAGAAAAATATTAGTAGTATAACATTCACAAGAAAAACTAGGAGATGACTATTCTGAAATGCATCTAATAGACATGTTTACTTCAGCCAAAGATAATCTTTGAAATGAGCAACTTCACAATTCCATTCTTTTATGAGAGATACACACTCCAAACCCAAGTTAAGTACAAGAGCATTGCATGGAGATGAATCAAATTAAATAGAATCTTTAATATGATCAAAATTTGAATCTTGAAAGTTTGAAAGAATATATCTGAAATACCAAACATCTTTCAAGAAGGAATTTACATCTAGTGAAACCATGCGAAGAAAGGAATTTTCTAGAAAAATCATATGTGACTTAGTTCAGGGACCTTACCAAAGTCATGAGATCCTGATATAACCATCAACGGAAGTTGAAGTGCCTCTACTTCCTAACAATCCCCAAAGATTTCAAGGATTATCAAATAACATTTTGAATATTGAATCAGATCATGCATGGTTTGTGGATAACTGCTACCAATAATTTCAATAGGACCACTACTAATTGGATGGAAGCCATCTCTATCAATAATTTGATTGGATTTTACAACTTTAAAAACCATATTACTCAAATTGAAAGATCCTTTTGATCACAAATCTAGATATGTATGAATGAGATAAATTTCATGAGCAAGCTAATTTGAAGAGTTTTCCTCATGAAAAACTGAAGAGGACAAGGAGTAGAATAGATACTCAATGATTTGATTGTTTCCTTTTTCAGCGTGGCTAACATCACTACCTTGTGTAAATTGAGAAGTTAACTCATCAGATGAATAACTTGAAGAGCATGAAGTATCTTCATCGCAAGCAGATGCATCACATATGGTATAACACAAGGGATAGTGAGGTGGAGAGGAAGTTTTTACAAGAACATTTTTCTTTGGCTAGATCATATTCCATATCTAATTATTTCTAATCAAAATATTCTCGAGAAACTGAAAGATTAGTTGATGCACCTAGGAATTCGTAATCACATACATCAATAGAGTCATCAAAATGATGGTTTCCCAAGACTAAAAATCTAGGAAAATTGTTTTCATTTGATTCGTAGCCGAAATTAGCAGATTGAAAATCATAAAAATGAGGGAACAACATCTTGATATGGGGAACGTTGGAAAATGGAAGAGAGATGAAAAGCCTCTTCACTTTCCTTCCTCCACCTGTGTAATGTGATTTCCTTGTGACTGACCGTAATTTGAACCAACAACGTGAGAATAAAGAGAGTGTGAAGAACTAGTTGGTGGAAAAGATTAATCAAGTGGATCATGATACAAAGAGTCATGGCATGTAGATGATAGAGGGTGACCGATGTCCCTTGAAGAAGTAGTACTTTTAGTGGAAACAAATTCATGATTGAGGTTAAGGATGCTAGTATCATCTTAAGGAGTGGAAGAATTAGCCTTCACCCTAGGCTTCATGAAACATTCCATAGAATCCTTCATTGGATTTGAATCATGATAGGTGGATGAAGGTTTAAGAGATGGATCGGTAATCTAAATTTTTTCTTTCCAAAATTTGTCATTGTCACAAGGAGGCACCCACATCAGAACTAAAAAAGGAGGACAAGGAACAAAAGGAATAGTAGTTTTCTCCTCTGAAATTAGAAGTGTTTCATGATTTACAAGAGTTGGAGAAGAAGAAATACGAGGAGGTTCAAATTCACCATGCAAATAGATATGAACCAAATTCTCAAACTTTTGTTTCAAAAAATCCCAATTTGTATCTTCTTCAAAAAATTCATAAAAAAAGGTGAAAGAATCGATTAGAAAAGTCCTCAATTGATTCATTAGGATTCAGTCATAGTTGATTAATTATTTTAAGATCATCCTGGTAATCATACCTATCAAATGCTAAATGAAACTCCTTGATGAGGTGTTCAAAAGAATGAATGGAAGAAGGTGGTAAGTTATGAAACCATTGACTAACCCAACCCTAAAGTGTGAGGCAGAAAAGAATACAAGCCACATCTTCATAGTCAATTTCATAGTGTTCATTAAACTTAAGAAAAATGGATGTGTGCTCGGTAATGGATGTATCACCCCCATTATCAAAATTAAATTGAGATAAGTCATCAAGTTGTTCCACAGAGATTAAACGTTCACCACGGGATATGTTAGAGAGACATTCTGGGACTATGATTTGGGGATGAGCCATTTGAAATAACAGATTCAAAATAGAATCAACGAGCACAAGTTGTCATATGACCCTCCTTCTAGCAACATTTGTTGACAGTGATCGAAAATTTTCAACCATGGGGGTCTCCCCAATGAAAAGTCCCAATTAGACTTCACACAATTTGGTGTAGGATCCCTTTCAAAAATAACACCTAGTTGTCGTATGTTATCAGAATTTTTCCTTGGCTACGATGTTCAGCACAAGATATTAGTGCACAGGGACTTTAGATGAACAATTGAGTATGCCTTGTGGAATTTTCAGCTGCAAAATGTATCATGGTTCTTCTACCGAAAGGGGAGAGAAAAGTAAGTCCTTTAAAGACAAGTAATAGTACTAATATAGAAAATACACACGAGCATATACATATGAATGAGTCATTGGAAAACTAGCGAAATAGTTCACATAGAAGCAATGATTGTTGAAACACATACAACACAACTTCAAAAAGATAAGTACCAAAGCTGTCAAAATAGTTCAATTTCCATAGTACAGATGAAAATAACATACATCGAAAACATTCAAGAAATGGTGTTATAATATTTACGATGTATGCATGAAAGTGTGTTGGCTCAATGAGCTTTTGAATTAAGCAAAAGTTCCAAGATACAACAAGACATTGAACACCACTAGCCCCAATAGTGGAGCAACAAAGCTACCAATTGCTCATCCAAAAGAACTATTTTCCTCTCTAATTCCTGGTAGAAGGAGCCAAGGTGAAAAGTAATTTTCATGAGCTATGAGGGTGTATATATAACTGATGGGGTGGTGATTCCCCTTCCTTGTGACTCTTGGACTACCCTCATGGTTGTTTGACTTCTTTATGACTCTTGACTCATTCATGACTTTTCACATTCTATGGATGACTCTTGGACTTCCACTTTACATTACATTTCTCCAATATTGAATCTACATAATCCATAAATGATGTGGAAAATGATGACTCATGTCATGAAATCACATGACAATGATGACATGGACTTGATGATGACATGGAAATGTCAAGCCATTCTTTGTTGTTTCTCTCTTTGCATATCCTAAAACATGGAACGTGTTCTTATTCTTCCTCCTCCATAAGTCTTGAAGGTAGGGAGTTTTCAATGTGATCTTGATTTCCAGTTGTTGTCACAATATAGTGTCCCTTTGTCTTTCTTGATTGATCCACTTGTATTTGCAGCTACAAGGATGTCTTATAGCAGGGTCTCTTTGATCTCCTTCATCATCATCCTATCATAACATGATAGAATACCTGCAACTAAAATCCACTCATGACAAGATGACATCAATCTGATAAAACCCTAGTCTAACATGCTTCATGAAAACCATTGAATAAGCTGGAACTTGGTGATAGGCTGGGAGACAAGCTCAGGAATTGTGAATTTGAGCAGCTAAGGAGGTCAGGGGCCCAGACTGAGCCTTGAGGCTACACAATGCATAGTTCAAGCAGGACAGGGCTAGTCATTTACGCAATTGAGGGGATCAAGGGATAAGGCTGAGGGCTTGAGGCATGATTTTTCCCAATGCAAAGTTTTGGAGGGCATAGACTAAGGGATTGTGTAGTTGTGCAACTCAAGAGGTCAAGGGACATGACTAAGCCATGAGACAATGCAATGTATAGTTTAGGTAGGCCATGGAAAGATAATTGTGCAGTTGAGGGACTTAAGGGGTCATGCTTAAGGCTTGAGCCTTGAGGTTTCCCACTGCATAGTTCTAGAGGGACGAAGGCCTAGGGCTTGAAAAATTGCGCAATTCAATAGGTAAAGGTTGAGGCTTGCTGCTTGAGACTGCATAGTGCATAGAAGAGGATGACTAGAGGATGGGGCTTCTAAGTTCTAGAGCTTAAGGGTTGAGGCTAAGCATTGAGATTGCATAGTGCGCAATTCTGAAAGGCATGGATGGTGCAATGCACAGTGCCAAGAGGTAAGGTTGAAGCTTGAGGACTGAGACTACACAGTGCGCAGTTCAGGAAGGCTGAGTGAGGCCAAGTTGGTTGGGAAGTAACTTTTCCAAATTTGGCTAAGTGTGGGATCAGTGAGGCCAAAGGGAAAACGGAAAAAAATTGAGCATGATCACACACTTAGAATAGTTTAAAACACAACATTGATCACTCAGAACACATGAACAACATACTTCCCTAAATGCGACGACATTGTGACAAATTTACTCAAGTGCGACGTTGAAGGTACACTTTGTAACGACAGTGACGAAATTTGTCCGACAATGCTTGAAGCTTTGGAAATGAGTTGGATACATGTCTACATGATAAGAATGAATCATTGATACTAATTTTACCCCTTGAAGAAAACCAAAACTACATATGTGCAATGTGCAACGCTTTCCATGCCAAAATACGACATTTGCGACAATAAGAGGGAAGCGCACACGCCACTTGAAAAATGCAAACAATGTTGAAAGCGACAAATGCCATAGCGAAGATAGCATGAAAATGACAGTTATTATATTGAAAACAAGAAAAAGAGATAGACATAAACGTGAAAGTGACACTTGCAAAACCAAAGGTGCGCAAAATTGACGACTGTAAAAACTCACTCAAATAGAAGAAAAATCACAACCAAAGTGAGAGATAGTTGATGAAAGTGCGAAGTCACTGTCGACATAGGTTGAAAATCACACATACACTGTCTTGATGGAATTGTGTTATGCCTGTTCAAGATTGCATAAAAGAGTGTGCTCATGAACTTGTTGTGGACTGAGCATATGTGAGCAGGTGACTTTGACACTTATTGATCAACCATAAAGTTACTATGGAACGAATGATCGTAAGATCCACAGTAAACTCCAAAATTCAAATGTAGGCCAAATTTTGTAGGATGTTTGTTGCAGCGACAATAATACCTTGCAAATTGAATGGAAAATAAGATTCAAAACTACCTTAAAGTAACTTAAGTAATAACTATTCAGCTTATGTACAAAGGGATGATTCATTTATGAAGAATGAAGAACTCCCTTAAGGTTGTTGGTATGTTTAAAGGAATTGTTTAATTATGACAATGTAATGAATTTTGTTAAGATCATTCTCTCTACCGTTATCTCGTTTATACAAGGAGTACGCTCATGAACTTGTTGTGGACTGAGCATATGTGAGCAGGTGACTTTTACACTTATTGATCAACCATAAAGTTACTATGGAACGAATGATCGTAAGATCCACAGTAAACTCCAAAATTCAAATGTGGGCCAAATTTTGTAGGATGTTTGTTGCAGCGACAATAATACCTTGCAAATTGAATGGAAAATAAGATTCAAAACTACCTTAAAGTAACTTAAGTAATAACTGTTCAACTTATGTACAAAGGGATGATTCATATATGAAGAATGAAGAACTCCCTTAAGGTTGTTGGTATGTTTAAAGGAATTGTTTAATTATGACAATGTAATGAATTTTGTTAAGATCATTCTCTCTACCGTTATCCTGTTTATACAAGGAGTTTGGCTTAATTGACAAATATTCACTAGTGAGATAATGGTCTCTTCCCCAGTCTAGAGGCAAGTAAGTTATTTCTATTATGTAAAATCAATAGATCAAGGTATGAAAATCTGCTTGTAATCAATTTTTGTTGACACCTAATCCTAAGGGATTGGGAAAAATTGTACATTAATGTAAAATAGGAAATAAGGAAGTCTAAGGGACATTGAGAAATGAATCCCAATAGTCTCCCCTCCATGTATATATTCATAGGCAGCCTCAATCAATTTTTATGAGTTATTTTGTGGAGCTACCTTCTGGCCTGACATGGTATCAGAGCCAGTTCTGTTTCTGACATTACTACTCGTGTAACTCCCTCTCCGCCTCTCTACCAGCACCTGGCAGAACTACTCCCTCTCTGTCATACAGTCCGCTTCTTTCTCTATGGAATTCAATAGATGATATGTAAATTTGTTTTTATGTGAAAACAATCGATTGCATTCTGCTTCTGTTGCATTTTGTTTTTTTTTTTGTGTGAGGCCTCCTCTGTGCAGAGTCGAACTGCAGTCTCGATGCTCACTTCTCCTGCGAATTAACTATGGCTCTCTACTCTCTCACCCTTGGCGTTGCCACAGACAACACTTAGCTCACTCTCGTCGGAGGCCCACATCTTGGTGTGGTGGCTCTGCTCCTACCATGCATTTGCTTCTACACTCACACTCTCACACTCCTCCCTTCGTAGCTGCGTGCGCGCTTGGCCTACACCTCTGCTCCCTTGACTTGCAACACTCCTCCCAACTCCCTTTTCCGTTGGCTCCCTCCTTCGCCCGTCATCGGTCCCCTGTCTACTCCCTCCGCCATCTGCTCCCTCCTCCCGTTGCTCCCACACTCCCTCCACCTGTCCCTCCCTCGGTGGCTGTCATTGTTCGGCCCTCCCCAGACCCCCCTCCCCAGAAAATACCTCCCACAGGTCCTACCTCCCCTAGAGCCTACCCCACTCAGGTTCTAACTCCCCCAATTGAAAACTGCCCTAGTTGTCAACTCCCCTAGATACCACCCAAAAAAAACCCATTTTTTTGCCAAAAAAAAGAAGAAAAATTCCCTTTTACACCAAAAATATATATTTTTCCTCTGCTACCAGAACTGATTTTTTTTTCCCCACCAGAAGTACAAATTCGTTTTCAATACACATATTTTAATGCATTCATTGATATCAATTGTTGGAATAGTTCTCTTTGGAAAAGAGAACTATCTTGAGTGGTCCCGAAAGATAAAACACACACTCATTTTTAATGAGTTGTGGAGAGGAATTTGTGAAGGAGAAGGAGACAATTCACCTGCAAAGCCCACCTCAGACAAGGAGATCATTATTTGGGAAAACAAGAATTGCAATGTTTGTGCCTTGATTGCAGCTTCTGTAAATGAAGAGGTGAGTCGCCATATTACACCATTTTCAAATGCCTATGAAGCCTTGACGAAATTAAAAGAACTCTATGAATCACATTCAGAACTTGAAGTTGTTGAATTAATAATTAAGTTATTCATACTTGAATTGAAAAATGACAACCCTCTTGCTTTAGCATCAGAAATAAGATCTATCATGCATGACATTAAAAATACTGGTTTATAAATTGACATACCTCTCATAGCTTATGTCAAGGCATTGTAACCCACTTACTCACACTATCTTGATTCATTGCAAGAAAGTGGAAATCTCAAGGAGATAACCTTTGACTCCCTTGAGAAAAAGTTTGTAGACAGAGAGAAGGCTTTTGGAAAGAAGACAACCCCTCAGTATTTTGAAGAAGTTGTATGTTTTGCACATAGAGAAAAGAATCATGCTCAAGATTCTTCCAGAAGGAGAGGTGGCCAAAGAGGACGAGGAAGAATAAATTTAGGAGGAAGGGGGGTCAGACAAGCTCAAAGTGAAAAATCTGACGTTCATTGCATATGTTGCAATAGAGATTGGCATGCATCTACATGTAAGCTACCTTGGGACATAATTGAGCAGGAAAGAAATCAAGAAAAAGGTAAAACTCATGACAAAGACAAAGGTAAAGCACCTGAATCTGCTCATTATGTTGTAGCACATTGTAACATTGGAGTAACTGAAGACTTGTTTAATGATTCACCTACTTCTTGGAGACATGATTGGTTGCTAGATTTAGGAGCAACATGTCACATGACTTTTAGAAAATATTTTTTTGAAGAATTTACTAACAAGGTTGATGGAGCAGTATAATTTGTAGACAAATCTAAACTCAAGCCATCAAGGGTTGGCACAATCAGGCTTAAGTTGCCTAGTCTTCCAGACAATATTCTACATGAGGTTCTATACCTCCTTGAGTTGAGGATAAACTTGTTGTCCTTGGTCCACATCTGCCAACAAGGAAACTCCATTCACATGTTTGATGGAAAGGTTGAGGTCAGAAAAGAATAATATCACTCACTTGTCATGAGAGGAATAGAAGAAGGAAGACTCCTAAAGCTGCAAGGTACCTCTGCTCATGCACAAAACTTTGCATTTAATTCTCACTATGATGAAGGTACATACCCATCAAGTATTTTATGTCATGCTATATTTGGACACTTAAACTATGACAACCTTCGATTGTTGAAGAAAAATGGTGTTACTGGATTGCCTACAATTCCTAGGAAACTTAAGCGATGTGATGCTTATATTCTAGGAAAGCATAACAAATAGTACTTTTGTGATTCACATTCCAGAGCACATAGAAAAATTGTTCTTCATTCATATTTATGTGGCCCCATGCATGTTCCTTCTGCAAATGGAAATAAATATATGATGACATTTATTGATGATTACACCAGAATGTGTTGGGTTTACTTATCGAAGAACAAATCTGATGTTTTTAAAACATTCAAGAATTTTCATGCATGGATTGAAAATGATGCACAAACTCATATTGGCTCTTTGCGCACTGATAATGGAAAAGAATACTGAATTCAAATGAATTTGAAAACTATCTTCGCCAACATGGGATCAAAGATCAAACAACCGTGCCCTATAATCCCCAACAGAACGATATACATGAGGGAATGAATGGGACAATTTTACATATGGTTTGCTTCATGATGTTTTTAAAGAACGTCAAATTGATGTTTTGGGTTGATGCAGTTCTATGGGTTGCGTACATAAAGAATATGTGTCCTTCTAATGCAATTAGAAATAAAACTCCTTATGAAATGTGGCATGGCCACATTCCTTCGGTAAAGCATTTCAGGGTCTTTGGTTCCACCTGTTATGCTTTGATACCTAAGGAACAAATAAATAAACTTGGTGCTAGAAGTTGAAAATGTATCTTCTTGGGGTATTCCAATACCTCCAAAGGATACCGTCTCTATGATGAAGTCAATAAGAAGTTTGTAGTATCTAGATATGTCATATTCCTTGAATCTTCCAAGACTCACAATGTTGTTGAGTGGCAGCTTGATCGCTTGGATAGATTCACACATGCAAAGTCATTTCAAAAATTTGATAACCAGATTCCACATCTTGAATGGGGAATTCCTATACTGAATCAATCTGTGGAATTGTTTTCCGAAGCACTCTCTCCCCCACATGAAGAACCAACCATGAATGAAATCTTGAATGATGTGATTGACAGAATTGGGAGACTGAATCTTGATTCAATCCCAACTCAGTCAAATGAGAAACCTGGGCCATCTCAGAAAGGTCCCCCAAAATGGCTGACAAAGACACTGGAAACTGTTCATCTCGATGAGGTTGGAAAGACAGGAACAAGAAGTTCCACCAGACAAAATGGAGGTGATGTAGATGATTCTGATTCACCTATTGATATGGATATTTCTTATAATTCCGAATTGAATTTGTCTACAGATCTTGAACCAACTTCCTTCAAATAATCCGCTTCTCATGATGAATGGAATGAAGCAATGCAAAAGAAGTATGATGCCTTGATAAAGAATGGCACTTGGAATATGGTTGATCCTCCATTGAGAACCAAACCAATTGGATGCAAGTGGGTCTACAAGAACAAGTACAAAGCGGATGCCTCACTTGACAAGCACAAAGCTAGGCTTGTGACAAAATTTTTTGCACAGAAAGAAGGGGTCTATTATGAGGAAATTTCTTCCCCCACAACAAAATGGGCTACCATCCGTACACTCTTTGCCTTAGCAGCTCAGAATGGTTGGGAAGTCCATTAGATGGATGTACAAATTTCTTTTCTGAATGGAGATCTAAAGGAGAAGGTTTTTATGTCCCAACCAGAAGGATTTGCTGTGAAGGGCCAAGAACAAAAAATATGCAAGCTTATAAAATCCTTGTATGGCCTCAAGAAAGCACTATGAGCCTGGTATGAAAAGTTAACTTTCAAACATCATGATCTTGATGATGCAACTTTGTTTGTCAAGAAAGTTGGAAAAACAGTTTTATATCTTGTGGTGTATGTAGATGTTATTTTGATGATAGGGAAAAATGAGAGTTATATTGCATCCATAAAGAAGAAATTGAAGAAAGGTTTTGAAATGACTGATTTGGGCTATGTTCACTACTATCTTGGTATTGAAGTGACCCAACATCCTAAATTTATATTCCTTTCTCGGAAGAAGTACATTGGAGATCTATTGAATAGGTTTGACATGGTTGAATGCAATATTTTGACCACTCCAATGGAACAAAAATTGAAGCTCACATCCATTGAAGGGAAATAATTTTAGGATGCAACGAAGTATAGATAGCTTGTAGGAAATCTCATCTACTTGACTACTACTAGACCATACATCTCATTTGTTGTTGGAATCCTCTCCAGGTTTATGCAAAAACCTTGTGAAGGACATTAGTCTGCTACAAAAAGAGTTATAAAGTACTTGCAAGGGACTCATGACTTTGGACTCAAATATACACTGGTGGGTGACTTCAGCTTGATTGGATACTCTGATTCATACTTTGATGGAAACAAAGAAATTGGGGTATCTACTTCAGGTTATACTATGAGTCTTGGATCAGGAGTTGTCTCCTAGAGATCACACAAATAGTCAGTTCCAACAGATTCCACAACTGAGGGAGATGTGGCAGCAACTGAAGCGACAAAGGAAATTGTGTGGCTTAGGAAAATCCTAGAAGATTTGTAGATGAAACAAATGCATTCAACTCCACTCATGATCAACAAAAATTCTGAAATAAAGTTGGCCTAGAACCCAAAGTTCCATGATCGAACGAAGCACATCAATACAAAATACCATCTAATTCGACATCATGTTGAGGCCAAAACAATCCATCTACGACATTGTTCCACAAATAAGCAGATTGCAGACATTTTCACCAAAGCGCTTGGAAGAGAAAAGTTTGAAAAATTCATAATGATGCTTGGACTCATCAACATCCCTTCATATCAAGGGGGGTAATGTTGACACCTAATCCTAAGGGATTGGGCGAAATTGTACATTAATGTAAAATGGGAAATAAGGAAGTCTAAAAGACATTGAGAATGAATCCCAACAATATCCTCTCCATGTATACATTCATAGGCAGCCTCAATCAATTTGTATGAGTCATTTTGTGAAGTTACCTCGTGGCTTGACAATTTTAAAATGAACATTCTATTTGGCAATTATAAAAGATTTTGAATCATTTAGTTTATGTATGAAAAATAGTCCATAAACGATGTTTTCATATGTGATAATATGCATAGACTCTTAAACTTATAATAATAATGTTTAGCCTATTCTAATTATTTAATCATTTTATAACATAAATATCAAGTTAGTGATCATATTACTTAATATTGAAATTAATAAATCAATGCTTAATTAAAAAAACAGTGAGGTAAATAATTAAATCCACTTGACGAAATATACTCATTAATCTGCTTATCTTAAAAAAAATTAAATAAACTAATTAACTAATAAAATATAAGACATGATTCACTCATTTTCAAACTTGCTTAAACCTCAAAATTGTTTCAAATTTAGCAAAACGTGCTAAATATTATATCTAAATACTACACCATTTTAGCATTTAAAGGAGGACTGTAAACTCATGTTGAAGCTACTTAATTTTGAACCAGACAAGTAACATCCAATATAAAGTCATATTGCGGAAACCATAAGCGTGTGATTATAGCGCTCCATTATCATCCTATATCGTTATTGCATCGAGCAACAAATTGTTTAATATTTTGATATTAAACACGTCCAGTAAGGACGTCTAGCGGCAGAATATACTAAGCACGTTAAGCAAATATTTATTCAAATACTAAAAACATCATATATTTTATTTAAATATGAGTGACATCCAGATGAGATAGAGGAGTGCATGCAATGTGCAGCAGGATCTATTTTGAGTTAAATAGATGCAATCTGAATATATTGTAGCATTGGCATTAAACTATTTGCATACTAAATCTCAAAAAATCTCTAATTGAATCGAAACAATGAATTTCAAAAACATCTCTAATGTGAATAGAGGTATTGACATTAAATTATTTTACTCTCAAATTTCAAAAACATTTTTAATTGAATAATTTTTTATTTTTTATTTATTTTTAATTTCAAAAACATTTTTAATTGAATATGTACAGCTAAAATATATTTAGGCATTGAATTTAAATTATTTCTATCATCCCCAATTTAGTACAAATTTCTAATTGAATATATTTTATTTTGCATTGAATTATTTCCATACCAAAATTCAACACATTTGTAATTGAATATTTGTAATATATATATGTGTGTGTGTGTAAGCTTACAGTTATGAATAAATCATTGAATAATAAAACAACTACAACTAGAGTTGGAGTGAGTTTTATTATTAAAATCATTATCATTGTAAATGTTTTAGATACCGAAAAGCTAGAGAGTCAATTTTGTCATTAAAGTCACCATCATTGTACACCTTTTAGACAACCCTAGAAAAACTAGATTCAGTGTTGTCAATAAAATCACCATTATTGTAAGTCTATCTAAAAAAGCAAGAGCCATAGCCAATATTGTCATTAAAATCACCATCATTCTAAGTCTTTTAGATACCCTTAGAAAATCCAAAGCCAGAGGCAGTCCTATCATAAAATCACCATCATTGTACATCTTTTAGATACCCTTAGAAAATCCAAAGCCAATCTTGTCATTAAAATTACCATCATTCTAAGTATTTTGCATACCCTTAGAAAAGCCACAGCCACAACCAATCCTATCATTAAAATCACCATCATTGTACATCTCTTAGATACCCTTACAAAGCTAGAGCTAGACCCAGACCCAGTCTTGTCCTTAAGATCACCATTATTCTATGTCTTTCCCAAAAACCTAGAGCCAGGGTCAGGGCTCATCTTGTCATTAAAATCACCTTCATTCTAAATCTTTTAGATACCCTTTGAAAAGCCACAGCCATAGCTAGCGCTCTTATTAAAATCACCATTATACATCCTTTAGATACCCTTAGAAAAGCTAGAGCCAGAGCTATTCCTATCATTCAAATCACCATAATTGTAAGTCTTTTAGTTACCCTTAGAAAAACCAGAACCAAAGCAAATGTTATCATTAAAATCACCATCATTGTATGTCTTTTAGACAACCTTTTTTTCAATAATAAAATCAATACCTTACTATTCCAAAGAGAAATCAAAGGATATATAGAAAAACAAAGAAAAATTAGGAAGCCAGAGATTCACACAAGTTGCATACACATATCTGTAAAGTACACAAGAAAATATAGCTAAGACCCTATGAATCCTATAGTAGCAATTCTTGCTATAAAATAAACTGCCTAAAAGTCATCAATACAAAATAATAACAATTCGTAATAAATCTAACATAGTACTAAAATTGACCAACAATAGTATCTGAAAGAAAAATAACATGTCTTTGAGGGAGGGAGCAAAAGCTGCCAAAAACTCTGACTAAAGTAACCTACAAAGATAAAAAACTATCTACATAAATACTGATTAGATTATGTCAAATGATGAAGATGACAATTGCCTCTTTCAACCAAATTTGTGGAATGTCATTCTTCAAAGAAAACAATTCCAGAGGTTGAGGTGGGAGCTCTTTTCGATAAAGAGTGTACCCTTGAATTCCAGTTCTCGTAAATACGTTGGAAAGAAAGTTAGTGAAATATTTCCTTTATTTCTAATAGCTTGTCCTACCAGTAGCAAAGATTAAGTACCTATAGATAGCACATGAAAATCAACCATTGTACTATGCACATAGATTCCCCATAGACTTGTAAATGGAATATCTTTTTTTAATAGCAAAGGCAAGGAGAGTCCATCATCCAATAAGCTCAACTTTCGTATTTGTGTTATGTTCTAAGTTAACCCATATCTAATAAGACTTACTTCCAAGGAGTCTAATGAGGGAAAGCTAGATAAGAAAACAATGAGGGGAGGTCTTGGCCTAAAATACTCCTTGAAAAAAATAATAATTTTGAGAACTACCACCTCATAATTTGTAGATTGGTTTTCTATAATATATTTGTTCCTCATTCTCGATAAACACCAAGCTATAAAGATGGGAAGAGTCTTGTAACTGCCCATATAAAAGTCCCGGTATCAAATACAATTTTCAAAAGAAATAAAATAATTTGAAACATGTAGATAAAGAATACGTAAAGTGTTTTGCAAAACTTCCTTTGCAACTAAACAGTGAATAAAAATATGATCAATTGTTTCAGCATCATACTTGCAAAGACAACATATGCTAAGACCCTTGCAAAGACAACATATGCTAAGACCCAAGAAGTCAATTTTCAATTGGTAATTCCAAATAAAGATTCTATCTCCAACAAAAGGCATCCAAAACATCTTATTGTTTGTGTAAGTTTCCAATTCCATAATTCTTTTTATGTCACCAAATGTTATACTCCAAAGAAGAAGAGACTAAAAGAGTCATAATCTTCTATAACTATAACTTTCCGACTAGCATCATTCTAGCTCCAAACAAGGGAATCCTTCCCCTCACTTAGGAAAATACCATTTAAAAAAAAGCATATGATAAAATTATTCCATTCCAACTCAAAAATATCCTTCGAATAGCAAACTTATCTGAGTCTTTAGATGGCCTTAGAAAAGGGAGAGTGAGAACGAGATCCAGTGCTATCATTGAAGGCACCATCTGCAGTTTGAAGAGATGCAGGTTGTGAGTGGTAAAAAACAGTGCCATGATTGAAACAGAGATACTTTATTTTCGTTGATTGATCCAACAGTCAAAGAAAAATTTGAAGATAAAGCTACGGGCATAGCCCATGGCAGACCGCAAGAACGTGAATAAGGTCCCATGTGCATCATTCTCAGCTTCTAGATGTGTATTTGGCACACCGTTCTCAGCTGCTAGATACGAAGACTCCACTACCCCACCACATATTAACATCTCGGTGTATCTAGTTCTTGGATTCAGCAAGAGGATAATAGAGGAACTGGCTCAAGAGGAGGAAGATACTGACACTTCAAAGAGGGACATTTCCACCACATGATTTTCAATTGACTGGGAGTCTCAAAGATGTGGTTCAAAGCAGTGGCGATTTAAGTTGTAATGATTTTTTTTCTCCCTCTACTTCTTCGGTTCCGTTAGCTGGAATTATTTTGCTAGAAACACTAAACGGTTTTTTCCAGATTGAAGGATTGATGAATGACGTTTCATCTAGGCCACAATCTCAGGAGTAGGAGTTAGTAATTCCTGAAGGAATTATTGAAAATGGCGGAGGTTCTATGGAAATACTGGGTGACTCATTTAAGGCTTTAGAAACCATAGAATCTAAGCGGTCGAGGGTGAGTCGGAAGCCTCAAAGTGAAGGGTTATTTCCCTCATTTTCATGGGGTCCACATCCTGATCTTACATTGACAGAAACCCTAGAGGGTTTTGAGTAGATAGGTGGGGTGACAGGAAACATTTCTTTTGGATCCAAGAAGAGGAGCGAGTAAATTTTACTCTGAATGAAAATTTTGTAGACTGCTGGGGTCTGGTGGACTCTTAGGGAGTAACAATCAGAGCTCAAGAAACTTTAGGATCTAAGTAGTCAGAGAATGGTCGAGAACATCGATTAGTCGAAAAGGGAATTGGTACAGAAGATTTCAAGCTTCACACGACGGGTGTAAAGAGGAAGAAAGATAAGTGCATATGTCCAAAGACTGAAGACCATAATTTGGCACTTGGTGAGGATATCTAGCTCGATGAAGCTATGGAAATGTATGAGAATGTTCTAGTTGGTAGAGCAAGACATTCAAGGCCAAGGATTATGTGAATGAATTAGCAAGACATGGGTTGATACCCTGATGAAAATGATCGAGGTAAGTATTTTGTTTGCAGTTGGGTTAAGCTTCAGTTTGAATCGACGAAAGTGGTTTCATGGGTTCTGGCTAGAAACTAACGCATTGACTCCACTTTGGTCCTTTTGAAGAGGTGGAGTCCCTTATTTGACGCTCATCGTGAATGGTTGGATGTTGTTCCTGTTTCAGTAAAGTTACTTGGACTCCCTGCACAATTATGGACATTGGATGTGTTCCAAGTGATTGGAAACAAACGGGGGGGGGGATTTTTGGACGTTGATATGTCATTCAAGACAACCAACTTAAAGAAGATTGCTAGAATACTAGTCAAATTGGGACCCTTGGGAGGGGAATTTTTCAGATATTAATCTCACCTACAGGGGATATTATCATCTGCAATGGATTGAATACAAGGATTTACCTTGCTTGTGCCATTGTTATCATTGTTAGGGTCATTTTGTGTGGGACTACCTTATGGGCAAGAGAATAAAAGATGCTCTGAAAATATGCAAGATGAAAGTATAGAAAGATTTCAGTCGGAGGGAGTCCACGAAGACATGAGATGAAATATCAGGTAGGAATCTCTAGAAGTGGAATTGATTCCTCCTATGAATCAAGCGGACACGATAGAGAGTGTGAACACGATGCTAGATTACAAGCGGGGGTACAAGCTAAATGAGCGCGAGCCCTCTCCCGAGAAAGAACAGTCTCCAATCCCTATGGGTAGTTGTGTTTCTCCTCATCCCATCCATGTTTCAATTATGAGTGATAAATTCTCTTTGGTCAAGGAGCCTAGTCCTTCCAGGCCTATTATCTCATCTTGTGTGTCCTCTATATTTGTATCACAATGTGATCCTCAAGATAGCATAATTACAACCATCATCCCTTTGAATCCCTCCCGTCCATCTACAACTAAGCCTTACTCTCATCATCTTGTGAATATCCACTATAATCTTAGACCCAGACAATCTAAAGGAAAATGCTTCATAGGGATGGGGAGACTGGGCATCCTCCCGACAAAATCAGTCCTGTGCTGATCTAGAGGTAGAAAAACCCAGATATCTAAGGAATAATTGAAGGCTCGAATTGATATTGCTTAAGGGAAGCAAAAATCTCTTGATGGGGCACTTAGAGCGGCACCAACCCCTGAGCAGGTTCTCCCATGATCATTATTTCTATCAATTATATGGGTTTGACTAGTCCCAAGAAAAAACTAGCGCTGCAAAGGTTAGTCCAAACTTCATATCTAGACATCTTAATACTTTAGGAAACCTTAGGAGTAGGCGATAGGATCAGTGAAGCTCTAAATAAAATTATCCCTAGATGGTTTTTCTTTTGTATTGATGCGAGAGGTCGCTTGGGAGGAATGGCTATGGGATTCAACCTAAAATCCATTATAATCTCTAGCACCTGGTGTACATAACTGATTCTAGGAGCGGATATGTTCTCATATGAATTAATCATGGTTATTTCTGTAGTTAACATGTATGGACCCTACCATGAAAGAGCCCCATTTTGGAACAACTTACTCATCAAATATTTTATGAAGAAAGAAAACCTCATAATCCAGGGGGATTTGAACATCTCATTGGGTGCCTTAGAATTTTGGGAACCTCAAGCCTTTCCAAACCCTATGGCAGATTTCTTTATTAGGAAACTAGTTGACAACCATCTCATTGATGTTAACCTAATCAGATACAAACCATCTTGGAGAAATAGGAGAATGGTTAATCCAATGGTATCCAAATGTCTTGAAAAATTCCTTTTAACGGGGGAAAATGTCCCAGAAACAACTAGGGGGTCTCTCCGGTGTGAAGTTCCAATTAGACCTCACACCGTTTGGGATAGGAGCCCTATCTGATATGTAGGCTTGGCAACCATCATGTTGTTTTTCCCCTCGATACCAAATGAGGAGATGTTAGAGTGAGGGAAAGAATGGAGTTCCCAGAGAATGGGGATGATATCAACTCAAGATTGATAACCTACAAAACAATGTACAAGAATGCAACAACTAAAAAATAAGAAGAATTATGCCTCAAGAAGGGTTAGTGAGCTAAAACAATCTCAGAAATACATGAATAGGAAAGTCGATGCCAGAGGTTAACTACAAATCAATTCACAATAAGTTACTGTTGTTGCGTGGAATAAGAGAAGCAAATATTCAGAGAAGACATGCAAGCTATAAGCCATGGACTAGTTCATTAACATATCGCTCACATGAAAATACACATACAAGCACAATGTAAATATTGGACAAGTGATATAACCATAATGGAAAAGCATGGGAATCAATGATGAAAATTAAGAACGTCTTATTAATGTTGCTGCAAATACAAGTACATGTCCAACAAACCATGTACAACTCATACCAACTTCCAAAGCAAAACCCTAGTGTTAAAATTGGACAAGTAGGTCCGAACTCCATGTTGTGATGCTCAGATGAAGCCACCAATATTTTTATTGGGTTCCTCTTTCGAAGAGGTGCAAGAGCGATCTAAAGGTCATCTTGATCTGATGAGCAGAACATTTATTTTGAATTTATTTTTAATACTTTCAAAACATGTGCAAGTCGGCCTTAAGGTTTTACACCCCCAGCAAATGTGTCACACACCCTCAGTGATTGATATAAATAGAGTCAACGTTAGAGAACATTTCAATCATCTAATCACACACATCCTCATGATCTAGAAATGTATGTCGTAAATATGGATGATGCCGTAAATCTGGATGATGCTAGAAATGGATGCCGTAAATATGGATGATGCCGTAAATATGAATGATGACGTAAATCTGGATGATGCCGGAAATGGATGCCGTAAATCTGGATGATGTCAGAAATGGATGCCGTAAATTTGGATGATGCCGGAAATCTGGATGTGGGATTCTTTTGTTGAATTATGTTGATTTTTGATGAGTTGTCTTTAAGGGCTGTGTGTGTGACACTTCTGGTTGGCTGACCGTATTGAGACTTTGCTGGTTGAAGCATCCTGTTGACCACCATAACGCACCAACACACTTATATTTTCCCGGCTTGTCTTTTGTCGATCTACTGGTATGTTCTATCAGCACTTTACTTTCTTGTTTATGTGATTGCTGACTGACATTGGGGATAAAAGTAAAGTTGCATCAAGCATAGAACATCTTCAAAAATTTACATGGTATCAGAGCTGAGGTGAAGACAAAGCCCTAGTTTGTAGCAATCACCGAAGAAGAGGATGGGTTCCTCAAACTACAATGGCTTTAAGGCTGATGAAAAATTCACTAGGAAGGATGAATTCCATGCTTGGAAGATGACATTGAATCTTAATTTGGAAGACCAAGATGTCATGGAATATGTGCAAGGTAAAATCCAAGAGCCTCCATTTTAATATTCCAAAATTTGCATGCAGCAAATTGGAATATTAAATTTTGTTGATTTCACTTAGGAGATGAATAATGGGGTAAGGAGGCCTTTTCATAATAAAAACATGAATAAAATGAAAGGGGGATCATCATTGGAGCTATATTTCACACCCTCAAGTGTGAAAGAGGACATTTGCATGGAGACAAGGTCAAGTTTGACCAAGTCAACAACGCTGGGATAGGAGGTGGAGAACACTTTGATAGACATCGCAGTATGAATGGGAAGAGGGTTATTTGGTGGAGGAAACCCTAATGAGTGGGATCCATGGAGAGAGGGTTTTCACTTGTTTAAAGGAGGGCAAGGCAGCCATTGTTATTCATGTTGTGTATTATTGATTTGTTGGTATGTTCAGACTTTGTGCATTCTCCTGCTGTTTAGCAGAGTTGCAGTGCTGCTTAGCACAAGGATTTCCTGTTTAGGAATTCCTTCTACTTTCAATGGAGGCCTCTTGAAGGAGCTTGCACTTCATTTCTCCACATCCAAGCTTGAGGCCAAGCTTCCTCCTTCAGCTACAGCGCAATTTCTGTTGAGAGTTGGGTTGTGTTGCAGGGTGTTGCAGTGGAGGGTTGACAACACCACTTCCGGGACTTGTTTTTCAAAGGAGAAAGATTTCTTTCCTTTGGAACCCTAGTGAGGAAGATTTTGGAGCTTATTGCAGATTTTGGCACTTGGCCAACACATTCCCTTTCACCTACAGCGCAATCCCTTCTCTAGACTGCGTTGTTTTCAGTGTGAAATTGCAGTGAGGGCTTGCAGGATTATTTGAGGGTGAGATCTTCAGTGATAGGATTAGCCTTTCACTTGAGAGATCATTGGTGGAGGTTTATTTATCTGATGCAGCATATTCAGTCATCTCCATCTAGTTCCAGTTCTTGAGTTGCAGCTGCTACCTTGCAACTCCGACATTTCTGCAGTTTTTCATATTTCAGCCAATCCTTTCAAGATTGACTTGAAATAGTATTTGGGAGCTTAGATCTTCTCTCCCATCATTGTAGCAGCCATATGTATGCAGATCTATGTTGTTTTTTATTTCCTGTAGCAGTACTCTATCCATGACTACGCAGTTTTGATCCATAGACATTCTGCTATGTAGCAGAATTTCATTTTTGACATATGTGGCTTGTTTGCCTTGATCATTCGATGTGTATTGAGCTTATTTGTTGCTGATATAATAAAATGGCTTTATGGTTTTCATACATCTTGGTATGATGATTATTCACTGCTATTTCCAGTTTTTGTTTACATATTGTTGTTGTTCCACATTTGGAATATCTTAAGATATTCCCAATATTGTAGATTTTCTCTATTTTGAGATATTACATCCATCCACTGCAACTACTACTGCCAAATCAAAGTACAAGAAGGGGGAAATAAAAGAAAAGCTGATGATCATGGACTTAATTCATAAGAGTCTGGTTGCCTACATCTCTAAGCTAGGTCACTATGCTAGAGAATGCCCTTTCAAGAAGGTTAAGAAAAGGAAGGCTCCCTCTGGTGGAAATGGGCAACCTTTCAAAAGGTCAAGAAATTCCAGGTATGAGGAATCAACTGTTTTTAATGATAAAAGAAATGAATTCATTCTTGTATTTGCCCTCTTTGTTGCATCTCCACCCGATACTATGTATGTCTAGTTGATAGATAGTGGTGCCTCAAGGCACATCATTGGGTTCAAGGAAGCACTTACTGATATGGTTGAGAAGGCTACTAATCTACAAATTATCCTTGGAGATAATGCCACATATCCCGTGAAAGGGACAGGGACTGTGACCCTCCACTTGTCTCAATGTCAAGTACTCCACCTGAAAGATGTAATATATGTACCTAATTTTAAGAAGAACCTTGTGTCTGTTTCGGCCATGGAAGAAAAAGGTTTCAATGTGGCATTCATTGATGGAAGGTGCGCATGTGGAAGAAGAGTTTCAAGGAAGCTATCACGATTGGGTTTAGAGTTGGTACACTCTACCAGGTTGGAGGAAGTCCACTGGGAGCGATGAAATGTGATACTATTTGACAGACTGAACTATGGCACCAGAGGTTTGAATAAATTCACTACAAGGCCCTTCCCGAAGCAAGGAAGGTGGTGATGGGGATGCCTGAGCTCTCAATTAATCATGAAGGTGTATGTCAAGGTTGTGCCGAAGGAAACATACAAGGGTACCTTTCCCCTCAAGTGTCACAAATACATCTGATTTCTTGCAATTAGTACATTCTAATCTATCTGGTATGCTACTCGTGACATCCTTGGGAGGATGTTCTTATTATATGAGACAAACGAGTTCAAGAAATTTTGCAGAGGAGCTAGCATCAAGAGGGAGACCACAATGTCTATGGGCTACAATGAAACTTCGAAGGCCTATAAAGTATATGTGCCTGGTCAAAGGGAAGTGGAGATATGCCACGATGTTACCTTTGACAAAGTTGCTTCCCTAAGGAAATTAGTCAATCTTTCGAGATCTAAGGAAGATCATGAAGCAAGGCCTGGAAATCAAGAAGAACCGAAGGATGAGACGATGCTCGATGTTGAAGGACCAATGGACCCAATTGATCCACCTCCTTCAATAGGGAAGAGACAATCATGGCTCAAGGACACTCTCGAGGATGTCGAGGGAAATATGGCCCCAAAGGGGGACATTCGTGAAAGCAAGAAGCTAAGTAGATACCAAGGGTATCTAGTAGCCATGAGTACTATTGTACAATCTCAACCTGGATCTTTTGAGGAAGATGTAAAGCATTAAGTCTGGAAGGATGCTATGCATGAAGAGTATGAGTCCATAATGAATAATGATGTCTGCGATGTGGTTCCAAGACCGGAGGACAAAGCAGTTGTCACCTCGAAATGGCTCTACAATATCAAGAATGGATCTTATGGAAGTGTTGAAAAGTTCGAGGCAAGATTCGTTGCCCGTGGCTTCCCTCAAAAGGAAGGCATAGAATATGATGATATATTTTCACCTGTGGCCCGATATACCACCATCTAATCTATCATAGCCCTTGCTGCTACGCAAGGATGGAGTCTTCATCAGATGGATGTGAAGACCGCATTTCTGCATGGTGCGATAAAGGAAGAGGTGTATGTGGAGCAACCTCTGGGGTTCGAAGTTCAGGATCGGGACACCCATGTTTGCAGGTTGAATAAAGCCCTCTATGGGATGAAGCAAGCACCCCGAGCTTGGTACGAGAGGATAGATAGCTACCTAATGAAGCCAGACTTCACTCGTAGTAATGTGGATCCGAACCTTTACTTCAAGGTTGATAGAGAGAAGCCTCTCATTCTGGTGCTATATGTGGACGACCTCTTCCTGACAGGTGCTATCCCTCTCATTCATCAGTGCAAGAGGGAGCTCACTGTTGTGTTCGAGATGAATGACCTAGGATTGATGCACTACTTCTTAGGCCTGGAGGTTTGGCAGAGACCTGGCGAGATTTTCCTTTCTCAAGGAAAATACATTGTGAAGCTTCTGGAAAGATTTAGTATGATGGACTGTAAGTCCGTGTCGACGCCAATGGAGCTCAACTTTAAGAAGTTGAGTGGCAGCGCTGCTGGGCCCATGCTAGCAAATCCTATTGAGTATCTTCAACTCGTAGGGGCCCTGATGTTCTTAGTGAACACTCGTCCGGACGTATGTTGTGCAGTGAACACTTTGAGTCAACACATGGTTGATCATAACATTCACTGGGTTGGTGCCAAGAAACTCTTGAGATATCTCTGAGGCACGATAGACCATGGGCTGAGATACACTGCCGGGAGTATGACACTCCATGGATATACTGATGTCGATTGGGCTGGCAGTGTGGTGGATTGCAAGAGCACATCTGGATGCTACTTCACACATAGATCTGCTTCGGGCAGGAAACTGAAGTCGGTAGCCTTGTGCACCACTAAGGCCGAATACATTGTAACATGTATGGCCTATTGTGAAGTCACTTGGTTGCGAAAGCTCTTCAGTGAGTTGTTTGAGCATGTGCTAGATGCCACCGTTATCCTTTGTGATAACTAGAGGGGGATTCATTTGTCATAGAATCCCGTGTTCCACGAACGATCCAAGCATGTTGATGGTTGGTACCACTTTATCTGGGATATGGTACAGTGAGGCACCGTAAGGCTCGATCATATAGGAACTGATGAGCAGGTCGTGGATATTATCACAATGCCCTTGGGGAAGGTCATGTTCCTAACCTTCCGTGAGGGTATTGTGGAATGACCCTATTCTGAGGGTCCTGATGGACGATGAGCTCTGCGAGCTATGGGGGGCTTTGGGGATAGCTTCTCGGAGCTATAAGTAGCCACAGGGCTAGGCTTTCCAAACCTTTTTGGTGTGCTTGGGCCCCACCATTATAATGATTGAGTTGGTTTGCCTCTCATGATCTGTGCCCTGTATGCATCCTACCCATTTGAGTTCCAGACTCATGGGAAGTACCCCTTATTTGGCCAATGAGGTGGGAAAAGCTAGAGACTAGTAGCAAAGGCTGATGGACACATCAGAGATTGTCGTACTCTCTATCTAGGATGACACGTGGCCAACCACTTGATTTGGGATCAAGTCTAGTGAGGTTTCAGACCTCCTACTGACTTCGGGTCAGATAAACCAACTTCGGGTTGGTATGTGACTCTTTGAGTCCATGTGAGGTTTCAAACCTTCTACTGACTTCAGGTCAAATAAACCAACTTCAGGTTGGTATGTAATTCTTTAAGTCCATGTGAGGTTTCAGACCTCCAACTGACTTCAGGTCAGTGAGACTAACTTCGGGTTAGTATATATGACTCTCTTGAGTCCAAGTGAGGTTTCGGACCTCCTACTGACTTCGGGTCAGATAAATCGACTCCAGGTTGGTATGAGACTCTTTGTGAGTCCTATAGAGGTTTTGGACCTCTGGGTTGAATCTGTCAGCCGGGAATGATGTCTTTGTGACTAACCCACTTATGTTCTGAAATAAAGAGGCCAGCAAAGCAAGTTACGGCGGGATGACGCACGATGTTTGATTGCACAGGTGGATGGATTTCTCTCTAGTTGAGAGGGAGTGTTAAAATTGGACAAATAGGTACAAATTCCATGTTGTGATGCTCAGATGAAGACACCAATATTTTTATTGGGTTCCTCTTTTGAAGAGGTGCAAGATTGATCTAAAGATCATCTTGATCTGATGAGCAGAACATTTATTTTGAATTTATTTTTAATACTTTCAAAATATGTGCAGGTCGGCCTTAAGGTTTTACACCCCTAGCAAATGTGTCACACATCCTCAGTGATTGATATAAATAGATTCAATGTTGGAGGACATTTCAATCATCTCATCACACACATCCTCATGATCTAGAAATGGATGTCGTAAATATGGATGATGCCATAAATCTGGATGATGCCGGAAATGGATGCCGTAAATATGAATGATGCTGTAAATATGGATGATGTCGTAAATCTGGATGATGCCGAAAATGGATGCCGTAAATCTGGATGATGCTGGAAATGGATACCATAAATCTGGATGATGTCGGAAATATGGATGTGGGATTCTTTTGTTAAATTATGTTGATTTTTGATGAGCTGTATTTAAGGGCTGTGTGTGTGACACTTCTGGTTGGCTGACCGTATTGAGACTTTGCTGGTTGAATCATCATGTTGACCACCATAACGCACCAACACACTTATATTTTCCTGGCTTGTCTTCTGTCGATCTACTAGTATGTTCTATCAGCACTTTACTTTCTTTCTTATGTGATTGTTGACTGACATTGGGGATAAAATTAAAGTTGCATCAAGCATAGAACATCTTCAAAAATTTACACCTAGCCTCACCGCAACTCACCCTACTAGTTGCCAAGAGTTGAGTACCTCTAGGTCCTAAAGTGAAAATCAGTTATTTAAAGCCATTCCTAGCTCAAGGGCTAAAATCCCCTTTTCCAAGGATGCGTGAGGGTATATTTACAGAGATGAGATGATTTTTCACTTGCCCTCATGACCTTTGAACTTCCTTATGACTCTCTAATGTCTAATGAATTCTGGATGATTAAATTGATATTTTGCATGGTTGTTGACATTTCTCATTTTTACAATCATGATAAGAAATATTTATAGTTTGATAAAGGAGAAATTATGAGGAAAATAGAGTTGATCATTTGAAACCCTAAGATACTTATTGCCAATGTTGTTGTAGAGTCCTGAATTCTTTCACGAGCCACCAAACAAGGATTGTGTACTCTGCTCCTATACTTCTTGTTGCCCCAATAATATTGTCATTTGCATTTCAGTTGACATGATAAGACTTTGTTTGGCTAACTGTGAGTCTATGAGTATTCACTCTAAATGTCCCATGTCCATACTTAGATTGTTATTCATGTTATGCATCCTTCCTTTTTCTTTCTCTAATATTGTTCGTAAAATTATTGCCATGAGCAAATGTGGCCCTTGATGACTTACTCTTTACTTCATTCACTCTTACAGTCCTACCAATTTCCCTTCCATCTATGTCATTGATTGCATTAACTGCATCTCTGGGATTAGTAAAAGTGACAAATCCATAGAATTTATCCTCAAACTCTTTGGTGATTCACAATCATCAGGGTCTCCGCACAAAATTTATCACAATCTAGAAAATAATGATCATAAACAATAAATCTTGAAAATTAGGTCTACTGCCCAAGTTTTCCTGAAACATTGGCACCTTGATAATTTCTTATAATGTAGTATATGATGCCTCTGATATTAGTCCTGGCACCAGGGACCACCATTGGACCTGATCAATATCTAATCAGGTGCAACAATAACACTGTAGCACTCTTCAAGCCGAGAATAGAGTCCCAATAATGCATAATTACAACAGTCATAAAGTATACATATATCGATGAAAGCCTGGAATTACCACCATTCAAATAAATATAAGCCATATGTCGTCAAACTGCAAGCGATATTAGAGAAAAATTCTTGTAACTTGTTAATAAGTAATAATCATTTTGAGAAGAGATGTGCGTTGATGTCAAATTCACATGGGTAGAAGCCCAACGTTCTCGGATAAGGATGCATGATGAAACAAATATGGAATATGAATATCTGGATAAATCCTTTACTGCAATAATAGTGCCATAAATCTCAAAGGCCCTCTAAATGGAATCTTCAGTAGAATCATATGGAAGGGCACCAACATATACTACATTTTCATTATCAACCGTCATCTGTCTAAAAATTTGGATGATTGATAACAAATTTTCACTTCATACTTGAAACATTGAAGAACTTAAAGAAGAACAATCGTTGGTCATTCTCAAATTTTTAGCATCAAAGGTGCATGAATGTCTTCATACTAAATAGGAAGTAAATGGAATTGAATTTATGATATTTTTCTTGAAAAGGAAGTGATAAAGTTCACAAAATGTTAATAGGAATTTTTTATTTGTTGGTCCTGCTGAAATTAGTCATGCCTAAAACAAGACAACAATATGGTAATAGACCCATTTCTCATGGTCATCCTCCAATTGATATCAAGGTTCTGTAACCCAAGATTCCATGGAGACAATCACAATATTGGTATCTGAGCTTGTCCAATCGATGATCTAGTCCATAGATATTCAATTGCTTCTTCAAGTGTTTGGATAAATTCAATTGTCGATATCAGGTAGTGCCACTTTACAGTAATTCTATAAATTTAAATCCTCCGTATTTTACTTCTTTTAGGTTGTCTGCAATTAATCCATCATCTGGAAATGATAATGGTGGCATATGAGTTGGATCGTTGCATTTTTTCCAGGGGAGAAAATTGATCAACAAAAGTGTTTCAAGCAGTCCCCAATAGATTAATTAAAACAATCTTGTTATAAAGTATTGAGACCTTGTACAACTAGGAAGGGTTCTTGCATTTGATAATTTTAGCATCATCACTGACGCATCTAATGCTCCAATCTTGTGATACTCAATGTCTTCACACTTTTGTAATCAACTATCGAGTGGTCTTGTTCAAAAAGTGTGATGACGGAGGAGCCAATCCAAAGAGATCACATTTTTTTTAATTCCAACTCAAGTCACATTTTCTTGTGCTAGTTGTTGGAGGGTGCAAATGCAATTTGTGACCTGAGAGTTACAAGCTCCCTTGTCGGTCGTAGATTGAAGTCTTCAGTGCAAGTTGTGTTTCAGAAATCCATGGTAGGTCACATTTTGAAGACATAATTTTGTTGATGATGGAGGATGTGACTAGCATTTGGGTGATTCGCGATCTGAAAGCATGTTTGTAGACCCAATTTCTAGCGGTATGTTGTGGATTGAAACATGCAATGAAAACCTTCGAACCTTTGGCTCTATCTACTATGAATGAGATATGGTCTCCTCATGACTCAAACACTCTTGGAGTTAATGTATATCCAAGAATAATGCGATGGAAAACAAATTAAACACACCACATGTAGACCCAGGGTATATTTTTGGCAAAAAACCATAAGGCAAGTGTGGATCACCTGAAATGGAAGAGTCTATGATAATTTAGGAGACAAATTCCATAAGTTGAGCACAAGTCGTAGGTAGAAGCATAATGATTGAGCACAAAGACAACATGAAGAGAGGTGTGTTGAGAATATAAATAATTGAGGATAGGGTAAGTGAAACGATCACACTCCCAATGAATAAGGGAGGTCGCAATGAGGGATTGTGCATTGAGTTTATGGCGTGTGCCAAAGGCAATTAGGTTACCAGTTTAGTTCTTATAGAAGTCTCAATTTTTATTAACTAGGCTTGGTCGCACTTTCCAATTGCAGGGAAGGTCACACCTGGAATTCACACAAGGAATCTATCGCATCCAATAGGATCATTAGGGGTTGCAAGTCACAATTACGAATTATAGTGGAGAGCCATTGTGCATTAAGAATGTGATTTGCGATTTGGTGAAAAGAGTGACCAGAGGAGATCACAAGTCGCAATTGCATAGCATAGTGAGGAATCACTATGATCTCAATCCATGAATTTGCGACTAATAGTTCTCTAATGAGGTAGCAGAAATAGCTTTCAACACATCTTTTAACACATTGCATCCTTTGCATGGGTTTTAACGCAACTTTATATGGTTTCATGTCAACCCCTTTATGGTTTCGAAATGCAACCTTCGAATACTGTTTAACGTGTTGTCAAACCGCTATCCAATGCAACTTGATATCCTGCAAACTCCCTTGCTCGACCTTGCATACATAGAGAGAAATAGGTAATATGTTGTGATACTCGGCACCAATCCTTGTTCTTTGATTTCCAAAAAATGTGCTCTGCCTTCATCTATCCGACCTGCAATCCAATTAACATTCAAGCCTCTACCTCATGAGTTTTCTCATTTGGAGGACATTTTGCTATATTCATATCTCTATATATCTTCAAAGCCTCAACTAAATCACCAGCCTTGTCGAATGCTTCAATCAAACCATTGAATTTCTCAACATTCTTCTCAACACCTGCTCCATGCATTAGCCCAAAACATTTTCATCTTGCTTCACCATACAAGACGTTGTGTGTGCCTCTAACAAAAAGGAAAAAATATCTGGAAGGTTTCCTACCTAAAAGTTTCGACCAGATAATTATAAGTTACTGCATTCAGAAGAATCCCAGCTTCATTCATTGTCCTAAAGATCATTTCAGCTTCATTAGCTAACCCTCGACTGCTACAATCATTGAGTAAGGTTTTATATGTAAAAATGTCTGGTTGAATCCCTTCAAGTATCATATGTGCAAACAAGCCCAACAAACCTTCCCAATCCAAGCCACCTTTAGCACATGCATTTATTATCGTATTATGTGTGATGAGAGTTGGAGCAATCCACTCCCTCTTCATCCGGCCAATTAGATGTAGTGAGGTCTCATATTGACCATTTCTACCATAAGGATTTATCAATGTTGTGAAGGAATATACATTCAAACCCACATCTTTACTCAATGTAATATTCCCTTTGATCCAGTCAAAGTGGATAGAATCGATCCATGGTATTTTCCCATGGTATTGAGCCATGGTATTTCTTGTTGGTATTGACCCATCAAGCCTATAAAAGGGGAGAGAAGCTAGGCATTTAGAGCATTCTAGAATATCTATCTTATTATGTTTGGGTTGAGAACCTGGCTTGGCCAGTTCTATTATTGATAGTGGGATGAAAACCCCGCGGTGATGTTTATGTGGTGGATCCATCCAGGATTCACAAGTGGGCTTCAGTTTCTTATATTTGTCATTTTCAAGTAGCTATGCATGCCATTTGTAGGATTTTATGGTCTGGGCATGTATTTTATTTTCAGTGAATAATATAAATAAAATGGCTGCATTTCTTGTGTTCTGGTTCTTGATGAAAGACTGTATTAAATGAGAACACTAATATGTTTTAGATCTATCAAAATTTTTATTGTTTGGAATCTTACAGTGGTATCAGAGCTAGTTTTTCTTGCCAGCTTTAGGGTTTTAAAAGGACTAGTTTTCGGTGATCATTCATAATCACCCTAGCTAGAATATCATCAATTTCAGTGGTTCTCCATAACCACCCTAATTGATCATTGTAGAGAAATTACTTGTCCACCATTGAGTTGATTTGCAGGTCGAATTTTTGATTGTGGAGACAAACTTTAAAGAGATCGAAACCTGTGAAGTTGTCTTATCATTTTCAGGGTTTCTAACATAAAAACCAGCCATACTATTGTGCGCAGAGAAAAGGCCGACGAGCCCAAAATTCCTGTGCACAAAATGCAGGGTGACGACGTGTTTTATGGTTCAGAGCGGTGGTCGTGAGGATCAAAGCCATCGCATCAGCATTACGGAGGTGGGGATGACCAAGCAGACACATTCTAGAGTGCAGAAAGATGCCCTCCATAGATCTACAGACTCAATTCGTAGACCAAAAGGAAAATCACCGATCCCAACTGAGATCGAGAGCATAAATTGGAGGAGTTATTCATCAGTATGATCATTTTTGGGTTGAGAGCACTAGTTTCAAATTTATTTGCAGGGACAAGTTAATTGCTTTGGTTCGTGAAAGCTAATGCACCGAATTACATTGAAGGGCCACGAGGCCATACTGTTTTGTGGAGAAGTATCAGATCTGAGGTGTCTCACAGGTCTCGTCTGAGATCAGAGATTCCCAACAGAATTCCATACCATCTAGTGTTATGCCAAGGGATTAAATAACGCGCAGATAGCAGGGGTGCACGATATCGACAAATCAAATTCCTATTGGATTGAGATTTATCATTTCTCATTCAAAGAAGATTCCCATAAGCCTCATTGTAACGTCGAATCCAAAGCGCAGGAAAGGCCGATTTCAATCGCTGGGAAAATCGCTCATCGAAGACCACAAGATCAGTGTGTTGCACATGAGCGGGTCAGAGAATAAAGGATCGCAGAAGTTGCCGAGGGTGGAGGAGCTGAGAGGCTATTCCTTCCACTGCCAAGGGTACTCATTCAATTCATTCGCCGCACCATCACTAAGAGCAAGAGCGAATAGGAGCCATTTTTAGGATTGGGCGTGGTTGACCGTTTCTTTCTTGGTCAATTACAGCAGGCTGAGAGTTGCCACATTAGAGCTATCTCAGGCTCGATTTAAAAAAAAAAAAAGCTTCACATTATTATTTCTGGAGAAGTGGAGAAGTTTCTTTTGCGTTGAAGGCTCGAGCTGCGTTACAAAATATATATATATATATATTGGGAGACATAAGTGAAGAGGGTTGTTTGATCGAGGTTCCAGTCAACCCTTTCTACAAAGTAGTGAGTATGATCCACCAAATATTAGTTTGTGAAGCCATACCTACCAAACAGTTTCTCCAAGGGCCATTGTTGCACAGTGCCAAAACACTTAGGGATGAATGAAACTACAGCCACAGAGGACCTAAATATATCAATCAGCGGACTTGTGAAGGACTGAAATAATTGTTGGGCGAGTCGTGGGTCACCATTGGGCAGCAAGAGCATGGAAGACCATGGGCCATGAGTAGCAATCGAAGGGTCAATAAACTGTGAGAAATAAAGTTACTTGTATATAGTTATTGTAAAAGTGGTTGGAGGTATAAGGATATATTTTAATTCAATATTTATTTGGAGAAATAAGGGTTTTGAATATTATTATTAAAAAAAAAAAAAGAGAGAGAGAGAGAAGAAGAAGAAAAGAAGAAGGGTGTTTTAAATGAGAATGTTCAGAAGATGGAACGTCTTGAAGAAATTTTGAAAAACAACTAGAAAATCCTTGATGTACTAGTGAGGTTATATGGTCCTTTAAGTAGCCATATCTCCATAGACCAAAATGATAATCAAAGCAAGAACAAAATCTGCAGCAAGAATGAACTAAGGAGGAGAGGACTATGCTTTATCTGCAAGGGACCTTGGGCCCTTAACTATTCCTGTCCAGGTGATAAGAAGAAGGAAACAAAGATAGAACCAGAGGAGATTACTTCAAATCATGGGAAATATTTTGTAGATGGGTCTATTGATCTTCAGGATGGTGAGCAACATCATGACAATATTCAGGGGGGCTTGCAGGATGACAAACATTTGGAAGTGCATGAGGAAATTCTACCCAATGCCATTGATGAGGTTGATTCCTATACAATGTAGTTCGTAGATCCCTAGGGGAATATTCATGAAGAATATGAACAATAAAGTATAGATAAAATTCCACCAATGCATCTATGTTTGACAGTTGAAAGGGATGAACAGATGGTCTCCACAGGTGAAGGAGACTTGGGAGATTTGAGTGAGGATCCAGCCATAGTGAACCAGCATGATGAGTATGATCACGAGGAGCAACATGACCAACATAATGGACGATTCCTAGAGAGTTGTTCAAAGGCTCAAGTTGAAGATGTGGTAGTTGGGCATCAGGTGCAAACAGATACAAAGACAGTCAGCACGACACTAGAATTACCAGTAGAAGACTTTCGAGAAAGGATCAAGAATTTCAAGACAAATCTTATGTTGTTGAAGCAGAAATTCTGGACAATCCAAGACATTGCCTTACAGGAGAATAGAAAAATTGAGGAACTCATAGGGGTATGTTCCGAATCAAAGACCAAGTTGTCTAATGTTGAAGAACGACTCAAATCCCTCATAAGGCAGCAAGAGGAGTACAATTGGGAGTTCCAGAGCAGCCCTCTACAAGAATACATAGATAAAGCTTGCAACACCAACAAACCACCTTTATACATTGGGAAGAGCAGGGCAGAGTTCTCCAAATACATCATGTTGGGTAACCAAGTAGAGCAGCATGAATCGAGCATCGAACAACATCAACATAGTAGATTTGCAGATATTCATTCTTTCCCAAGTATGGATTGGCGAGATATTATGAGTTGGTATTCTATTGATAGGTTGATTATTTGGAGGATACCCATAGCCAAGGGAAAATTACAGCTTGGACCATTTGGTGTAGGCAACGATGGAGAGTTGAAATGGTACCATAACCCACAGGTCCCAGGAATTAGGTGGTATTGGGATCCAGGAAAATCCATTGAGGAAAGGATTGGTCAGAGGATTGTTTGGGATCTAGGTATTGAAGGATCCATTCAGGGCCATTCAACATGGAGGACACATCGAATTGTATGGGATCCTGGTATTAATGTACAAATTCTTTTGTTGTGGATAGAAGTGGATCGCTTGAGGACAAGCAATATTTGGGCGGGGGGATTTGTAATATTCCCTTTCTTGATCCAGTCAAAGTGGATAAAATCGATCCATGGTATTTTCCCATGGTATTTCTTGTTGGTATTGACCCATGGTATTGACTCATGGTATTTCTTGTTGGTATTGAGCCATCAAGCCTATAAAAGGGGAGAGAAGCTAGGCATTTAGAGAATTCTGGATTATCTATCTTATTATGTTTGGGTTGAGAACCTGGCCTGGCCAGTTCTATTATTCATCCCGGGACGAAAACCCCGCGGTGATGTTTATGTGGTGAATCCATCCAGGATTCACAAGTGGGCTTCAGTTTCTTATATTTGTCATTGTTAAGTAGCTGTGCATGCCATTTGTAGGATTTTATGGTCTGGGCATGTATTTTACTTTCAGTGAATAATATAAATAAAATGGCTACATTTCTTGTGTTCTGGTTCTTGATGAAAGACTGTATTAAATGAGAACACTAATATGTTTTAGATCTATCAAATTTTTTATTGTTTGGAATCTTACACTCAACATTTCTTCAAAGATTCCAAAACATTTATCAAGCAACCCCTCCCTACCTAAAATACCAATCATAATTGTATAGATGTGCTCATTTGGTTTGCACCATTGTTGTTTCATTATATATTTGAAAATCCTTAGAGCTCTCTAACAATCCCCTCTCTAGGAAAATTCTATGAATATTAGAGAGAGCTAGTTTTTAATATTCTAACCATATGGCAACACTCTCATGTGGGGGTAAGCTACTTAGGTTATCTATTGTACTCTCAACTTCATAGCTATATTTTCCCTTCTCTACAATAGTTGAGGGGTTTCCAAGTATGAGTTTTCCCCTGGCTCTAGCAACATGTAGCTCTCCCAGACCTATTTTTTTATTTAAGACTCTAGTGGTACTGGTAACCCCTTTTGAAGGGCTAAAACAAAGGACAATTCCCTTATCATTAAGAGTAACATCCTTGCTTTCAAGGTCAATGTCTTCTCTATTAAAATCCCTTCGTGATCGGATGCTATTTGTCTTTGGTGATTTTTTGTGGATTTTGGTAACTTACCTGGTAAAATATAAGGAATTGTCCCAAACAATTTTGGACATGCAGAATGATAAGTATTGTGTATTTTCATGTTTTTTTTTGAAATATGACTGACCTTTGTTTGCCTCATGCTTGAAAACTTCATTGGGTTTGTTGGGCTTATTCAAATGAATATTTGTAGATACTCACTAAGGATTCAAGGGAGCAATAGAGGCTATCATTACTAGTCGTGTTTTGTGTGCTTGTAGGTAGGTTTTACACCATTTATGTCATGTGTGGTACATATTGAATGAACACCAATAAATTTCTCATTCCAAGTATGGATTCACAAATTAAAATGCTTATATATGACCTCTTGATGGGAATATCTTCAAGTAAACTAGGCCATCAACATGCTAACAGGATCCCTCTTCATATTAGGTAAAAAAACTTGCAAACATATCTAAGAAATGTGTGAGCTTGGAGGTATACTAGCCATATTTAGTCACAAAGATCAACTTGAACACTTGCACTTCCAATTTGGCAAGGGTGATTCATGTGAGTTCAAAGATGGCATTGGTTAGTTGTAATGTAAGGGTCCAATACATCTACAGGGAAAAGCAACATGCATATAATTAATATTTAATTAGTCTAAAGATGTGATGCAATTTCTATCTGACATTGTCATTACTGCCATTGAAAATTGTCATGAAAATCTCACTAGGTAATGGGAACTAAGGTAAAGAAGGTTTACTAGATCCATGTCTAAAAAATGCAAAGCATGCTAAGGGATACAAGGCTTAAAATTGCATCATTAGGGAAACAAAATTCCTAAACCCTAATACATCCAGAGGATCAAGAACCAAGCTGAATGAATGCAGATACAAGAAACATGTGTTGTAAGGACATGCACATCAATGAGGTTTGATGGGAACTGAGTCACTGGGATATTTGAATGATTCAAAACGTAAAGCTAACCACTAGGACCTTAACAAGCATAGGGGGACCCAAAATTTGATGTTAGGCCAAAATTTTGGGTGGGTTTTGTAGCGACAACAACAATTCCTTATGGTAGAAGACTTGGTTGGAAGACTCCCTCCTATTTCATCAATGGATCATAATTGGTGGAGCTTTTGATCATCACCTAGTTTTATTGGAATTGAAAGGTGGTAATTGGAAACCGAGAGTCATTTTAAATTCGATCCTTCTTAGATGAGTGAAGAATGTTTCATGAAAATGGTTAAATATATTTGGATCCTATAACACCTCCTTCCATATTTACCCAATTTCACAAGCCGGCTAGGGTTAACATGAGACAAGTGTCACTATGACCTGACCATACCTCTGAGCTCCAGTTATGGAAGTGGGGTTGACAAACAGAAAACTCACAACATCTCTCAAGGCTATAAGACACTAAAGGGAAAGAGTACAACCCCAGGTGAGCAATTCCTAAGTTGAAAATTCTTTTCCATAAGATTAACCCTCAATTGCAAGCATGGCAAGGCCAGGGTGTGGTTATAGTCCTCCAACCACATGCATAACACTGCCTCCATGTGGTTGTGAAACAACTTTCCCATTCAGAGGGTGTGGTCCTGAGATCTAAGCTACATTTACAGGCCAGCCTCCATACCACTACCCAAAATTGCCTATAAATTCCCATAATGATACATAACATGATGACATAACTAATCATACAAAATTTGAACAAAAAATTGACCAAAACATGCTCAATCCATAACAAACAATTCATCAAACACATGGAAAACATAAGAGCTACAAGACATGAATGCATATTTGATCATATTAGTCTAAGATTCATCTGAGAATCACTAAGAAGGCTTTATGCCTTCTCCACATAGCTGCAACAACACTTATTAGTCCATCTATTCATTAACTAGTCAATAACTAAACAATTCATGACAAGAACCATAAATGGTACACATCATATAACCAGAAAATAACCAACATAGAAACCGTGGCAAATCAACCATAATATCACCAACCTAATCACTAAAAGTATACATGAATCATAGTAGAATAATATCTCTTATTAATATATGAAAATGCAAACCAAGTCAGGGACTTCCATGTACCACTCAACCATAGATTGTGATGAACCAAAACTCTCTTTCATCCAATCACCCCTACACTATATTCCAAGCATGAATGTGAGATCTCATGAAATAAACCAAATCAAAACCAAACCAGGGCTTCCACAGGCCAAACCACCTCAACCCTTAACCACAATGATTCCACCTCTACGTTTGGACATCACTAACATCAACCAAATTGGTCTCTACCCAAGTTGTCTAGGGATCCAGGAACTAGTAACTCAACCCACAACCTTCCAGGGCTCCAGAGCATTTGTGCAACCCAACCCCAGGGACTAGTAGCTCAACCTACCAAGGGATCCAAAGCGTTTGTCTCAAACTAGGATCTAGGGCTAGTAACTCAACCCAGGTTGTTCCAAGGATTCCAGAGCGTTTGTTCCAACCCATAACCATAAGGAATATGAGCACCAAGAAAAAAAAACAATCAAGTGGAAAAACCCATAACACCATGGATATCTAGGAAATGGTAAGGCAAGGCTAAAACCATTGTCAATCCACGCAAATCTCCATTCCAATGACAGAACATAACCACAAAATCACATGCATATAACATCCATCCAAAAATTAGCAAGGAAATCACACATGCAACATATTACATGCCAAAACAATCTAATTGTAGTTGTTGTTCCAATTGTTTTCTTGCGCTTTTTTGCTTTCCTTTTCCTTCTTTCTCCAAATCCAACATATGCCAAAGTGCTCCAAGAATGCTCCAAGAATATTGTAAGTATGTAAGAGTATGAGAGAATGAGAGAATGAAATGAGAGCTCCAAAACTGAACTAAGAAAAGGTTACCCTAACAAAAGGTATGAACTGGTTCTCATAACCCTTTTTATCATTGGGGCCTCTATTTTCTTCATTTTCCTTCAATTTCCCTCTCATGCAAATTTATATCTCTTCACCTTCCCTTTCTCCTATTTTCCTTTATTTTCATAATTAAAATGCCAATTATTGCTACTTTTCCTTTGCCAAAGCCTTGTCAATTTCCATAGACATTAATTAATCACAAGTGATACCCATCATTGTGTTTTACCCAACATTTAGCTTGGAATATGTGTCCCATGACCTTGATATTATTTTATTTAAATGGAAAATCAACCAACGACTTTTACAAACCCCCTCCCCCTTGGGGGAACACCTTCCTCGATGTTTTATCACACCTATGACCAGTAAACCACTAAAAACAAAACATACTGCCCATGGAGCTTTCTGACATAACTTGATGAAATATTTACAATGAAAACTTGCAAACCATTACCAACATGAAAAACATGACAATGATACCGCTTATTACATATTTATAATGCAACTCATTGAGATATTTACAACTACATCCACATATACCAAAAAATCATTTTCTCGAACTAGTCAATAATGAAGGATACATAGCCTACATCTGATCAACCATCTCCCATGTAGCTTCATTGGGACCAAAGTGTTTCCACTGCACTTTAACCTGCTTGATTTCTCTATTTCGAAGCATGAGTTGTTTCTACTGCAATATCCATTGTGGTTATGGTTGTAATTCTCCCTCTAGTTCCACCTTCAATACAAACCATTCAATCACATGATCAAGATCTTGTACATACTTGTTAAGTAATGAAACATGGAAAACATCATGGAATTTCACTATCAGAGGTAGTGAAAGTCAGTAGGCCACTGGTCCAGTTCTCCCAAGGATATCAAAAAGCTTGCAATACAAAGGTGTCAACTCAGCACATGATCCAATCCGAAAGGAACTCCTCTTGGGATTGATGCATAAGTACAAATACTCCCCAACCTGAACCTCCTTAAATACTTTGTGTTGATCTGCATAAATCTTCCACCTGTCTTGTGTTTCCTTTATATTCCTTTTGATAACATGCATTTCCTGTTCCATCTCTGCCAACATATATTTTCCAATAAGTACCATGTTCACTAGATCACTCCAGTTGATAAGAGCATTATAACTCCACCCATAAAGTGCCTCAAGTAGACTCATCTTCAAGGATTCTTAATACTCATTGTTATATGAAAACTTTACTAGTGGAAGATACATATATTGTATCTTAATAACCAACATTTCCTGTTCCATCTCTGCCAACATATATTGTCCAATAAGTACCTTGTTCACAGGATCACTCCAGTTGATAAGATCATTATAACTCCACCCATAAAGTGCCTAAGACAGACTCATCTTCAAGGATTCTTATTATCCATTATTATATGCAAACTCTACTAGTGGAAGATACTCTTCCCACTTTTGTCACTGATGCATAACGTACATCCTCAACATGTCCTCAAGAATCTTGTTTACCCTCTTTTCATGTTCATATTTATGTGGATGATAGGTTATACTAAAGGTCAAATCTGTGTTGATTTTCGATAGCTAGGGAGGTACTCCAAGCCTTAGGGTTCAGGGTTTGGAGGTTGGGGACCCAAAGTTGGGGTTTTGTGTCCAAAGGAGTAGGGAAAAAACCATGAGGCATATGAGCATGGGACAATTCGAGATGGTAGAGAATGGCAAGGTGAATCCAACGGTTCGAAAAATCACTCAAATCAAAGCTCTAGATCATGAGATAATGGTTTTTGAATGTCATTGTTGGGTTTTGCACAAGTCGACCTAGTGGAGGAAGGCTTGCTGACAGGTTTTCAAGCCCGTGTAGATGACTTAATGGAGCCCTTCTATTGTGTATAAATAGAAGGTGAGTTTGGAGGCTAATGGACCATCCACAAGAGCACAATTCATAGCTAAAACACATTTGAATTTGAGCCGAAGGGTCTAGGAGCCAAGAAGGAAGAAACAAGACCAAGTTTTTGGTTGATTTGGTGAATGTTTTTTAGGCTAAGTGCAAGGACAAGGAGTTTGCAGCTTCAAGGAGGAAATATGGGAATTTTTGGTCATGCATTAGGGTTTTTCTAGCCTCTGTTTAAGGGCCGCAATAGTTCTGTTCATCTGCAAGGAGGCCAAGCTCATTTAGGGAAGCCTAATGAGGGTCATATGATTTGTTTAGAAGGGGAAACCAATAAATAAATGTCTTTCAGATTAATCACATCATTAGGATTTGGTGGACATTTCAAGCCAACTAATGTGGTTCATCCTCAGGAAAATGTTATGAAACCAGCTCACAAAATAGAAGAAAAGATAGATCAACGACTTAGAAATCTGTCTCTTCAAGGGGGAAACCTCCTTTACATTACATAAATGAACAATTATTGGATGATACAAATGAAAAAAACTCCTTCCTATATATAGGAGTCTAAGAGGTCACAATATAATCCTAGCCGACCTAACAATAATAATGTAAGGGGACAACAATAACAATAATGGGCTTCTATGGAGCACAATAATAACAATATGGGGACTACATGGGCACAAAAATAACAATAAGGGGGCTACAGTAACAATAAAAAGAAGGGGATACACTAGTATTATAGGGACCTAGCATGCCCCTTTCCTTCAAAAAAGTGTTTTCCTCAACGCTTGAGTAGTTTTGGATGCTTCTGTATAAAATTCTCATCCTCCCAGGTAGAATCTTCAGCGGGTAAGTTCTTCCACTTGATGAGATACTCTGAAATTGATCGATTTCATAGCTGTCAATCCTTTTTTCCGTGACTGCTTCAAGTTCCAATATGATTTTTCCTTCTTCTTCAAGTTTTTGAAATATTGTTTGAACTGGGAGCTTGTCACCTATAACCTTCTTTAAGAATGAAACATGGAAAACTGGGTGTACTCAGGAAGATCTAGGAAGCTCCAATTTGTATGACATAGTACCAATATTTTGCAACACGTTGTAAGGACCATAATACTTTGGTGATCATTTATTATCCTTCTTAGCTTGCTTGAGGGACATTTGTTTGTATGGTTGTAGCCGTTAAAATACCTAGTCGCCTACATCAAATTTTTTTTCGTTGCGATGCTGATCTGTCTATTGTTTCATTCAATTTTGCACTAAGGTGAGGTTATCCTTTAAGAGTTGGAGAACTTGTTGTCGATGCTCGATGCGATCTTCCAGTACTTGAACCTTAGAATTTTCTCTTAAAGATGATGTGATGGAGGGTGGATGATATCCATAAAGTGCCATAAATGGGGTCATTTTTGCTACAGTATGGAAGGAAATGTTATACCACCATTCAGTCAGAGGTAACCACTAGACCCATTGTGTTTTTTTATCATATACAGAGCAACGAAGATATCCTTCCAAACATTTGTTCACTATCTTAGTTTTACCATCATATTGAGGATGATATGATGAGTTATGAGCTAATTGAGTACCCAAACAAGAAAATAGTTTTGTCTAAAAATTTCCTGTAAAAATGGGATCTCTGTCGCTTACAATAATCTTTGGGTTTCCATGTATCTTTTGAATTGTTTCCATAAATGAAGTAGCAATTGTACTATATTTAAATGGATGAGATAATACACAAAAGTGTGCACACTTGGTAAGTCTATCAGCTACCACCATGATGGCAGTCTTTCCTTCGGACTTTGGTAAACCTGTCATAAAATCCATTGAAACCTTCTCCCAACGTTGACTTGGAATGGATAAAGGTTGTAATAGACCTGGGGTATTAATTGTCTCAACTTTATTTTGTTGGAAAAGAAAACATTCTGCCATAAAATTTTGAATATCATATGTAAGGTCATCCCAAAATAATTCCTTCTTGACCCTATGGTAAATTTTTAAAAATCCCGAGTGCCCTCCTAAGGGAGAGGTGTGAAATTACAAAAGAATCTTTTGTTTGAGTTGGGATTTTTTAGAAAGATATAAGCGATTTTTGTACCATGATGAATAATTTTTCCAACTAAAAGTTTTAGACGTACTGGGATCTTGCTGCAACTTTTGAATGAGTGTCGACACCTCTTCATCATTCTTCCATTCATCCCTTGCTTCGGTTATCCACTCAAGTTGGATAATAGAAATAGCACAAAGCAATGCTTCCACGTCCTCATCCTTTCTTGAGAGTGCATCTGCAACAACATTTTTCTTCCCTTTTTTGTAGATGATTTCAAAGTCATAACCCAACATCTTTGTGACCCACTTTTTCTGCTCTTCTGAAGATAATATTTGTTCCAAAAAGTATTTAATTCTATCATGATTTTGTTTTACCTAGAAGTGTCTTCCCATTAGGTAAGGTTTCCATTTCTTTAGTGCATGTAGTATTGTCAACATTTCCTTCTCATAAATACGTTTCAGTAAATACTTTCCTTTGATTGGACGACTTTAAAAAGAAATGGGTCTTCCTTCTTGCATTAAAACCGCACCAATTCCATTTCATGAGGCATCACATTCCACAATAAAGGTTTTTGTGAAGTCTGGTGTAGCTAAGACCAGTGATTGGCACATTTCCTCCTTAAGATGTTCAAAGGCCTTAGTTGCTTCTGGAGTCCAAGAAAATGCATCTTTCTTTAGTAAAGATGTTAAAGGTGTTGATATTTGCTTGTAATTCTTAACAAACTTTCGGTAACACCCTATTAACCCCAGAAATCCTCAAAGATGCTTTAAGGTTGTAGGGATTTTCCATTCCTTAATGGATTTAATTTTGTTAGGGTCTACCTTAACACCCTCATGAGATACAATATGACCCAAATATTCCACCTCCTGTACTCCAAAGAAAAATTTGGAAGTTTTTGCATATAATTGTTTCTCCTCCAATAGTTTGAGCACCATGTCAACATGTTGGACATGATCCTTCCAAGACTTGTTGTATATTAGCCTTATCATCAAAAAATAATAACAAAAATTTTCTAAGGAAGGGTTTGAAAATGGAATTCATCAAACCTTGAAATGTGGAAGGTGCATTAGTAAGGCCAAAAGGCATGACAAAAAATTTGTAATGACGCTCATGAGTTATGAATGTTGTTTTCAGAATGTCTTTAGTCTTCATTCTAATTTGATGATATCCAGAACGAAGATCCAATTTGGTGAAGTAAATTGCTCCATGTAATTCATCCAATAATTCGTCAATGATGGGGATGGGAGTTTGTTGAGCTCTCTATAATCCGGACACACATGCCATGATCCATCCTTCTTTTGCACCAATATTACTGGAGCAGAGAAAGAAATTTGACTAGGTTGAATTATACCAGCCTCTAGCATTTCTGCAACCATACGTTTAATCAAACTCTTTTGAGCATAAGGATATTTGTAAGGCCTAATGTTTGGAGGAACACTTCCTGGAATAAAATGAATAGCATGATCATGATCACGAATAGGTGGGAGTCTCAAATACCTTGGAATGATTGTCCAAGGCTTTTTGGAGATCTCGAGAAATACATGATTTTGATGTTTGAACCTGTAGTGATCATAATTGTGCAATTACGCCTCGTTGTTATTTATTCAGAAGGTTTGTTATGAAATTAGAGCTAATTATCTTTCTTGGCTTCCCTGCGATACCCCATAATTAAACTTCCTTTCATTCCGAAAAAAAATCAATAAAATCTCTTGAAAATTAAAAGCTATCGTCCGCAAAGATTGTAACCATTATACTCCTACTACAACATCAACACCACCCATTGGGATGGAGAGCATTGGACTATTCAATACATATTCTCCCATGGTTAGTTTGATATTATGGAACTTTCCACAGCAATTTATAGTTCCTCCATTTGCAACCATCACTTGACACTATAGTGCTGGGTATAGGAAGCAATTCAATTTCTTGGCTACCTTACAATGAATTAAATTATGGGTGCTACCCGAATCAATCAACACTATCAAATTTTTCTTCTTGATATGTCCTTCTATCTTGAGAGTTTGATGAGTGGTAATTCCTGTCAACGCATTACATGATATGGTCGGATTTATTTCTTCTTCCTTTAGGGTTGGTTCCTGATGTATATCCTCTTATTTTTAAGTTTCGTGTTCCTTTTCTTTCTCTTCTTCACAATCTATGTAAATAATTTCTTCTCGACACACTTATGACCTTTAATGTATTTTATATCACAACTATAACAAAGCCCTTTTGCTCTTTTTTCTTTCAATTGTTGTGGTGTCAACCTTGTAGGTTGTGGAAGTCTAGGAGTAGTAACACTTCCATCTTTATAGTTGTGAGTGGTAGGCTTCCTTGTCGCCATAATTTTTCTATCAATTTTTCTTGCCAACCTGCATGCCTTCTCCAATGAATCAGGTTCCCAAAGGCGAACTTCATGTTGGATGTTAACCTTTAAAGTCCCTATGAAGACATCAATCATGTGTTCCTCTAGAATATCAGTTACCCTTATATTCAATTTTTGGAAGTCCTCAATGTGCTCTACCATTGAAACCTTTTGTTTGAGATTTATCAATTGGCTAAAGAAGGTGTTGCTCTTTTTATCCTCATAATATGTTATCATTTCCTTCACAAATTTTCCAAGTGACCATTTTTTTACGAGAGAAAATCCATAAATACCATACAAACGTATTTTGTTCTAAATATAAAGTTGCAATGCATAAATTTTGTGTGTTTTGCACTTTATGGTGATCAAAATATTGCTCCATTTGTAGTATCCATGTTATCGGATGCTTTCCATAAAATTCCTCATATTGATCTTTGGAATATGGTGGGTCTTAAATCCAACATTAGAGTCTATGAAATCATGATTAACATTTATTTTGTTCTCATCATGAGTTTCATCTACTACATTTTCACCATTAGGAATCATTTCTTGTAGCAGCTTTGTCAGACCCTCCTTCAAACTTTCTATGTCTACTTTTAGTTTTTCTTCTATACCATCGATCTTAGATTCCACGTCATTCTTCAAACCATCCATTTTAGCTTCCATGTCTTTCTTGCATCCATCCATGTATTTCTTCAAACCATCCATCTTAGCTTCCATCTCGTTTTTTGTTACTATTTGTGAGAGTGAAATTTGTTGCACATCGTCTCGTAATTTTTAGATATCATGTTGCACTTCTTCCTCTTCATGAGATAGTAGAGCCTTCTGAGGGCTTAATGGGTGTGGAATTATTTTGGGGGGACATTTTAGAACCCAATACTAATATCTATGCTTCAATATGCCCTTTGAATCACTTCAAACTTATTTTTCAAACAAGACTTGTGCATTTTTTAAAAAGAAGATACACATCTTTTTCTTGCTTTTGAGGAGCTCAATATTGAAACTGATGTATATCTATAATTTTGAATCCCCAATATTTTATCTTTAGTCATGTCGTATCCCTCTGAGTCTTATTTCAAATGCCATAGTTCAGACCTAATTTGGATTGTTCAAGGTAAGGTTATGCCCAATATCCCACAAGGACCTAATTATCGGCCGGTTCAGCAGAGCGAACTTGCACGGTGTGCCACGTGTCACTGTTTTGACCTTTGGCTCTACAATTGATACACACGAAACTCTAGTCTGTGCACTTTCGGTCACTTTTTACATAATTCCAATTCGATGTCTAAAACGAAAGTTATGACGATTTTCCGTCGGCCACTTGTTTGATATGAAATTCGGGAGCCTGCAAAAACCCTAACTTCCTCAAATCATATCTCCGAAAATATAGCAAACCAAGATCTGAAATTTTTACATGAAGTTCCTCAAGATTTCGGCTTAATTCTATTTTTTAATTTTTTTCTAGCTTTACACCTTCGTATAAAAATATTTCGAATGAAAATTCCAAGATGGCACGTTTGCACCAGCGAACACCTAGAATCCAAAGCTCTAATACCAAATGTTATTGTGTATGTGTGTTTGGCGCACGAACGTACGAAATCACACCTGATTAAGAGGATTTTTTTTTTCCTCTTAAGTTCTTGGTCACAAGCAGAGAATCAAGGGATTCAAGCAAGTTAGTGAACACGCTAAGAAATAAACATACAAAATAGTGAAAAAACATGCATAATCTAAACGGTGGCGCTTACATTCCCTCTTATTGAGTGTTGGTAGGAAAAAAGGATGAAACGTTTATCCACTTGCCAAGGGGCCTTTAGAAATAGGGAGTTCTAAGACCTAATGCAAGGATGTATTTACTTCCGAGCTACCTTGGCACAAAGTCCCTCTCTCTACTCCAAAGGACTGGAGTTGTTGGATGGCCAACAACCGAGTCCCCTCTATCTCTGCTTTGGATCACATACTGCTGGATTGCTTGGGGAACTTTTGGCCAACATAATAATTTGTCCTCATATTTTTCATCTCTTGGTAGCCTTTTATAGGAGAATTCAAACTCTCCTTCCCTCTCTTGGTACACTGATGGATGGTGACCCAAGAGAAGAGGGTGATTCCATTGTGTACAACATTATTCCATTATGTGCTCCCTTGAGGTCCTAAGGAGGCTTGGGCGGTTGTCCTTAGGCGGCCTCAAGTTTTGGATCAATGTCCTGGAGTGTGCCTTGTGGTCTCGGAAAGTGACTTCCACCACTCTCAGGTCCGCGCGATTTTTTGAGGAAGAGCCGCGCAAAGGCGCATTTTGCTGGTTCCTTCAGTGTGCAATTTGATTTTCCTTCTAGACCTTAGTTATTTTTAAATACTTCAGATTCTCTAATGTGCCTCAGCCCTGTAAATCCTGTGTATGTGTGTTCACAGACAACAAATCAAGGGAGTCAAGCAAGTTATTGAACATGCTAAGAAATAAACATACTAAATAGTGAAATAGAATGCATATTCAAAAAGAAAAACTAAACTAAAACACATAATACAAAAGCTCTATATAGATTCAAACAACTTCAATAATCCAAATGGTGGCATTTACGTCCCCTCTTATTGAGTGTTGGTAGGAATCAAGGATGAAATGTTTACCCACTTTCCAAGGGGCCCTTAGAACTAGGGAGTTCTAAGAACCAATGCAAGGATGTCTTTACTTCTGAGCTACCTTGGCACAAAGTTCTTCTCTTTACTCTGAAGGACTAGAGTTATTGAATGGACAACAATTGAGTCCCCTCTATCTTTGCTCTAGATCACACACTGCTGGATTGCTTGGGGAAATTCTGGCTAGCATAACAATGTGTTCTCATATTGTTCATCTCTTGGTGGCCTTTTATATAGGAGAATTCAAACTCTCCTTCCCTCTCTTGGTACATTGATGGATGGTGACCCAAGAGAGCAGGGTGATTCCATTATGTGCTCCCTTGACGTCCTAAGGAGGCTTGGGCGGCTATCCTTAGGCGGCCTCAAGTGTGGGATCAATGTCCCGGAGTGTGCCTTGTGGTCCCGGAAAGTGACCTCCGCCACTCTCAAGTATGCACGGCTTTTTGAGAAAGAGCCGTGCAAAGGCGCGCTTATTGAAGAAAAGTGTGCACAAAGGCGCATTTTGCTGGTTCCTTTAGTGCGCAATTTTATTTTCCTTCTAGACCTTAGAGATTTTTAAATACTTCAAATTCTCTAATGTGCCTCAACCCTGTAAATCCTTTTGTCTGACATTTAATAATGTCGTCTTTGCTTGTCCAATTTTCCAGTGATAACAGTTTCCCCCTAATGTGTGAGGTCTAGGAAGAACTGTATAGCAGAAATACATTATAGTTTCTTTTCTGTGTACTGTGCGGAGAGAGAGAGAGACTTGCGTGTAGCACGGAGTTGGAGACACCTTGTACTGGGTCGAAGAGCGACCATGTCCTGTGGGAACCCTGCAAGCAATGGTATAATACAATAAATACATTTTTTCTATGAGGTGGGCATGTCCCATGCTTGTGATTCTTTGGCTAGCTAAACAAATCTATTTTACAGATACAAATTCTATCAGTGTCACTAGTATGGTAGTGATTTGCTGGTTGATGACGATTGTTGACATCCTCAGGGGCGTTTTTTCTTTGAAAATATGTGGAATGTGGTACCCACATGTGTAAGCTTGGCATGGCATATAAATGTGCATTGTATGAATGGATGTCTGACTGGGACCTTCCCGTGTAAGAATTTTTGAAAGAGATGCTTATAAAGGCACTGGTCTTCGACGAATTTGATCAAAATGCAATGGTTGTAAGGTACGATACCATCTTGACATGAAAGCTTGTGTTGTAGTTGAATGTTAGGAGGATCAAGGACATCTATGGGAAATGATACCTCCCACAGTGCCACCTGAGGATGTCCCTTTTGTGGAGAGGGGTGATCCAAGGTACCGCTTACTTTTTGGAAAAAAGGTGTTGATGTCGATAAAAAGTAAGCCTCAACCGAACGAGAGAGTCGTTGATACAATGGATCAAAATCTTGGATGTGATAGGTTTAATATAGGCATGATGGCGAGGGGTAGCCGAAAACTGATGATGGAGATTCAGTGGCCCGAGGTCGAAGTATAAGAAGTAGCTTGGCAGCAGCCATAACTATTTATGATGGGGAAATCCCTAGATTTGGTAGGGCATCCAGAGTGGGTATATATTGGTTATGAATGTCATGGTGGCTTATATGTGAAGGGTGTAATACTTCGGCCAAGGGTGACTAGGGACTGCTGCCATGGGGGAAAAAATGGATGGGTGAATGGGGGACATAGTGCACCATTTGTGGTCTTTGTACACTTACCAAAAGAATGAAATAATTGGGTTTGGTTTGTACAAAACATAGAGATGGGTGCCACAAAACATGAAAGTGTTCGCTTACTGATGATGTGAGGAAGTTGTTTTGTTGAGGGTGGGGACCCCATTGGTTGGTCTCATGTGTGGGGTTGATGAAGCAGATGGAAAATGTTGTAGATGGACTATGCCGATGGAGGTATGGTAGGCCAAATGCAAGGCATGATAGTGCACTTTCGATTGGCTTGCAACACCTGGTAGTCTGGGAAAGGGGTTTTATCTCGATATGGTAAAACTTGACCTGATGCATGGCAGGTCAATGGGCATGAGGTGCTTCTTGGACTAAAGTGGTATGGCCATGGCGTCATTATTGTTTGTGATATATGGTCTACTTTGGGTGACAGGCGCCATGGAGGGGAGGCTCTATCGACCAACAAGGATGTTTATCGTGTGCAAGGTGGGGTGATGATAAACATGACCAGATTCTTGGAACCTATGGTTAATTTCTTATGGAGAAATGATGCCAGGATATGCAGAGTTTTTATGGGACTCTATCATGCTGAGGGTAGAATGATACCTGCTCTGGAACTTTCGGTGGATGGAGCAATGGGTGGTTTTCACACTACCTAAAAAACAAATACCCCAAGTGAAAGCATATTATTTATTCAAATATTATTGAAATACATGTTCTTTAAAAAAAAAGATGAGAGAGGGCATACTTGTCGGCACTGAAAATTTATTTTTTCGGAGATGTGAATGTGTGGCACCACCCTTGGGCATTATGGAGTGTTGATCACAGTGTTGGCTTCGATATTGTAACTGAGCCTTCTGAGCTCTTGTTATGGTCCTCCAAAGTTTCTGAAAAGGGCAACATATAGGCGAATATGGCTCAATTTAGTTCATTTGTGTCTTTTGAGCATTTGAGGTTTTGAGAGGTCAGAGGCTTCTGCGGAGCTGTTCTTGCCGTTGCAGTCAACCTGAGTACTCAAGACTAGTGATTTTTTAGCCAGGTAGGCTCCATGACGTCCTAAATTTTAATTTTTTGAGTGTGTTAGTGCCACGGTCCATACAGGATGGGTTTGTACAGATCCGTAGTGGTCTTCAAGATGATGTAGTGGCGAAGCTTTTGGACTGCGTGAATCAACGCTAAGGCAGTCCTTTCTTCAAGTTCATATCTTAATGTTGGGCCTAGTAAGGTTTTGCTACTATAGTAGATTACGTGATTCTTCCCATCTGGACCTTCCTGGATTAGCACTCTGGCCAAAGCGGTCTCAGATGCTTATAGGTACAAGATGTAATATTTGTCATAGTCTTAGGGACTGATGAGAAATGCTGATGGTAACGTGTCTTTCAGCGTGTCAAATGCTTGTTGGGCATGGTCATCCCATTTGAATGGGATGTCCTGGCGAAGGAGGTGCAGGAACACTTGAGCGCAAGTGGCGTAATCTAGGACGAAACGTCTCAGAAATTGGCCTTCCCTTACAGGCTTTGTAATTGCCTGAGGGTTCGAGGTGGAGGTACCTCTTTGATGGCTTGGACCTTGAGGGGGTCCACTCAAATTCCTTGCTAGGACACGATAAAACCTAAAAGTGTTCCTGCTGTGATGCAAAAGACGCACTTGAGAGGGTTCAAGCGTAGGTTTTATTTCCAGCATCGTTAGAATACCAGTCGAAGATCCTTGAGATGGTCTGAGCACTTATTGGATCGGACAGTTAGGTCATCCAAGTAGGCGAGGATAAGGTTTTCCAAGTCATGAAAGATGTAATTCATGGCTCTCTGCAAGGTGGCTCCTGCGTTTTTCAGGACAAATGGCATTACCTTATATGTAAATGTGCCCCAGGGGGTAGTGAACGCGGTTTTGTACCGGTCAGTGTGACAGATTTGAATTTGATTGTACCCATTGAATCCATCCATGAAGGAGAGGGCCTCATGACCTGCACAAGCATCAATGACTTGGTCGATGAATGGGGTAGGATAATTGTCCTTGGGACATGCTTTGTTCAAGTCACAAAAATCAGTGCAAACACGTATGGTGCCCTGATTTTTCATGATAGGAACAAGGTTGGAAACCCAAGATTTGTAAGCGATGGGGCAGATAAACCTGGCTTTGTGAAGCTTTTCAATTTCTCATTTTATTGCTTCTGCCTTTGATGGGTGCAGTTAACGCTGTTTTTGGCGTATTGGAGGTACGTCAGGCCAGGGGTCAATATAGTGCTCTACGATAGTGGGACTAAGCCCAGACATCTCTAAGTAGTCCCATGCGAAGATATCTCTATACTCTTTTAGCAGTTGGGTATAAGAGGTTATTTCTTCTGGAGAACATGCTGCCCCCATCGAGATTTATTCAACATTTTCAGGATTTTGGGATATATTCACCTTGACGGTAGGTGAGATGTTTGACATGTTTCCTTCCTCGAATGCATCGGGCGCTGGGATAGGGTTTTTGAACCAATCAACTTTCCTTGATGGGAGGAAATATTTTGATTCAATCACATAAATCTCTTGTTCTTTTGTCTTGTCAGGACTGAACACTTTTTACGGGAGAAACAATGAGTGGTGATACATTGCATCCCATGGATAATCCAGTTCCATCATGGCCTCTTGGATGTCCTCGTCCGAATGGAATAGGGATCCCAAGGGGGATTGATTATGCACAATGCTGTGCAGATGAGGTTCAATCCACATAGAGCTGGTTGATAGACATGAAAAGGATTCCATTTTTAACGCGGTGGAACCAAATGCAGTTGACAGAGTGCAGACAGATTGGGTTTTCACTGTTGCAAGTATAGCTACTCTCGTAGTTGCAGCTGACTCAACACCTATGGCAGATGAGCATACAACTCGAGTCATAGTTCCAATACATGATGTTATGAATTGTATATGGTGTATCATGTTGTCGGCGTTTGGTGGGGGGAGAATTTCAGTGATGGGAGCTTGCGTGAGCGCAAAACTAGATCCTTCGTTAGAATGAGCACTTTCCCGCAAGTGGAAGTTGTGCCTGGTGCAGAGGTGCCTGATTTTTTTCATTAGCGGGCATGTCTTTCCTTCATGGTTATGGTCAATGAAAATGGTGCATGGTACCATTGTGCCAACTAAGTATATTGTGTGGGAATAAACACTACTCTTTGTCCCCGAAGTGGACACTCAGAAGGGATCACGCGTAGAACAGGAGGACTTCTGCCTCCATTTCCATGTTTTTGGCTTGGGTATGTCTAACTCTTTTGGGGAGTGTAGACTTAATTCCTCTCTTTCCAGTCTAAGCTTCAGGAGATGCTCGCATTTTATTGTATAATGAAAGTGAGAACAAATCTGACAATAGTTGTGCGTGATTTTATCTTGGTTAGAGAGATGTCTTTGTGGGAGAGACGAGACTATGTGAAAACTGTGGGCGAGGTGCTTCAACTCTTTGCATTGATTGACCTGGTGGTCGATCAGGTCGCATAGTCTGCATGTTATCCTAGGTTGAACCTAGGTCATGCTTGGTTGGCGTGCCTTCCCATCTTTCCCATTACACAGACATGGGTACGGAGCAGATTGCCTGGGGGCGTTCTGCCTTCCATATTGGTTGAGGAGATCCTAGTGTTTCTTCTCTAATACATGTATCATGTCAATTAGAGGACGTACTCACGGGATATAGGTACAGTGTTGCTCATGGTGATTGCCCCTACATACTAGGCAGAACATCCTAGATATGGTGTTCCCGTCCTGCTCGCTTGGTGTCATGACTGGGTACCAAGCGGCGAGCGCTTCTAAGTTAGGGCAAGTGGCGACCACATGATTGGGCATTTTACACAACGTACATGTTGGTCTTCTCTGCAGAGGGTGGTTGGGGGTAACTAAGGGTTCCCAAATTGGTCTTTTTTTAGCTAACAGAAAAAGGATGAATCTACTCATCACATATTCTTGAGTTGTCAAGTTGTTCATAGATTCAGAGTCAGAGCCATCTTCTTGGGAGAGGCAGACTATGGCTGAGCACAAACTAGCTAGCGCTAAGTGGAAATGAGGGATATAATGGCACTGTTCTAGAATGTGGTTGTCAGCACATAAATGACATGTGAATTGTGATTCCCGCAAACCAACATAGTAAACACGCTCTATAGGATACCACTTGTGGATGAGTTCCAGGGTTTCCACTCCTCGATGAAGTGGCCACGTTCATCACATAGTGCACAACGTATGATAGGAGGGGGGAAGATGAAAGTGATTCTTTCAAGCGATTGTCGTTCCTCCTGGAGGTATAGAATAACGCGAGGTTCATCTCCAGCTGACTCAGTGGAGGGATCCTCTTGATAGGATTGCTCGATGGCATGTAAGGCATCTCTATATCGCGGGATATTTGGGAAATGATGGGTATAATGTCCATAATTGCTGCAGATAGCGCATGCATGATTTGTATGAAATGCTTTGCCTTGAATTTTGGTGGTAGGTTCCTTTTTACGGTAACTTGATGCCGCGATGTCTACCACAAAGCTGAGGAGCAGTTTTAATTCATCCAACTCTGGGCAGATGTGGGTAGGGTGGCCTACTACATCACATATGGCGCAACGTGGTGATTCCTGTGGCGTGGTGGGATTCTCCACCTTCTTTTGTCTTCTATTTGTTTTCTTAGTCGTAACTATCGGCTTTGTGATGGGAATTTCCTTCGAAGGGACACTTGCGACAGTCTCCTGAATGGCTGGGGCCTACTCAGGATTGAGAGGGATTAACCCTTTAGAGGTGATGTGCGCGACTCACATTATGGTATGTGGGACTAGGTACCAAAATGGTATTACAAATGATAAGTTTGGTAGGACCATCGTGGCCATGACCTGTTGTGACCAAAAACTAGCTAGGGGGAAGAGGAAGGGAGTTTGGGAGGTAGCGTAGGCTAGAGAGGTTTCTGTGGCCGAGGACTCGGTGTCATTACTTCTCCTCTCCATGTCTTGACTGGCTTCAGTGCTTGATGAGGACATCATGCACACCGGGGCCCCTGTGACATCAGGTGGTGACTCAAGTATGACAGGGGGATCTCCTTGGAATGACCCTAGGATGGACGGCGGTTTGAACTGGTCGGGGCCATATTCTTGGTACCATGTAAGCATCTCGGCAGATGTGTCTACATAGGGTAGAATGACATCAATATTTTTTAGGGTCCGCTTTTCGCTATGTCAATTGGTCGACAGTAACGATGCGGTCCTCATGGGGGAACATCATCGTTTAGAAGATGGAGGAGGCTATGGCTGACATGGCATACATATAACTCTGACCAAGGAGTATATTGTAATCCAGTTGAGCATTTAAGACTTATATGTCTATAAGGACCATCTTAATATCTAAGAATATCGAGATATTTTGGTAGAGACTGACGGGGGCTGAAGGGCGTCCGTCGTATGCTCTAAGCATGATGTTTGATGGATTTAGTTTGGGAGACCCTAACTTCTGCCAGATTTTCTTTGACATACTGCACATGGATGCACCCTCATCAATGATACATCGGTGAATGGTGATGATTTCAACTGACACCGGTATCTGAAAGGTGACCATAGACAGATTTGAAAGTTCCCTAAATAGTCAACTTCTATGTTTCAAGATGTAGATTGACCAAGGCGGTTTATTGGATGCCTACCCCCTTTGTCCTAACTTAAACTATAAATTCTCTTGTGGCCCCTGTGGGGAGAGTTTAGTTAGTTTAGTTAAGTTAATTTTAGGTGGCTTTAATTTACTTAGGGTGTGAATGTGTGTGAGCAAGTGGTGAACAAGCGCATAGTTTGAACATGCTGATATGTGGTGATCCTTTTCAAAATCCCCTATTTAAACTAGGTTTGGTTGTTCCTTGCCCAAAAGAAAAACATGTGTGGATGTGGGCCGCTTACGATGCTTCCTAGTTAATATAAATGATCGACTATAGGGAGATGGTTAATTATTAGCAGAGAGTGTTCATATGCTTTCCTAGGATCACCCAAGGGTGCAAAGACAGTATAGATTACTTTCTCTCTAAGGATAATTCGGTCCTGGTCCCGAATCCTAGTGTCAAAAATTGAACTACAACTAATGAATTTTAAACTAGGAAAATAAAAAAGATTTAGCTAAGCATACATGGACGGGGGCCACTTACTTTGGCTAATTACCTAAGTGTTTTTTTATGCCTAAATTCGCAAAACATAAATTATTTCAAAATGAAAATTAATTTTCCCCTACTTAAACTATGTGTTAACTTTGCGAAAATAAACTTGAAATTTAAAAATAACGTCTAAACTACTAAAACGCAACAAAGAGTGAGCATTAACAAGTCATGGGACACCTCAACCAGTGCTGGCAGATTTATTATGGGCTTCCAGTCACTTCACAAGCAAGAAATAAATGGACATAGCAAAGAATTACTACTTCTGGTTTCCGCGTGAAAAAGGCTAAGATAGACGTGAAGGTTGTGCACAGGTCACTGCTGAACGCGTGCGGTCGAGCGCATTTTTCTGTGAAAAATCCACGTGATTTTCTTGCAAAGATATTTTGGGATCTCTTCAGCTTCAGCCTCTCATTGAGGGTGAATCAGACAGTGAAGGAGAGAAAGTGGGTAGTTCTAGCCCAACTCCAAAGCAAATAAAGAGGTTTCTAAAAAAAGGCACAACTACATAAACTTGGAAATAAAAGTAGTGGAGTCGCCAATCTTGTGTATATGTGTTTGGCGCATGAATGTACCAAATCAAACCTGCTTAAGAGGAGTGGTTGTTTCCTCTTAAGTTCTTGGTCTTAGGCAGAAAATCAAGGGATTCAAGCAAGTTAGTGAACATGCTAAGAAATGAACACACTAAATAGTGAAATAGCATGCATATTCAAAAAGAAAAACTAAACTAAAACACAAAGCTCTAAATAGAGTCAAACAACTTCAATAATCCAAACGGTGGTGCTTACATCCCCTCTTATTGAGTGCTGGTAGGAATAAAGGATGAAACATTTACCCACTTTCCAAGGGGCCCTTAGAACTAGGGAGTTCTAAGGCCTGATGCAATTATGTCTTTCCTTCCGAGCTACCTTGGTGCAAAGTCTCTCTCTCCACTCCGAAGAACTGGAGTTTTTGGATGGCCAACAACTGAGTCCCCTCTATCTCTGCTCTGGATCACACACTGCTGGATTGCTTGGGGAAATTCTGGCTAGCATAATAATGTGTTCTCATATTTTTCATCTCTTGGTGGCCTTTTATAGGAGAATTCAAACTCTCCTTCCCTCTCTTGGTATATTGATGGATGGTGACCCAAGAGAGGAGGGTGATTCCATTGTGTGCCACATTATTCCATTGTGTGCTCCCTTGAGGTCCTAAGGAGGCTTGGGCGACTATCCTTAGGTGGCCTCAAGTGTGGGATCAATGTCCTCGAGTGTGCCTTGTGGTCCTGGAAAGTGACTTCCGCCACTCTCAGGTCCGCGCAGCTTTTTGAGGAAGAGTCGCGCAAAGGCGCATTTTGATGGTTACTTTAGTGCACAATTTGATTATCTTCTAGAACTTAGAGATTTTAAATACTTCAGATTCTCTAATGTGCCTCAGCCCTATAAATCCTTCTGCCTGACATTTAATAACGTCGTATTTTCTTGCCTGATTTTCCAGTGATAACAGTTATGAAACTAGCTCACAAAATAGAAGAAAAGATAGATCAACGACTTAGACATTTGCCTCTTCAAGGGGGAAATCTCCTTTACATTACATAAATGAACAATTCTTAGATGATACAAATGAAAAAACCTCCTTTCTATATATAGGAGTCCAAGGGGTCACAATATAATCCTAGTTGACCTAACAATAACAATGTGAGGAAAAAACAACAACAATAGTGGGCTTCTGTGGGGCACAATAATAACAATATGGGGACTAGATGGGCATAACAATAACAATAAGGGGGATACACTAACAATAAAAATAAGGGGATACACTAGTATTATAGGGAACAAGAAGACAAGATAAAAAATTCAGTTGGTCTTATTGAATAAACAGTGTGGATGCATCATTGCTCGAAAATAGTCATTGAAAACTAGCCGTTGAAAACTAACTGTTTAAAAACTAGCCATTATTGAATTAGTTAATTAGATATTAGCGAATAACATTAAAATTTTAGCTAGAAACTAAAATTTTAGTTTAAAAACTAGACGACAAAACCACCTAGATCAAGCAGGGAGAGAAATCTGCGTTGTTCTAGGGAAGCTTGAGGTGATTGGAAGGGAGAAAAAGAGATTATTTTGTGCCTTAACCAATCAGCCTAATCTACAACAGTATAACTCCATATTTGAGGTATGGTGGTGTTGTTTTAGTGTTGAATTTGTGCTAGGTGGAAGGTTTTCCAAGTGTGGACATTTTGGGTAACATGTGGAAGCCAAAGAGGAGGGGTAGACTGATGGTTAGATGCCCTAACCAGTGGGTAGATTCTATAGTGAAGTTTTAGTTTTGGATCACATTTGTTGCAACCTATGGGAGCCATGTGTTAGGGTGTTAAGAAACCCTAACTAGGAGCAGATCTTATAATGATTGGATTGGGTGCCATTGGACTAGTTGAGGGCAACATGTTGGTGAAGTATCCCTTGATAAGCATTCATAAAGATATATTTACAGGTGAAGGTTGGGTGAAGTTGATGAGCCTAAAGTGCAGCACATTGATGGACTAGTGGAATGCTAGATTGGTAGATTGGAGCTTAGGTATTGGTCAGCCTAGAAGAGTAGATTGGATCGATCTGTGTTCATTGAAGCATAAGCAACTTGCAACTGTGATAGGTGGCAGCCCACCTAGAGTCTTTATGTGTTGTTCTTTGATGGACTAAGGGGAGACTAGAGAGCAGAATGAAAGTGAAGGACTTTCAATATGAGATACGACATAGAGGTTGTGATTATGCACTAGAGCAACGATATTTTCATTGTATCTTGTATTCTTGTACTTGTTGATAATTGAGGGTCATTATCCCTTATATGGGAAGCCCTATATTGTTGTTTTATTCAGTTGGTTTAATATCACAAAGATTGCATTGTTGTAAATATTTGTAAAATATTTTATAAAAGTTGTCTTTACTTGTGCATGTGTGATTTACTGAAATTTATATTATGTTGTGCAAAGTAGATTTGTTGAGATTATTGGTTTGGAAACATCAAATATTTTAAGATTCTATCCTAGACCCAAGGTTGTGTAAATTCAACATGGTATCATAGCATATCTGAGCTACTTTGGAATACAATGAATCATCAGAGTGCACAACAAAGTACAACTTAAGATGGATTTGGTCACATTGTAGGTGAAGGGCTCACTACAATGTCAAAGTTGTAGGTTTGTATCCAGTATGAGGATGGGTTGGATGGGTTTTCAAATTATAGTCCATGGAAGGAAAGGATCAAGTTAGCCTTATAGGTCAATAGGATCTAGGAGTTTTTCGAGAAATCCATCAAGAAGCCAACTGACCCAAAGGAGCTGGAAGTGTACAGGGATTTGGATATGAGGGCGAGATTGATCATACTTAATGGTGTGAAGGATCCCCTAATGCCTCATTTTTATTGGAAGAACACTGCACATGAGATGTGGATGGCTATTCAATATTTGTTCCAGAATAAGAACGAGAACCGGGTACTGGTATTGGAGGATAAGTTGAAGTCCACCAAGATGATGCAGGGTGAAGGAGTGACTTCGTATCTGACGAGATTTTATCAGGTCAAATATGATCTTGTTGCCATCAATATGGCTATTTCATAGAATGATATAGTGATGATTTCCTTGAAGGGGTTCACCGATGAATGGAATCCCTTCATCAAAGGGATCGTTGCCAGAGACAAGTTTCCAAACTAGAATAGGCTATGGGACGACTTCATTTAGGAATATTTGCAAGACGAGGATCTTTATTCGAATAAGAGGGCTTCAGATGATGTCATGTCACTTGCAACATAAATGAAGGGCAAGCAGAAGAAGGACTTGAGTAAAGTCAAGTGTTTCAACTATGGCGAGATGGGTCAATTTTTGTCGAGATGTCCGATGAAGAAGAAGAAAGGGAAGCAGGTCACCCGTGTTTCCACTTCTATTGAAATAGATGCTCTCACTGGGAGATTGGAGGAAGAGGAATTTTCTATGATCTCTCATTTCTTGTAGGGTACTATCAATGAGGATTGATGGTACGTGGACAATGATGTGTCAAAACATATGACAAGTTCATAGGAGGTTTTCAAGACTCTAGATGAATGGGACTTGAAGTTGCACATGGCATTGACTGAGAAGAGTCAGAAGGAAATCTGAGGATCGAGAGTTATTCCATTCAGGATGGAGACGGGATGGGTGATGCGGGTCCATGATGTCTTATTTGTACCAAGACTCAAATATAACGTGATATTTTTCTTGATGATCAAGAAGAAGGGGTTTGAGGTCTTATTCCAAGATAGGAAGGAAATACTCAGGCCCAAAGGCTTTAGCTCCGAAGTTATTATGCTTGGAGTTAGAGAGCATGGTATATACAGGATGATGATAAAGCCTATAGATCATGGGAAGAAGAAGCAGGAAAACCAAGTGCAAGTTCCATAGAAGAAGGTGCAAGTGCAGGCTTCAAAGGAGAAAGTACATGTTCCAGAGACTCGGGGAGAGTCAAATTCTAAAGGGATTTTGCAGGTTTAGAGGGAGACTGTGCAACCCAAGAAGAGTGTCTGGTCAGTGGGGAGCATTGGTGCTCCTATAACTTCCAATAAGGAATCATGGAGATAATGGAAGACATTTCAGAAGGAGAAGAAGAAGTAGGATGATTCTAGTTACATTAACACTTTCGAGAGAGGCGTAGTTCATGCTACAAGGATTGCTGCAATTGTGAGCACTAGGAGTTAGGTGAATGTTGTGAGTAGTGATGATTATGATGAGTTACTTCCTAGTCTTGGAAGTACCTCCCTCACTAAGAGGGAGTGTTGATTTTTGATAGCTTAGGAGGTACTCCAAGCCCGAGGGTTCTAGGTTTGGAGGTTGAAGTGCCACAAAGGTCATTTGTGGGCTTGGAACCCAAAGTTCAAGTTTTTTATCCAAAGAAGTTGGGAAAAAACCATGAGAAATGTGAGCATGGGATGATTTTAGATGATAGAGAATGGCTAGGTGAATCCAACGTTTTGAAAATCACTCAAATCAGAGCTCTAGATCATGAGATAATAATTTTAAAATGTCATTGTTGGGTTTTGCACTAGTTGGCCTAGTGGAGGAAGGATTGTTGACAAGTTTTCAAGCCATGTGGACAACTTAATGGAGCCCTTTTATTGTGTATAAATAGAAGGTGATTTTGGAGGCTAATGGACCATCCACAAGAGCACAATTCATAGCTAAAACACATATGATATTGAGCTGCAGGGTCTAGGAGCCAAGTAGGAAGAAACAAGACTGTGTTTTTGGGTGATTTGGTGATTGTTTGCTAGGCTGAGTGCAAGGACAAGGAGGCCAAAACTTCAAGGAGGAAATCTAGGAAATTTTAGTGATGCATTAGGGTTTTTCTAGCCTATGTTTGAGGGTCGCGATAGTTTTGTTCATCTACATGGAGGCCGAGTTCATTTAGGGCATCCTAATTAGGGTCGTATTATTTGTTTAGAAAGGAAGGCCACCCAAATCAAGCAGGGAGAGAAATAAGCAGTTGTTTGAGGAAAGTTTGAGGTGATTGGAAGGGAGAAAAATAGGTTTGTTTGTTCCCTAACCAGTCAGCCTAATCTACAACAATATAACTCCAGATTTTAGGTATGGTGGTGTTTTTTTAATGTTGAATTTGTGCTAGGTGGAAAATTGTCCAAGTGTGGACAATTTTGTTAACCTGTGGAAGCCAAAAAGGAGGGGTAGACTTGATGGTTAGATGCCCTAACCAGTGTGAAAATTATACAGTAAAGTTTTAGTTTTGGATCAGATTTGTTGCAGCATGTGGGAGCCATGTGTTAGAGTTGTCTTGGGTGTTAAGAAAACCTAACTAGGAGCAGATCTTATAGTTGGGGAGTCATTGTTCTATTAAAGGGAAGCGTGTTGGAGACCCAAAGTATCCCTTGACAAGCAGTCATAAAGAAAGCTTGAAAATTGAAGGCTGGGTGATGTTGATGAGCCTAATGTGCAGTACATTGATGGACTAGTGGACTGCTATATTGGCAGATTGGATCTCAGGTATTGGCAAACCTAGAAGAGCAGATTGGTTCAGATTGTGTTCATTGAAGCATAAGTGACTTGCAACAATGATAGGTGGAAGCCCTCCTAGAGTATCTATGTGTTTTTCCTTGATGGAATAAGGGGAAACTAGAGAGCATAACAAAAGTGAAGGACCGACAGGATGATATACAACATAGAGGCTACAATTGTGCACTAGAGCAATGAGATTGTCATTGTATCTTGTATTTTTGTACTTGTGGATAATTGAGGGTCATTATTCCTTGTATGGGAAGCCCTATAATAATGTATTATTTAGTTGGTTTAATATAACGAAGATTGGGTTGTTGTACATATTTGTACATTATTTTGTAAAAATTTGTCTATACTTATGCATGCGTGATTTACTGTTATTTATATTCCACTATGTAAAGCAGCTCTGTTGAGATTCTTGGTTTGGTAGCATCATATATTTTAAGATTTTATCCTAGACTCAAGGCCGTGGAAATTCAACACTCTATCCCCAAACCTGCAAAAAACAATTTCCACAACTTGGAAGTGAACTTGGAATCCCTGTCGGATATGATATTCTTAGGAACATAATGCAATATCACTATCTCCCTAATGAAAATCTAAGTTACCTAACTAGCTGAATTCGTAGACTTAATTTCAATGAAGTGAGCTACATTACTTATCTTGTACTCAACCATAACCATGATGAAATCATGTTGTCTCGTTGTCCTCAGAAAACCTATAATGAAGTCCATGAAAATGGTCACCTCCCATTTCCACTTTGGAATCAGAATTAGCTGCAATAGACCACTTGGACACTTAGAGTTTGCTTTTACTTATAGGCAGTCCAAACATTTCACAACAAACTCAGCCATCTATTTTTTAAAGTTTGACCAATGATAAAATTTATTAACTTCTATCAATGTATTTTGATATCTTAGGTGACCTGAATACAGCTTGACATGGAAATCCCTCAAGATAATCTTCTTGAGCTCACTGTCATGTGGCACATAAATCTTATTCCTGAATATGAACAAGCCATTTTTCATGAGATGATACTCCTCATCCCTATTACCTTAACCATGCTAATGTAATTTGTGCCTCAACTGTTGATACCTGTCATCATGTTGTCTTGTCTGCAAGATCCGCTCCTTTAAATCTATCCCATAAGAACTCACTACTGCAATGTGATTCACCTACAGTCTCCTGCTAAGAGAATCTTCAACCTTGTTCTCCTTTCCCTTGATTTACTTCATCTTGAAATCAAACTCACTAAGAGTAGCCAAACATCTATGTTAGCCTCACTCTCATGTGAGAAAAAACAATTATAAATCCAAAAATGATTAAATTAATTAAATCATGAAAATTAGGAATTTATTCCTTAGTTTCTAGATTGAGTTTGTTCCTCTCAATTAGGAGTCAGTTTAGGCCTATCGATTCTCTCAACCTAACTATGTTCCTAGATTGGTGTATGGTTGAGATTTTTCCTCAACCAAAGTGTCCAAGATAGATGCACTATATTGAGACACATTCTCCTCTTGTATATATATTTTTATTATACCAATGTTTTAATAATGAGTATATGTGAGGAGTACATCAAGGTTGTGGCCTTTTCCGCCATGTCTGGTTTTCTGTGTTTTTGGTATGTTTTTTGTGTGTGTTAATTTTGTGTGATTATCATGTAGCTTTCCTACATTCAAATTAGGTTGATCAAATAATTACCTTATCCCATTGTGATCACTCATCAAGACGAACCTCCTTCCAAGAAGATAATGTCTCCACATCTTCAATGCATGAATGATAGTTTCCAACTCAAGATCATGAGTCACGTAGTTTTGCTCAAGCTCATTCAACCTCCTTGAATCATAGCATACTAAATGTCCTTACTACATCATAACTCCACTAAGTCCTCTCTTGCAGGAATATATACACACCACAAACTCTTTTTCTGGATCTACACTCCTCAAGACCGAAACATTTGTAAGCAAATGCTTCAATTACTCAAAACTAGTTGCACACTCCTCATTCCATTCAAAATTCTTTCCTTTTCACTAAAAAGATGTAATATGATAGAAAATCTATAAAAATTCCTAATGAACTTCCTTTGATAACTCATTAATCCCATAAATGATCTGACCTCATCCACATTCCTAGGAGTTGCCTACTCCATGATAGCTCTGATATTTTCTGGTTCCACTCCTATACCTTCCTTGGAAACAATATGTCCCAAGTAATGAACTTTTTCCTGAAATAAATTTCACTTACTAAGCTTGAAATACAACTGATGCTCTCCCAATAATATTAACACTGCGACTAGGTGTTCCGTATGCTCTTCCTCACTCTTAAAATATATCAATATGTCATCGATTAACACTATCACAAACTTGTTGATATAAATACATAACACGTTATTCATTAAGAAAATGAAATTAGTTGGAGAATTAGTAAGACCAAAAGGAACTAATACAAACTCATAGTGCCCATACCTGGAATTAAATGTGGTTTTGTAGATGTCATCTTCTTAGATGTGTATCTGATGATATCCTGATCTCAAGTAAATCTTTGAGAACACTACTACTCCCTTCAGCTGATCAAACAAGTCATCAATCCATGGAAAAGGATACATGTTCTTGATAGTCACTTTGTTCAAATGTATTTAATTAATGCACAACATGAGAATATTGTCCTTATTCTTTACAAACAACATTGGTGCACTCCAAGGTGACACACTTGGCCTAATCTATCCTTTATCAAGAATTTCCTTAAGTTGCAACTTCAATTCCACTAATTTTGGAGTGCTCATCCTATAATGTGCCTTTGATGTTGGTGTTGCTCCCAGCGTCAACTCAATAGAAAATTCCACTTCCCTATGAGGTGGTAACTCTAAAATATCTACTGGAAACACATCTTGAAACTGATGCAAAACATGATACCTCTTCAATACGTTAGCATCCTCAACATCCTCCCCTTTGTCACTAGAAATATGAACTGCAAAAAATACACATCCTTTCCTACTATTACACTTTTCTCGCATAGTTGTAACCATTCTCACTGATGTAGAATTATTCTTACCCTGCAAGATTATCCTTTCTCCATCATCATCTAGGCACTCTATAGCCTTATCATGGAAATCTACCTTAGTCTTGTGAATGTACAACCAATCCATACCCAAACACATATTGTATGATCCCAATAGAAACACATTTAGATGTGTTAATGTAGACATACCGTTCAACTCAAATGCAAAATATATCACCTAATGATGAAATCTTTTCTTGGTACCTATATCCAATTGAACCAACCATGATTCTACATGTACTTCTTTATTCAAGCAACACTTATCCACCAAGTCAGGACTGATATAACGATAGCTAGATCTGGGGTCAATCAAAATAGAAAAACTTGATCACAAAGCTTACTTTCCATCTCGATAATAGATGCATGATGATCATCCTACCTATTATCCAATGTTTCATAAATATGAGGAATACTCTGTCCAGAATCCCCAACTATCTATGCCTCCTAAGCACTGTAAATATAAGTTCTACCACCCTGATGTTGTGGAAAATCTCTCTTGTGATGACCCTTGCCACAAGTCCAACACTGCAAAGGCTTCCTACCATCATCCTTGTTCTGCTCCTCAGATTGAATTCCTTTTCCTCCGTCAACTGCATTGAACTTATTGTACAACGATACATTCTCCTTGTTACTTGCATCCTAGGGTCTTCCTCACTTCTTATCCCAATTTCCTTTAGTCTTGTCATTACCTTTCCAACCCTGCTTAGGATCTGATTTATGCTTAGGCTACTCATAACAATGCTTCAATTTCCCAATTACTTCATCTTATGTCCAAGGCTCATCATACTCAATCCGATCCTTAAATGCTAATGGAAATCCACTAATTAATCTTTGAACCTTTGTCTTTGCATCCTTAAGAGATGGTGCATACCTCAATAACTCCAAAAACTTAGTCGTATACTATTCATCTGTCATGGATCCCATATTCAATTCGTATAACTCCTTAGCCTTACCATCATAGTATCTCTCTGACAAATAATTCTTTTTGAAAAGTCTCTTAAACTCATGCCAACTCAAATCCTCTATCTTGATTCCTCTGACACGCTTCACATATTCCCACCATATGTCTGCTTTTCCCTTTAGACTGAAAATGGCTATCCTAGCTTTCATATTCTCTGTATAATTATGCAACTTGCAAAACTTATTCATCCCAAGCACCCATGCTTCTACATCTTCTTGTTTCTTCAAATCTCCATAAAAGGTAGGAGGTATGGATTTCTTGAACTCATCTAGAAGGTATTGCATCGCATTCCTCCTATAAGGATGATAACAATGATGACCATGTTGTCTTTCTGATCTATAACTAGAATAGAATCCATAACCACTACCTCTCTTGTCAGGTGTATCCATCCATCTACCACCTTTGATTGTGTCATCCATGCCTGACTTGTGTCCTCCATGAGACATGCTACCATATGCCCCATTTGTCCTTTCCTCCTGTCCATAACTGATTTTTGGTTGTCTCTATCTCTGCAAATCTGATAAACTCTGAAGGAACACTGCATTAACGTCTTCTTGATTTTCCTGTGCCTTGAAAAATATTTCCTGTGAATTAATTATTATGTCATTATCTACGTTACAACTTTTTATTTTTTCCTTTAAACTTCTTAAGGCATCTGTTATGTCTGGAGAGTACTCATATCTTTTTTGCTCATCTGATTTATAAGGAGAGTCAAGTGAACTATAATCCACCATTATTCTCGTCATCTCTGATCTTCTTCCTGCAAACATACCATGTCAAATAAACCAAATATAAACATAATCAACATACCTTAGTGAATTTCAGGGTAGGTTATCTTGTCTGCACAAATCAGTCTAGATTAGCACAATATATGCATATATAATGAAATCAACAAATCAATCATATCAACATCAACATCATGACAACACTAGACTAATGACCATCAGAATGCATGCATAACAATCACATCCTGCCCATCCAGTCCAAGTGTTTGAACCTAGAAGCTTTGATACCAATCTGTAACATGTCCTCCCACATTTATCCAATTTCACAATCCTTCCAGGGTAAACATGCGACAAGTGTCAATATGACCTGACGCAACCTCCAAGCTCCAGTTATGGAATTGGGGTTGACAAACTGACAACTCATAACATCCCTCAGGGCTACAAGACACTTAGGGGCCAAAGAACCACCCTAGGTGACCAATTCCTAATCCAACACTACTTTTACACAAAATTAACCCCCAAATACATGCATAACAAGGCCAAGGTGTGGTTATAGGCCTCCAACCGCATGAACAACACTACCTCCATGTGGTTGTGACCCAACTTGCCCAGTTCAAAGGGTGCGGTCCCAAGATTAGAGCCACATTTCCAAGGAACCCTCCAAAACATTTCTCGAACTTCCTATAACTTCCTAGAACAATACATAACATGATGAAAAAGATAATCATACAAAACTTGAACAAACAATTGACCAGGACATGCCTAATCCATAACAGACAATTTGTCAAACACATGGTATACATAAGAGCTATAGGTCATGAATGCATATCTGATCATATTATTCTAAGATTCAACTGAGAATCACCAATAAGGCTCCATTCCCTCTCCACATAGCTGCAACAACACTTATTAGTTCATACATTCATCAATTGGTCAATAACTAAACAATTCATGACAAGAGCCATAGATGATACACATCATATAACCTACGTATAACTAGAAAATAACCATCATAGACACCATGGAAATGCAGCCATAATATCACCAAAAAAATCACTACGAGTATACATGAATCACAATAGAATAATAACTCGTATTAATATATGAAAATACCAATCAAGTCAAGGACTTCCATGTAGCACTCGACTGTAGATTGGGATGAACCAAATCTCTCTTTCAGTCAATCACCCCGTGCCATATTCCAAGAATGAATGTGGGATCTCATTAAATAAACCAAATCAAAACCAAACCAGTGCTTCCAGAGGCCAAACGGCCACCTCAACCCTCAACCACAATGGTTCCACCTCTATGGTCGGACATCATTAACATCAACCAAATTTGTCTCTACCCAAGTTGTCCAGGGCTCTAGGAACTAGTAACTCAACCCACAACCTTCCAGGGCTCCAAATCATTTGTTTGAACAAGCTCTAGGGACTAATAACTCAACCCACCAAGGGCTCCAGAGCGTTTGTCCCAACCTAAGCTCCAGAACTAGTAACTCAACCCAAGTTGTTCCAAGGCTTCCAGAGTGTTTGTTCCAACCCACAACCATAAGGAATATGAGCACCAATCAGAAAAAAATCAAGTGGAAAACCCCACAACACCATGGCTATCCAGAAAATGGCAAGCAAAGGCTAAAACCACTGTCAATCTAGGAAAATATCCATGCCAAGACAACACATAACCAAAAAATCACATGCATATACCATGCATCCAGAAATCAGCAAGGAAACCACACATGCAACTTGTTACCTACCAAAACAATCCAGTTGTAGTTTTTGATCCAATTCTTTCCTTGCACTTTCCTACTTTCCTCTGCCTTCTTTCTCCAAATCCAATGTATGCTAAAGTGCTCTAAGGATACTCTTAAGTGTGCAAGAGTATGAGAGAATGAGAGAATGAAATGAGAGCTCCAAAACTAAATTGACAAAAGGTTTCCTTAACAAAAGTTGTGAACTGATCCTCATAAGCCTCTTTATCATTGAGACCTATATTTTCTTCATTTTCCTTCAATTCCCATCTCATTCAAATATGTGTCTCTTCACGTTACTTTTCTACTATTTTCCTTTATTTTCATAATTAAAATGTCAATTATTTCCACTTTGCCTTTGCCGATTTCCATAGCCATTAATTAATCACAAATGATACCCATCACTATGTTTTTCCCAACATTAAGCTTGGAATATGTGTCCCATGACCTTGGTATTATTTTATTTACATGGAAAATCAACCAGGGGTTGTTACAAATCCCATGCAACTAGGATTTGAGGATTCTAATTCCTCAACAATTTAAGAAAGGTAAAGCAGGCTTCCATATAATGGGCTTTGCAGAAGACAATTCACAAACGATGCAACACTTAAATCCGTTGCAGAGGAACTGAAAAGACTTGAATATCCCGAGAGTGGTGGGTATGAATCAGAGGAAGCTAAACAAAGGATTATGTAGTTGGTGGCATCAAAGAGGAAGCTCTTGATTGAAAAGGAATAACAATGGAGATTGAAGTGTTGAGTAGTATGGTTAAAAGGTGGGGACGAGAACACTAAGTTCTTTCAAAATTATGCCAAAGGTGGGAAAAATTGTAACACAATATGGGAAATTCCATAACAAGATGGAGGCAGAGAAAACACTTTTGATGAGCTAACCTCCCTGGGGAAGGAAAATTTCAAAAACATCTTCAAGGCATTGAAGGAAGTCGCTATTATTGAAGTGGTTCGTCTCGCTCATTTATTTCCTTGTTTTGCAGATGAAGAAGATAATGAGAGCTTGATGGAACCTATATCATTTGGGGAGATGGAGTTTGTTCTACAAGGAATGAAAAAGGATAAGAGTTATGACCCAGATGGTTGGACTATGCAGTTTTATTTGGGCTTATTTGATCTGATGGGGGGTGATCTACTCCAGGTAGTAGAGGATTCTTGCCAAAATGGGAGAATTTATGACCCTTTCAACACAAAATTTATCACCCTTATCTCGAAGGTAGATGAACCCCAATCATTTGAAATATATACCTATCTCACAGTGCAATTGTATTTATAAAATCATTGCCAAAATTATAGCCAATCGCCTAAGACCAATTCTATCTAAGAATGTTTCCAAAGAATAGTTTGGGTTTTTGGAAGGTTGTTAGATCCATGAATTTATAGGTGTGGTGCAGGAAGTATTACATAGTATTAAGATTTGAAAGTTGAAATAGACTGTTGCCAAAATAGAATTGTCAAAAGCCTATGAAAAAGTCAACTTGGTTTTTATTTAATTAATTATCACCCACCTAGGGTTTGAATTCCCTTCACTAATTGGGTTATGAGTTGTATGACATCTGTCACTTTTGCAGTTTTGATAAATGGATCAAAAGATCCTTTTTTTCACTCCCAGAGAGTATTTAATCAGGGATTCCCATTGTCCCTTCTCCTATTTCTGTTAATAGTAAATGATTTAGCAAGATATTACTGGTAGTGAAAAGGCCATGTGATCTCAAGGGTACTGAGGTGGTTGAAAATATTTTAATCATGCACTTTTTTTTTGTGGATAATATACTGACTTTTTGTAATGGCTCAAGATAGGACTTGGACTCAATCAAGGATGCTCTCGCTCTAAACCAGAAAGCAACTGGCATGGTCATAAATGTGTACAAATACACTCTTTCCTATGTTCAATTGTCTTGAGGAGAGGTGTGAAGGGCACAAACCCTCTTTCCCTTCACTATCGAAACATTTTACGATAGTTTAAAATTTCTTGTTTTTTATTTAAAACCTAATTCATACATAAACCTTGATTGGATGTGGTTATTGGCTAAGGTACGAAATGGGATAAAGCATTGAAGCTACAAATGGCTTTCACGAGAAAGGAAATTGGTATTGATTAAATCAGTCCTTGAAGCCATTCTAATTTATTGGATGACACTTACAAGGGTCCCTAAAGGTATTATAGAATCAATCAAAAATATCCGCAGGCGATTTATATGGGAAGGATCCAAAGAGAAATTTCTTCTCCCGTGGGCACAATGGGATAAGATAGCCCTTCCAAAAGCATGGGGTGGTTGGGGTCTGAAATATCTCACCATATTTGAAAAATATCTTGATTTTAAGGTTGGGTGGAGGCTACGATCAACATACACATTATGGACATATGTGCTGTATAGGAAATACATATTTCCTCTCTCACTTGACGAATGGATAAGATTTCCAAACAAAAATATGATAAATCCTTTTGTTATCTAGAAAGCAATCGTTTATTAATTTAATGTAGTTGACAGTGGCCTTTCATGGAAAGTTAGGAATGGGGAAATTTCAGAATAGGAATGGACCCTTGAGCTGGTTATTTTGAAAAATTTAGGCTACCCCAAGAACTTGTGACAGTCTTGAATTATTAGGGGGTTATCTTCCTTAATTAGATCATTAACGAGGGGAAGTTAACATTTTTCTCATAGGGTTAGAAAAACGCTACCCAATTGGATTTACATGGTGAATTTTGCTGACCTTTGGAAAAATTATATAAAATCCCTTAAACTATCAAATATTAGAATTAGAGATAGGGAGGCCTATTTATGTTGGGTACATTCCCCTTCTGGGATTTACACTCCAAAAATTAGTTACAGTTTCCAGATTTTTTCTAGAGAAATGGAAAACCCTAAAAGGTGGTGGAAGTTGATATGGAAGCTCACATGCCCTACAAAGTCAAGACTTTTCCTTTGGTGTATCATAAAAAATAAACCTCCAACGTGGGACAACTTACAAAAGCGCCATAAAGCATGACCAAACTGGTACATTTTGTGCAAGGATGCAAAGGAATTGGCCTCTCATTTTTTTATGCTTTGTCCTTTTACCTTGAGTGGATGGTCCAAAATCAAATAATTCCTTGGTTTCAATTTGGAATGGAGGGGTAACAGTTTCATTGATGCTTAGAATTCTTGGTGGGACTCTTCAAATAATGAAGCTCTTAGAAACATTTCGCCCCTCATCTATTGGGGGGTATGGTTGGATAGGAATAAAGCCACCTTTAGGGATATTTCATCTACTCCATATATCATGTCAGCTAAAATCAGAGAAATCTATGCCCTCTTACCAACAAAAGAATCCCATCATATTTCTCGCATCATCTCTGAAAAGGTGATCAATCAACAAATCCCATGGTCCTATTTTGATGGAGCATCCAATGAAAATGGTATATGTGGGGGTGGCATTCTTCTTTTCTTCAATGAGCAGCACTTCTTAAAATCGGATATTGGTTTGGGCAATGGATACAACAACTATGCAAAACAACTCTCTCTCAAACTTCTACTTTGTTGGACTCAGAAAAAAAAATTCTGTTCTATACAAGTTTTTGGTGACTCCTTGAATGTTATAAAGTGGTCTAATGCCTCAGAAAGATGTCACAATCAAACACAACTACCAATACATGAAGAAATTTTACAACTAAAACAAGCTTTTGACTATATATCTTGTTGTCATATTTACAAGGAAAGAAACTCCAAAGCAGATATTTTGTCTAAGAAGGGCTCTTGACAACATATGGGTTTTTGGTAAGTCTCGAAGCATGTAGATGGGAGTATACACGAATAACAAAATCAACCATCCACTAAAATTTGAATTTTATATTTTCAGGGCATTTTTTTCCACATTATTAACTTACAATATTTTGATCAACATGATCTTTGACAACAACTGGTTTTATATTTATGTATACAGTTTATGTTTTATGACAATAGACTATATAGAACATTTTTTTTTTCTATGTGATAGTTGATTTTTGGATACAGTCAGGGACTCTTTATGTATTATGATGATAACACTTTTTATTCATGATGTCGGGGATAGTTGTGTTGGGCTTGATTTTGTCTCCTTGGTCCTAGGGACAAAGGCTAAATGCACTTGATGCATATAATGTATGTAACTTTTTACATTAATAGAAAGTTATGATTTTTTCCTCATAAAAAAAAAACAAATGCACTTAATTGGTATATTGTATGTAACTTTTTACATTAATAGAAAGTTATGATTTTTTCCTCAACAAAAAAAACAAAAAACAGAAAATGAAGAAGTTGGATTACTAAATAATAGGAATTATCTTCTCACATAAGGGGAAGGAAAAGTGAATGGGTTTAAAAGTTTGTTTCACATATGCAAACCTATTTTAGAGTGAAAATAGATTTGGTGCCTCTTGGCATTTGGTAGATTTGGAGTTAAGATGGATCTAAGCTAGATTATTTTAATCATAGATATGTGATAAGAACCATATGATAAGTTCATTATCTTTTACCCTTATTGCTTCGAGAAGTTCTTTTTAGCCCAATACGATAGAGATGTTGTACTTCCCTGTTAAACATTTTGACTCGATCAAAACAAAACATAAACATAAATTTTTCCATATGTTGTAATGCCCCTGACTAAGTCAAAATAAAAAATAGAATAAAAATAAAAATAATTTAAATTAAATTAAAAAAAATGAAATTAATAATTATAATTATAATTATAATTAATAATTAAACCAACCTAAATACATCTTAACTCTGAATCTACAACCACCCAGAGGGATCAAATCTCTTGAGATGCAAACCTCTTTTAGAGTGAAAAGATATTTGATCCCTCTCAGAGCTTGGTAGATCCAGAGTTAAGATGGATCTAGATTGGTTTAAACAAGAGAGAGAGAAAAGTGACGATCATATCAATTTGCTTAATTATAAGAGGAGATACTACAATTTCATTATGTTTATAATTTAATCATAATTTATTAATAAAATTTATTTTTTTTAAACTTAAATTTATTTTGGGATTATTAAAATTAAAATATATATATATTTTAAATTTATTTTGGAATTATCAATGTTAGTTTTATAGTTGTAATCAAATTAATTATAACAAAATATTCATTTATAATTTTATGTAAATAATTAATAACGATGGAATTTTTTTTTAATAATAGGATATTACCTTTATCACAATTAGCATTAGTTCATTTTAAGGGTAAGCTGTTGCATTTAATTAGAATCACGAGGTCTCTACTTAGTCAACATGTTTAATGATGTGTTTGTTTGTGGGATTTTAAAGAACACCTCTAATCTCACTAGATGTTGATAAAAACCTCTGAAAATCTTTTTGTTAAACCCCCTTCTGCTAATACATCATTCGCATTTTTAATACATACTCCCTATATTTATTGAATACTCCCTTTTATACCCCTAATATATTTCAATCTCACATCCTCTCATCTTCAATACCTATAATATATTAACTCTATGTTTCACAATTTTAAAACTTTATTTATGAATGAACATGATAAAATTTATTGGTCATTAAGGTAAAGCCTAGATAGCTAAAACTTACTAATATTCCCATGGACCTTGCAACTTGAATGAAAAATAAAATTCAAATCTACCTTAAAGTAACTTAGGTAATAACTATTTGGCTTATATACAAGGGATGATTTGCATATGAGAAACTCCCTTAAGGTTGTTGGCATGTTTAGAGGAATTGTTTAATTATGACAATTGTTAAGATCATTCTCTATACCTCTCTCCCCTTATAGAAGTAGTTCCGCTTAATTAACATATATTCACTAGTAAGACAATGGTGGTCCGTGGTCCCTTTGCAAGTCTAGAGGCAAGTAGATTATTTCTATTATGTAAACTCAATTAGAAAGTCTAAGAGAAAGTAGATTATTTATATTATGTCTAAAGGCAAGTAGATTATTTCTATTATGTAAACTCAATGAGAAAGTCTAGGAGCAAGTAGATTATTTCTACTATGTAAACATAATGAGATATATGCAAATGTATGCAAATCTACCTAATCAACTTTAAAATGGATATTCTATTTGGCATTTATAGAAGCTTTATAATTGTTTATTTTATGTATTAAAAAATGGTTCATGGACAATGTTTTCATATGTGATTTTAATATGCATAGACTCTTAAACTTATAATAATAATGTTTAGCTTATCTTAATCATTTAATAACCTTATAACATAAATATTAAGTTAGTGATCAGATTACTTAGTATTGAAATTAATAAATCTATGCTCAATTAAAAAAAAAAAAGTAATTGGATCCACTTAATGAAGTATACTCATTGATTTACTTATCTTAAAACAAGTCTAAATAAATTAATCAATAAAATGAAATATAATACATAATTTACTCATTTTCAAACTTGTTTAGATTTCAAAATTATTTCTAATTTAGCAAAATCTATTATAATTATTTGTAATTATGTCTAATTGATTTACTTATCTTAAAACAAGTTTAAATAAAGTAATCAATTAAATGAAATATAATACTCACTCATTTTCAAATTTACTTAGAACTCAAAAATTGCTTCTAATTTTAAAAAATATGCAATAATTAATTCCGGTAATCAACCTTCTCTCACTAAGTTAAAGAAAGAAAGCAAAAATATAAGCTATTTGATGTAAATAAATTACATAACAGAAATATCAACATTTGCATTATTAATATAAATGGTGTCATAGTTGGAAAATTAATTCCATATGTTTAACATTAAAAAATCTTAATTCTTCAAAAAATCAATGGAAGTTTATTTAAATATGAGTTTTATCTATATATTAAAAAAAATTAACAAAAGAGAAAAATACACTATAAAATATAGAAAAAATTTAAAAAATTAGTAATAAAAGTCATTTTACATTTATATATATATATATATATATATATATATATATATATATATATATATATATATTAATTCAAAAATTATATATATATATATATATATATATATATATATATATATATATATATATAATTAATTAATTAATTAATTAATTAATTAATTTTTTTTGAATTAATACTTTTATAAAATCATATTTTCACCAAAAATAATATTATTAATATAAAGTTGTCATAAAAGTCAATCAAACTCTATGAAAAAACAAATTCTTTCAATGCAAATTTTCTTTCCAAGTTTAACATCTCAATAATAATAATAGAACTTCCATCATAGACCATAGATTCATACACCATACAAAAGCATATCCATATATTAAACTTGTTCAAAACCATAGATTCATACACCATAGAAAAGCATAACCATATATTAAACTTGTTCAAAATATCCTTTGATCGTCCTGACACGTGTCCTGATTAGATTGCTAGTTTAAGTCCAATTATATAATTGCTAAATACTTCACCATTTTAACATTTAAACAAAGACCCTCAACTCATTTTGCAGGTTCCTAATTTTGGAGAGGACGAGAACCATCAAAGTCATATGGCTCAAGGGAAAGAAGAGACTGGCAGCACAGAGAGGGGCATTCCCACTGCATGATTTTCACTCCCTCTGAACACGATCTCACCAAATGAAAAGATATTGATTGCTTCACTTACACTCAACTCGATATTCACTTCTTGGCTCTCCCCACTCTCAATTATGAATGTGGAGGGGCTAACTCTCACCTCAACCCCCCTGGGGCTCACAATGCAAGCTTCAAAGTATTCCATGGTCTCCCCCACATTTGTCACAATCCTCTTCACTGTGCGGGATCCGATGAGCCTTGACACTGTAATGGAAGGAAGGTTTAGGTCAGAAGGCCACTGCAAAGTATCTGTGCAGTTCTGCCCTGTTGCTTCTTTAACCGCTTCTGGATTCACGTTCGGTAATGAACACAGAAAGCTCATGTAGTCCTCGAATTCTGCCTGGAAGACGAGTCCCGGATCCAGAGCCGCTGTAGCATTGATAAATCCGCCTCCATAATCGAATGGTGTAGCTGGGGTTAGCTGGCTGATGCTCGATCCTGATCCCTGGGCCATAATTGGTTTTCCCTTGTTTTCAGTCCTTGATGCTGTAATAATCATGGCAGAGGCTATCATGTTCGATCCTTGGGCCATGATTGGTTTTCCCTTGTTATCAGTCTTTGATGCTGTAGTAATCATGGCAGAGGCTATCATGGCTGGGCTCCATGATGGGTTCACCTGCTTTATTAGTGCTGCAATTCCAGCAATATGAGGGGTTGCCATGCTGGTACCAGACACCAGTGCGAATTTGTATCCTGCACATTATAAAAATAAGCTGATCAAGTTGATGAGATGTCTGCATTATCTGTAGTCCAATCCTTAAATAGGCCGTTGTTGGATTACTAAATAATAGAAATTTGGGTTTAAAAGTTTAAGGGTGTAATTGGTTGTTTAAAATATATTTTTGAATATATAAATAGATTTAGAAACTGAAAAATCTAAAAAAATTAGAGAATACTTAGAATTTTTTAGAGGAATTTGATACAAATTATACAACTCAAACTTATAATTTTAATAAAAATAAATATCTATTTAATTTAAAGATCACTTAAATAGTGCAAATTACACAACAAAAACTTATAATTTTAACAAAAACAAATATCTATTTTATGTAATTTTGAGAAAAGCTCCAAAAAAAATAAAATCTCAAACTTATAATTTTAACAGTAATATGAAAATCATATTAATATAATTTTCATATTAACTCTTCCAATTTTCATAATTTGCATATTAATTCCTTCATTCCACCCTTACTCTCATACTCTCATAAAAACCAAATAGAGAAATAATATACAAACCATATTAATATGGTTTACATTTTAACTACTCACTTTCAAATTACAAACACAAATATCAAACATGACTGCAAACACTCCAAAACTAAAAAGAGTTAGACTACAGTTGTTTTTTTTATATCAGAAATCCTAAAAAACTTTAGTTGGGCTATCAATTATCAAATAATAAATGGTGTGGGTTGCGGGTCTCAGTGATCAAATAACAGATGGTGTACATTATGGGTAACATATGGTGTAAATTATGGGGTATGTGAGGAGTTTGATTTGGTTTAAGTGATTAAGGTGATTTTATTAGGAATGTGGGTGTGATAGATGGTGTATATTATGGGGTAATATATGGTGTAAATTATGGGGTATGTGAGAAGTTTGATTTGGTTTAAGTGATCAGGGTATTTTTATTGGGAATGTGAGTGTGACAGATGGTGTATATCATGGGGTTTCATATAGTGTAAATTATGGAGTATGTGGGGAGTTTGATTTGGTTTAAGTGATCAAGGTGTTTTCATTGGGTGTGTGGGTGTCGGAGAGTTGATCTAATTTAGATGATGGTGGGTGTTTTTAGTTATTAATAACTAAAAAATATGAATATGGTATAAATTGTTAGTGTCTATGATCAAATGATCAAATAACAAATAGTATAAAATGTAGAATTATCAAATGACAAACTGTAAAGAGTATTATCAAATGACAATGGGTAAAGGGTATAGATTGAAGTTTAAGTGTTGATTATCAAATAACAAATTATATAGATTGAGGGTGCATAGAGAATTTGATCTAGTTTGATATAAATTGTAAAATGTGAGTGTTAGTGATCAAATAACAAATAGTATAAAATGTAGATGTTAATTATTAAATGATAAATGATATAGATTGAACTATAAATATTAATTATCAAATAACAAATCATATAAATTTGTGATTTGTAAAGATATTTAAAGAATTTGATCTGCTTTTTAACATATAAATTATGGTATAAATTATGAGTAATAGTGATCAAATAACAAATAATTTAAAATGTACATATCAATTATCAAAAGATAAATGATATAAATCAAATTGTAAGTGTTAATTATCAAATAACAAATCATATAGATTGTGAATGTCTCTAAAGAATTTGATCTCACAATATATATTGTAAATGTGTATGGGAAATTTGATTTAGTTTAAGTGATCATGGATGTTTTCACTGTATGCAAAAATATAAATGTCTATCGACATAATAATTTCAAAGTTAAAATTGTTATTCATAATTTCAAAGTTAAAATTGTTATTCAATTGTGTAAAGAAAAATTTCAAAGATGTAGGAGATGGATGTACCTCTGAGGATGCTATCAACGATGCTGTAGGGACTCCAGGCGGCCCATATGAGATAGCCAGGCGCAATAATATCAGGCTTCATGACATCTGCAGCTTCTTGGTCGGTATTAATGACGTCGGGACCTCTCGATGAGAACCAAGTGACCATGGGTGCCTCTTGATTAAACGATGCGTTTCTTCCATCACCGATTGCTGCTTCAGCACCATATCTAACAACAGCACCCTCTGGAGATCTGTGTGTCTGAGAATTATAGTAATCCATCACAACCTGAATTGGAAAGACGTGCATGCCCACGTTAATGTCAAACAGGAAAATAGTTTGGCATACTATTTTACTGATCTTATAGAGACAAATTAAATGAAATCACCTTGGAGTCAGCTATCTTGGGAATCATTATGCCAGGAATTGAAAAGGGAACGGGCTCTGCCACAAAGTCCCCGTATGCAGGATTTGCCAGGAGAATGAAACCCAATGCACCGAGCCTTTTAGCAGTCTCTTGAATGGAAGAAATTTCAGACCGCATGTTGAAGAAGCCCGAGGAGAAACGGCATATCAACAAGCTACCCTCAACCACAGATTTGTTCAGAGCCTCTGGATATTGGCATTCTTCAAAATATGTTGCTGGTGCGGTCCTGGGAGAATGCCCTGTTCTTTTCAATGCGTCACTAGACAACACGAGCCTGAAGAGAAACAAGCCATTTCCAGGAGTTGGGCCTGTCCAACGACAATACGAAAAAACCAATATTTACCAACAGAAAATAGTGTCTTTGGATCCAGACAAGAAGCAAAGTGCTCTGCAAATTCATCTTATTGAAAAATAACTAACAAATCAGAGTAACTTGCACAATTAATTATATTTTACAAAATATTGATATATTTATGTTCAATAATATTAGTAATATTATTGTAGGTTAATTTTGTTAATTGGGTTTATTTGGGTTTTTCGAAGAATGAACTGGGTTTATTTGGGTTTTTCGAAGAATGAGTGGGTTTTGTAATTGCAGCTACTGATATGATAAGCATTGATGTAATGTCTTTCATTAAAAAAATGGCTAGATCTTTTTAATAGAGTTTTATTTTTAGTTTTATTTTTGCAAACCCGATATGATAAACTTTGATATAATGACTTTGATAAAAAAAAATTGACTAAGATCTTTTTGATGTAGGTTCTCTTTTTTGAAATGATACCATACATTTTTTCATATAGTTCCATTTCTGTAAAACAAACCTGGTTGAGAATGAATAATGGCTTTTAAAGAAAAACCCTTTGCTACTACTTGCCTGATAGTCCTACTCCTTTGACAGTCTGACCGTTTCCCAAGAATAGAGTGTTTGTATAAGTTCTGTCGATAAGGCTTGCACCTACAGTCATAATCCAGGGACTGAAAGACAAGATGGATGATGCGTCTGGACCACTGTTACCAGCTGCTTGAACAACGAAAATGCCTGCCCTCTGGGCAAATAGAAGTGCAATGTCAAACACGTTAAGAAAAGTGGCAGTGCCTTTTGGAGGCATAGCTGGTCCGATAGACAATGACAGAATGTCTACCCCATCTTGAGTGGCCTGCAAAAGACCATATTAGCTCTTAATTGTACAGTAAATTAAATCAATATTTCACAAAGAATTTGCTATGCTGCCAGTAACTCTGACTGGACATTAAAAGAAACTATAAAGACATGAATATACTTGGTCGATTGCTGCAACTACGTCTGCCACAGCTCCTACATCGGGATATATGGCTTTGTACACAGCAATCCTGAATATAAACAATTCAGGAAAGGAAATAGTTAAAAATAAAGTAAAAACAGGAAGATGTCTTATTTTTTTTTTAAGAAATACAAAAAGAGAAACCAAGAATGAAGTAGATTTCTATTTCTATTTAAGATCAAGATAAAAATAAATTACATAATTGATTAACTTGCTGAATTTGCCGATTAAACAAATAAACAGAATATTTGGGAAACACTTTGACAACTAGAATACTCTGTTGTGGTCAAGTTCTACTAGTATTAAAATACAATTGAAGCAGAACATTGCTGAGAAGGGTTCATATGGCATAGTTCATGGTGGGATGGTATTGTTGAGAGACATAAAATGGTTCACGGTGGGATGGTGTTGATGAGAGGTCTTCTAACTGAACATTTTACAATGGTGTTGATGAGAGGTTTTCATATGGTACATTGTAGGGATATATCAATTTCAATATAGTAATGGTATTTATTGGTTTATGAAAGGTGGAAAATGATGTTAAAGAGAGTATATCAATTATTATTTTATTAATCTGGTTGTGCTAGTTGAACATGGGAACATGGGGAGGATCAATACACTATGGTTAATTAGAGACAAATTAGGGGTTAGGGTTGATGAGTGTTGAGTGTTGATGAGGGCTATTAAGGGTTGACCATGATTAACTATGGTATGATTGACAATAATTTATGATAGTTAATCATGATTGACCAAGGGTAGATGACGATTAACCATTGATGACCATGATCATGATCAACAAAGGTTGACTATCATAAATGCCGTAGTCTAACTAGACTGCTTTTTAGCCCTGAAAATCATGGAAATTCTGGTAAGATTTTAAGAAAATCTGGCAGAGATTTTTGTAAATCCACGTTATAACTATTAAACTTTAATATTTTGGATGCCCTAGAGATTTTTGATGGTACTGAATCCATTTCCACCATCAAAATCATGAATCAAACACTGTTACTGTAAGATTTCTTAAACTTTTTTGGCCCACATTCAGATCAATTTTGGCCTTCCAAACAATTCCTGTCTGGTTAGACAACTCCTAAATGCCGTAGTCACTAACTTAATTATGATTTATGATCACCGACTTATCCATAATTTATTAAGGGTAGATGAGGATTAACCATCAATAACCATGATCCACAAATGATTCACAAATGTTAATGATGATAAATTATGGTTACTGGGGGAACATTGTTAAGTTGATGTGACCATGATTGACCAACTATAGATGAGGCTAGATGAGGATTGACTGTTGTTGAACATGGTGGACAAAGGTTGACGATAGTAAATTATGGTTACTGGGTGAATATTGTAAGTCGATTTGACCATAATTGCCTATAATAATGTCTGATTAAAAAACTCATATGCTATTTTGTAAGAACGAAAATTAATTATGAATGAAGTTGCTTCTTGAACTGAATCAGGATTCAGGATTACCGAGCACGAGGTGCCATGCCACTGGCAGTACCATAGTTGAATCCATTTAAAATAACCTGCACTCCTGAGTTTCCAGCCGCAGTTGAGGCTGTGTGGCTGAAAGTCCCATGCCAAAACAACCATCAAAATTTATTATGCCTGAACTTCCTAGAAATACTAAAATTTGCGAGATTCATTCCAATAGCGAAGCAGGGGAAGAGATATTTGCCTGCCATGGCCGGTTGCATCGAAAGGAGAAAGAATATCTCTGGACTTATTGATTGGGACCAGAGCCATTGCACCAGCAGCAAAGTACCTGGCTGAGACAATCTTTCCGTTACAGGATCCAGGGGGGAAATAAGGACCAACATCGCATTTTCCAGTGAAATATGGAAGTGGAGGAAAAGACTTGTTTTGAAAACTGGGATGAGTGGGATTGATCCCTGTATCCACAAATCCTATAACGATGTCTTCTCCAGCATTCTGTATTCCCCCATTTGCAGTCCATGGTCCTCCGGGCAGACCAAGATATTTAGGAGTATAAGTTGTCATCAGCCGAACTCCACGGTCTTTTTCAACGTGTCTCACTCCTTTGGCATTCCTCAGCTTCTCAGCCTACATACACGGGTAACTTTCAGGTTTTCCCAACACCAAATACAAATTTCATAGAGTGATAACACAAATTTGAATAAAACTTTCAGGTTTTTTTCAACACCAAATACAAACTTCAGAATAAATATAGTGGTAACACAAATTTGAATATCATTAGTAATGGGAAAATCTAGAAAATGTAATATTACATAATATGAAATTAATATTTCATAGTTTAGAAAATGTTTGAGATGGTTTTGTGATTTATAAATTGTGAATTTTTATTTTTATTTTTACATTATATATGAAAAATATAGCTAATGAGTTTTCAACCCATTATTGTGGTTCATTAGCAGGGCCGGATGAGAGTACAGAAAGCTTATTATTTAAATAGCTAGTTTGATTTTCTTTGCATTCATTTAAAAGGGTCCACCATATTTTTCATATGTGATTTTTACCCAAAAAAAATTTCACAGTTTAGAAAATGTCTATTTTATAGTTATATGTGTTAGATATACATAATTTGCAATCATTATAATTTTAAAAAATATTAAATTAATTATAATTGATTTAATTTAGATATTTTATGTTGATTTAAGTGTTTATTTGGGAATAGGATATCTGAAATTTTAATTTAGTATAATTATTAATAATTATTAGGTAAATAATATGATTTAATCTCTATATATAGTCATTTATGGAATATTCTTAATAATAGTTAAAGCTCAAGAGAGAGAGGTACGTTAAGTAACTCGACTAAAAGAGAAGAAAGAAGTCACTCATCCATCCGATGGACACATGGATTCCAGTGTGGACATGGACAAGTTGACCCTGCACAAATTAGATATTTCTTACACAAATTGTCATTCATGACAGAAATTCATTGATTCAAACATAGATCTTTATCTAGGTTCATGACACAAATTCATTGATTCAAACATAGATATTCATCTAGATGTAAGTTTTACAAAGTAACATTATGCATACAAATACAATTGTGACATATTCACCAATGATCCAATAGGAGAAAGACAAGATACTGCAGTTTTCTCATTAAGTCTTCAAAATCAAAATGTGTTACATAGGTAGTAGAAATGCAAATGGAATATAGAAATAGCAAGTACAAAACAACTACAAGCCTCAAGGGAGTAGGTAGCTCCGGAGTCATCATAATCAACATCACTGTTATCATCATGGTCACCACTGCTCTCCTCTGCTGCATCTTCCTCCTCTACTGCTTGGTCCTTGCTCTCTTGTGACATATTTCCACAAGGGATATTTGTTATCTTGAGGCTATTGTCTTCCCTTAACATTTGAAGCTATTATTGCAACCCCACTTCCAATAGAAGGAACACTTGCAGAGCCTGATGAAATTGGAGTAGGAGGGGCATCTCTAATGGGGTCATTCTTCCCATTCATTTGCTCCTTCCCTACTGCCCTTGATTGAGCCATAAATGATGTAAAAAAAATAAAGAAAAAATGCACATGCAAACTGCTGTAATAAAAATGAAAAAAAAAATAGAGACATTCTTCCCCTTCCTTTGCCCCTTTCCTAGTGCCCTTTTCTCTTCGCTTCCACACACCTAGACCAAACCCACATCAAGAGAGTTAAATGTGAAGTGGAAATGGGCCAAACAGACCATTTATGGGCCAAGGGGCACTCATAAAAGTGGGATAGGTGTCCTGATTTAATCAAGACAGGTGGTGTCCAAATGAAACATGACCGGACAGGTGTCCTACCAAATCGTATCCAATTCGACGGATTCCGGACATGATAAGGCTGAGGAACAAATGAACAAATCCAGTGTCATATTTTATTGTGACATTTTTTTTAAATATTTATATGTTTAATTTATATATTAATTCTTTTTGTTATTATTAATAATAATAATTTTCAAAATAACTAATAAGACTGAGGAAAAAATCCAGTTTCATATTTTATTGTTACATATTTTTAAATATTTATATGTTTAATTTATATATTAATTTTTTTTATAATATTAATAATAATAATTTTCAAAATAACTATAGATTTAATTAATTTTTAGAAATTTTTTATGTATTTATTTTAACAATGCTTAATGTATCATGCTAGCTATGTTGATTGTAAATTTTTTACTGAAGCAAATTCAACCAGAGTCAATTTCTGACTTTGCTAAATGCCAACTGGATGGTGGAATCTGCAATCTTGATATAAGCTCAGCCCTATATTTGGCCATGCATCATTATGTGGATTTCCGATTAAGTGCATGCATTGCAGATACTGCAATTTTGACTTAAGCAACTTTATATTTAGGACATTTTTACGTGAATTGCAAATTTCGTGCATCTAATAAAATATATAGCAAATTTAGTATCTATGATTAAATTTACAATTAGTATAAACACAGTCTAAATAAAATATTAAAAGGATTATAATTTACTAAATGGTGTAGTCTAAAGCCAAACATATATTCTAAAATTCTTTAATATTGTAGTTAGTTCTTATTAATCACGGTTTCAATTTTCTCTTTTCTGGGATTTCCTTTGGGGAAAGACTCCGTAATCAGGGCCAATGGCTTAAACAATTTACCATTAGCAATACCGTACTTTCATTCAAAAAAACGAACAAACTAATTAACCCAACTTTTAAACAATTATAATCACCCAATTTCTTTTATTTATGTTATATACTTTCTTATAATAAAAATCAATACCATTCAAAAGACCCAGAATGTATATAATTAAAAGAAACTGACACTCCTGTTTAATCAGGAGCAGGTATATCAGAGTTTACTTTCTTATAATAAAAATCAAAAGGAAAACCCAGAAGGTATATAATAACAAAAAAACTGAGACAACTGTTTAATCAGCAGGAGGTATATCAGAGTTCCTAAGAGTTTGTTATATCTATAACGAGATAGCTTTAAAAACCAAGACTCCCTAACCTAAATACTATGGAGTAAATACATTCTAAAAATATAACTCAACGCTTCTTCCTTCCCTGTGTGGCTCGTGGAAATTTAGCGAAATGCCTTTTTCTCAGAGGAATATGTAGTCTGAAAGTTATACATTATACAATCCGGATTAAGTTGCTTTTAATTCAATTGTGAAATCAAAATCTATAACAAAAATGAATAGAAACAAATTTAAGCAAAGATTGGATCACCTAATTCCAGTAATGGAAAAGAGAAAGAACATTGGGTGTCTAAAATCGTTGCTAATAGTAATCTATCAGGATGTGCCACTGTGGGTTTCTTAGGAATTTTGGTAATGAATGAAAATAAATACAAGTCACCTGCTCAGGAGATGTATGCAGTGCAAAGCCATTGATAAGGTGATGATAACTGTAGAGCTTTCTGTAACTCCCCATCTCCAAAGTGCTCTCAAGAAGTTGGTCATGAGATTCTACCAGATGTTTTGCGTATGCTTTCGTTTTTTCACTGTAATTCAACACATATATCATATAATTTTCATACTTAACTTTGTAATAATCCATTTAATGCCCAAATGAAATCTCTATGTAATATATATATATATACCTTGTAACGTCCACTTTTCTTCTCTGAGAAACTTCAGTGCCCACCGTTCCTTGGAAGGCAACCACAACAGGGTCTCCTTCCATTAAAACCATGAAAATTTCCCGACCATCTGCTGCCAGAACCTCACAACTATCTAGAGTAAACAACACTAGAAGTGACAGGCATGTAACCCATAATGCATTTCTCATTCTGCAACAGTTAGCTACTAAAAAAAACATGAAGATGACAGATCAGTTTCAGACAACTGGGTGACCAAAGAAGGCAGATGCCTTGGAGATTGTGGCCTTTTCTTCATATATCAGTGTTAACGTGTGTGTGGAGGTATGCAGTTTGATGCCTGATTGGGCTATGACAGTCCATAATAGTCGTTAGATAATGATAAAAAAGACACCAGAGACTGCGGAATACATGTGACAGAGTAAGCACGGGGATGAGAATATCAACTGCCGTTACAATTCATACACGCGTTCGACATGGACAAGAAATTATGTTGCTTCCGCAACAGTCTTTATGTTGCGGAATGAACTATGTGATTTGACTGTGGCACATGCATTTATTGCCACAAAATAGAAGAAGAATAAGAACACAGCTATGAATTTTGTTCAATCCCGAGGATTATGGTTTTCCAAAAATTGTGCTCCTCTCCCGTTAAAAAGCAGCCTGCAGAAACCTGATCTACGCTTCTACAAAAGTTGTGTTGACATTTGAAAAAGTTATTTGCAGGATGTTCCTAAACTCTGGTATCTTGTATCTTTGTAGGACAAAAGGTGCACTGCGGCTAACCATGATTTTTTTTTTTTAATGACATTTTCTTTTGTGCTATAAGGGGTTTTGCTCAAGTTTTGGAAGCAATTTTGGAAAGCATTTTATGTTCCATGTTGTTTATCTTGTTCTTGTACATTACATACCTAGTCATAGTAGGGGAAAGGGTGGCTTCTATGAGGAGGATAAGACAACACTTTTGTAAAGCCTCTTGTCTTCTATGTTATTGATCTTGTTTTTGTAGACTAGGTACCAATTCATAGTCATGCTTTTAATCTAAGGGGAAAGGCTTATTTCTAACTTTTGTAAAGCCTCTTGTCTTCCATGTTATTGATCTTGTTCTTGTACATTAGGTACTAGACATATTCTTGCTCTTAATCTAAGGGGAAAGGCTTATTTCTATGATGAGGATAGGACAGAGGATATTACCCATAATTTTGGGATTATAAATTATAAAATTATTTTGGATCTATTGTATTTTTCTTCATGATTCTCTAGAGCGACTACATCCCCAAATTTCACATCCATATAAGATAACAAAAGTGATGAGAGACTCAAAGACAATTTTCTTATCCCGGCCAAATGTTCATTGACTTACAATTGCTTCCAAATCCATAACAATCTTTCCGCCCTCCTTTTCTTAATGGTATCGTTCAAGTTGAGCATGGGATGAAAATCAATTTCAAGACATTTGTATGAAGGCACTTCCTCCAAGATTTTGTTTTCATATATGAAAGTATCTTAAGTGATGCTTTTGGATTTAAATAGCACACCCTTTGTTTTGTTAGTGTTAATAGTCATACCGATAATAGAGAAAAGTACTTGAAATTCTTAGTTGCTTGTTGAGATTGTAGGGAATGCTCATCATAAAAACAATATCAATAGTGTAAAGAAGAAGGATGATGACTATGCTAGCAACAGTTTGGATCACACAACCTACTTTTTTGAAACAATATTCAAACTTGAGAATGTATATTCCTAAAAGGGTTGGGAACAAGGGACAACCTTGCTTGACTCCTATATTGCAGTTAAATTCTTCTAACCAACCCACAATGTTCCTAAACTTGGTAATGATGTTTTCATTCAATTTTATGACAACAACTCCTAACTCGATAGGAACTTTTAGCTCTTCTAATCTATTCCAAATATTAGTATTAGGCACTATACTAAAAGATTTTCTAAAGTTTATAAAACAACATAGGAGATGGGTTTTGCTATATCAACACTTCTCCTTCATGATCCTAAACATAACAAGGTGGTCAACAATGGAAAGATAGCTATTAAATTTAGCATGGCCTTTAGTTCTTTTACCATGGCCTTTTAGCCATATGTTGATCGTCTTCTCCAAAATAACTCCATATAGATTTGCTAAAATTATGTTAATCATAATTGCCTTATAATTATAAGGATTGCTTTTACCCCCACTTTTAAAAATAAGTATGATAAGGTTTTGAGTCCAAGGTTTTAGGAAAACTTGCTTGGTTATTAAATCAAAGGGCTTTTGTTTGTTAGGGATAAGGATAGGCCCTCCAATTTTTAAGATTCCAACTCGATAGTCTTTAATGTCCCTATCTTTCACTTGTGCAAGCCACTTAACCACAAACTATTTGTCTTCAATAGAAAAAACTTCATCCTCTATAGAAGGATTTGAAATGTTGTCCATGATATTAGGGGATTCATAAATATTTTTAAGGTAGAAATTCCAACCATTAAAGTCATATTATTTTCTCTAATTTTACAAGTGAGAATTTGCTTCCAAAATTTCTTAGGATGTAGTTAATTGCAAAATCTTCTTTCTTCTTATTTATATAGTACCATTTTTCCTTTTAATAGGGCTTTATATCTATTTATCTTATCACATGTTAAGGACATATTAGTGTAACAAACCTAACCCCTTAATGCCCAATTAAGGTTGTGGGGTATTCAAATCTAACCTCTTCAGTCACCTTAAATAAGTGGGGCTATAAAAAATCATCTTCCAACAACCTCTTTAAAACTTAATTTTGTCTCTACCACTGCTCGTTGAGATTTTCCAACTATATAAATTTCATCTCAATTTGAGCCTCAAATGCCAACTTATGGCCTAATTCGGGTGGATATTGGTGGCCACCTACCTATTACACTTGGACCCCCACCATTGTTTCTTTTAGTTTCCTTAATTGTAGCACAATTTACTATTTTTGGCACTTTTTCGAGTCCTAAAATTCTGGAGCTGTTTTGAGGCCCTAAACGACATTTTATTTTTGGAAAACAGACAGATTCAGGACTAAAGGTAGGGGTCTATAGTCAAAAGTTGTTGTCCTCAGATAGATCTTTTTAACAATGTATCGTACGCGTCAAATTAAGATTATATTCCAAAGTTACGACCACGAGAAGTTGATGTACTAACTAACCCCAAAGGGGCCCACAAACTTTTGGCGCTTCATCTCCTAGGGTTAGGTTTTTGGATGTTAGGATTTTCCCTTGTTTCTCAATAATAAAAAGGCCTCCGAGCCTTATTGTAAAGTAGTTCAAAAGGCATGTAGCCATCATATATCTTCTCAGAGATAATCTACCATCACCCGAGCTATTTTATTTCCATTATGCATGTAAAAAATTTGAGTATTTGTTATTAATGAATTGAAGGTCAATTTTCGTTGCAGCTCTGTGTTTTGTTTAAGTTTCTATTTCATTCTGTTCCTGCATAAAACTGGATCATGGCCCCAGGAAGGTTTTTCCTCTTATGCCAACTTAGCAGTCATACTATCCACATGTCACCCACGTAATGGGACACATAAATGTGCCAGCATATCCATGTTGACATTCAAAGATATCAAGTTATCAAGAGGAAATGAAATTTTATGAATATTTGATACCCTGATTCCCTGGTAGTCTAATATCTGATAGATAGGATCCTATACCTTCTGATGTTTGATCATCCCAATGTGCCAATAATTGTGTCATTGGGAACCATAAAAAAACACGCATTAGTTCCACTCGACATTTGACGACTTGACATCTTGATATCCCAATAGACAAGACTCTCAATCTCTTGATCCTCTTATCTTTGAGTTAGGAAGGCCACATCAAGGTCCATGACACCTCCTAGCCACATAATCTAGTTGTGTTAGCCTCCATGTCAACATGTCATGTCAATTGCATATCAATTGCATATCATCCATGACCTCTTCATACCATGTCATTTACCAAATGGTACTTGTAACAACCTCGAGTTAAAATTCCATGTAATAAATGGGCATTATAAAAAGAAAAAATAAAACCAAGGTCATGGGACATGTATTCCAAGCTTAATGGAGGGGAAAACATTATATTTGGATCCACTTGTGGTTTATTATTGGCTATGGGAATTGTAATTGGCATTGGAAAAGGAAAAAGGAAGTAAATGGAAATTAATATAAGAAATAAAAAAGTAATAGTAGAAAAGGAAGATGAAGAGACAAGAATATGCATGCAAGGGAGAATAAAGGAAAATTAAGAGAAAAAGAAAAATAAAAAGGAGAGAGAAAATTCACACACACTCTTGGACATCCTAGCATTCAATTAGAGAAGATGAGAGCACGAGAGAGATAGAGAAAGCACTTGGACATAAGGAGGACTCATGCAAGAAAAAAAAGAACAAGAAAGGGAGCACAAGAGGAGGATTGGACAGCAGTAAGCAAGGGCAGAAATCAAAACAACGTAAAATTTGAAACAAGAACTATAAACTGAAAATGAGAACTCTAGCCAAAGAACCCAAAAAAAACATGAAAAATGACCCAAAACCGAAAAGGGTGTATTCCATAACGAGATTTTTTTTTTTTTTTCCAGTGTGAATTTGCAACATTTTTAAAATATGGCAGTAAAATCAATTTTCATGTGCCAAAAAAATGGAAAAAAACACACAATGGTTGGTGTTAGAATACCATTTTTATTTTCCAAGTACAATTTCAACCTATTTTTAGTAATGGCGTTAAATATAAAATAATGAGATTTTAAACACATTAAAATTCTAATCATTTTTATACATGTCATTTGACATATAATATCATGACACTAACAATCCCTAAAATTCTAATTGTTTTCAACCATAATGTTAAAGATAAAATATATTTCACAATTTTTCGCCCATAGAATTAAAAAATATTAACTTTTCAAAATATTTCAACCATGATATTATGAACAAATTATATGACTAAAATAACCCAATGAAACATAAATTATTTCTCCAAGTTATTGTTGCATTGTCAATATTTTAGACAAATGAATTCATCATAATTAAAACATATAATCCAAAAAACATAAAAATGACTCATAACTTAAAATATCATTTTCATTGCTCAATGCAAACATCATTTATATCAATTGTCTTACACAATTATTCAAAGTCACTGATATTTTCTTGCCCACCATCAGAAGTCACATATTTAGATGAATGACTCGATGCAGATGAAGATGTTCCATATTCTTCTCTTTCATCAACTAGTGCCCCATCTGAGTCAACATGCATGCCCACCACTTGAGGTTTCAAAATTCTTGTAGATCCACGACTAGGTTCAACAGACAGCCATCTCAACATTGTTTCTTGTGGTAGCAACCTCTTAAGAATCTCTATCGTCCTGGAGCGAAGAGTTCCTCTCTTTGTTAAATTGAAGTCATAAACAAGTATGTAAACTTTCTCCAATTTTAAGAGGTCTGTGCGACGACGATTTATATTTGTACCCTTTCTTTTTCTCTTCCGCAAATTTTTCTATCAACTACCATCTCTGGCTTGTACACACCATTGAATGGTTGTGTGTTTGTGGCATACCAATGTACATCAACACCTGTAACATCCTCATTTTTGTAATCACCTTTATAACCTGGGCAACCCAGAATGGATAGCCATGTGGATCTTCATGTGCTAAGACTGTGATCATGAAACCCTCCTTAATATCCTATATTTAACCTCTGTAAAGGTCTTCCATGGATTCACATTGTGCACGAGATCTTCTGGAACCAACATACATTTCTCTTTCCTCCACTTGTGTAGAATTAATAATACCAGGTGATTGTTGTTGTTCAAGAATGTTTGTTTCCTTCGGTTCATTTGACACATTTTGTGGCCAAATAAATGGAATCTTCAAAAGAATATCTTCATTTGTTGGTCTTGAAAGGATATCACTCTGATCATTGAAAAAGGACTCCCACCAAACTGAATCAACAACATCAAAGTACTCATATGTATATCTAATGGTTTTTTTAATTTCTTCCAGGCATTCAAAATAATCTATATCTCTCTTTTGCCTTCTTGCATTATGAACTTCACCAATTGATTGTAATAAAAATATATTTGACGAAAATATTGGATGATCTGGAATGAACTTCAAAAATTCCAAACCTGATGATGGCGCCCATTCTGCAGTTGTTGAATGCTTCTTGCCCCATATAAGTGTTTTCCCATTAATTTGTTTGATACGAAATTGATGTTGGAAGCTAATGTCATTAAGTTTTTCAATGCATTTCTCTTGACCATGCGATCCGAGAATAACCTTCGCATGTCAACAGTTTCTTCTAACAAAATAGGCTCTGGAATATATGATTTCTTAATACATTCAATTAATGATGGAAAGCTCCCAACATTCTTCCTCCTCAATGTTACTGAAAAACCACTGAACATATGATCAATATGGTCATGAGTGTGCCCAACATGAAGGAAACCAACCTTTACCTTATGAAAAATTCTCAATTCAACAAGCATGTTTAGATATCCAAAAACAATCTGATTTTTGTTTTCACGACAAGTGTTGTCTAATTGTAATTACAAAATTTCAGGAAGATTACCACCCCAATGAGAAAGCACATCATGAATTATGGTTATTGTCATATTTCCATCATTATGAATATTTGGAGCTGTGAAGTAAACTCTTGTCGACATTTTCCCATTGAAGACCATACAACTGACCATGTGAAACTAAATACAATTTTCCTCTTGCAATTTTTTTGGTGTGCAAAAAATATGTGGTAGAAGTGTTTTATTCTGGTCAATACCATCAATTATCAAACCCAAATATTTATTTGGATTATCATAAAACTTCTTTCGATGCTTTTACAACTTTTTCCTTTCACTTGTTTGTTATTCGTGGTGCTCTTGAAGGGCTTTAACAATGGAATCTACACATAACATAAAATAAACGTATTAATAAATCCATTTTCATGTTGATCACTATACAATTTAAAATAATAATGTTATGAATGCTTACCTCTTTCTGCTCCTTGACATTTATCCCTTTTTTATTTTAGAGAAGCAAATGTACTCCAAACCCCCATCCTTGTCTTCTTAGGGATACAAACATTGTTGAATTCTCTCCTCCATATCTGCACTAAATATTGATATGTAATAAAAAGACCATTTCCTTCAACACCTTTTGCATATTCCTTGTATAAGTTGTAGATTTCTCATCTTGAGAAATTATCTAGAATATGTATTGTATCTATATTTGGCATACACACTCCATGTTTTGAAAAGAAGTCTTGCAGCCATGACATTGTTGTATTTTCTAGTGGCCCAAACTCTCATTTATAACGAAAAATTGAATAATATGTAGGATCAATTTCCAAATTATCTTGGATTCTTGATAGACAGAAAATTCCAATTGAATGAATCATTTTGAAAGCCTTTCTATAGAGCAATAAAGACCCAATATGATAATCATAACCTGCCAGTGTAGATTGCATGCACCCTACTAAATATGAATTTTGACAAATAGTTCTTCCTTTTCTCTAAAGTAGATTTTAAATCCATATGTTTCAAGCAATAATTTTTACAACAATCACTTGAAATGAGCTCACTGATAGAACTTCTTCTCGTGAGATATACTAATCTACCCCTTGTATAACTATAACATCTTGGATTGATACAAAAAGGTCTACTCCTACTCCTAGAAACAATATTTGCTGGCAACATCTCTATCATTTCATGGTTTTCTAAACAAGCATTTCCATGATCATTAGGAGGAATACTATTATTACTATGATCATTTGCAATATAGTTAGGAAATTCACCACCATCATTGTTTGAAAAATATTCATTACCATCTTCGGCGGCATGAAAATTTTAAATACCATCATCCATGGTTTTACAATACTGAATTGGATGATATTCTTCACCATATTTATCTTTCCCTTCACCACTGCTACTGTCAATGTTCATAGGATTAGGACTATGTGGAAATTACGACTCTTGATTTATTAGAAATTATTCATCCCAACCTTTGTCACTACTTCTCCCATAGTCCATATGATTAGGAGTAAGTGGAAATTGAGACTCTCGATTTATTGGATTTTCCTCGTCCTCCTCTTCATCACTACTTCTCTCAAATTCCATAGGGTTAGGAGTAACTGTAAAATGTGATGCTTTATACTGAATTTTTTTCATCCTGACATTCATCACCATTGCTCTCATAATCCTTAGGAGGAGTAAGTGGAAAATGTGAATCTATATCCATTGAAAATTTTCCATCCTGCCATTCATCACTATTGCTCTCATAATATTTAGGATTAGGTCTAAGTGGCAACTCTGACTCTCTATCCACTGAAAATTTGTCATCCGACCAGTCATCACTATTTCTTTCATAATCCTTAGGATTAGGACTAAGTGGAAATTGTGGCAAGATGTGAGGAGAAGAATAACTCCCAAATACTCTGATATATGTGAAACTTTCCTCTGCAAACCATCTAGCAATTAGTATAATGTCTGTACTAGCTTCTCTGGAAACCCTAGGGGCTTTCTCATTGAATATAATTTGGTGCATAGGAAACATGAATCTATGGAAAATTTTGTAAAAGTGAAAATGGTAGTCATATTCCCAGAGGGCTCTGTGGTAAATGTGGATTGGAGTAGGGTCTTGGGTCGTCCATTTCCATCCCACTGTAGGAAAACTAGAAGAAAAACAAATTGCGTCCATGACATAGGCACTCATATAAAATGGGGGTATTTATCTAGATGAAACACTTCTTTTATTCCTATACTCCATGATGTGTTTGGATAAATTATCAGATAGGATATTTACCCATTTCAGAATTAAGGAATTGACGATTACGTCAATTAATGGGACCCAATCTACAGAAAACCTAGTGGTGTCTAGTTTTGCATATAATCTAGAAAACATACTGGCAACATAACAATAAGGGGAAGGAATTTGTGCTGTTGGGTACGTACCGAGTTTATCTCGTTTAAGCTTGCCCTGGTATTCCTTCCATTCCTTTATGACTTTCATTAGGTCTAGATGTTTTTCTCTAAAGCTTTGAAGAAAAGCTTTGTTATAGTTCTGTTGTGGGACGGGTAAGTGGTACATTATCCTTAAATTTTCTGCCTTGAATGACCCAATATTCTCTCCGTTTGAATCTTTGAATGTTTTATCTTCTATATTCAAGTGGTCAATTACCCACTTAATCATATCTGTATAAGGGAGAATCTTTGGCCTCGTTGCTATCTTATGGATGAATGAGCATGCAACGTCGAAGTAGGTCGGGTTTGAAGAAACATACGCGCCTACTGAAGCAACTTTTATTATTACCCATGGCTTTTCTTCTTCAAAAATATTATACATTGCCTCCCATGAAGAACTTCCACAATCCTTCTTGCAGGTGGTGTCTGAGAACAGGGGATACATATATGAGTCTTTGGTAGATGATGTTTGGGAAATTTATTTTCCTTTCTTGTTCATTTCTATTTCCCTCGCTCCGTTAAGTGGTTTCCTGATTTCAAGCAAACAGAGAAAATATTAAAAATATAGAGAATAGAGAGGTGGATAGAATTAAAACAAATCTGGCATTCAATCACTTCAACACATGCTCGAAGTAGATATGAATCTATCAAAACCTTACTTCTATTAAATGTAGTTAATCACTGATAATCTTTTTAAATCAAATCTCTTACACCTTCACGTGAAATGTTTATCAATCAATTTAAGATGTTGGATCTCGTATTTGGTTTGATATGACATAATTCATTTTGCATGCTTGAGTAATTAACTACCAGTATTTGCACATCGCAATTTATAACTATTACCATTTATGATGTTACCCATAAATCCTGTGAAATGCAATTTGCGCAAATCGCACATCGCAAATTTTATGTGGTAAACGAGTTTGCTTTTAGTTATGTCCTGTGAAATTCAAAGTGTGTATTTAAGAAGTCAAGTGGTTGTGCTTTATTTGAATTTGGAACTTTATGTTTATTTCTTTATTGGCTCATCGGGTCCACGTAATCGCAACTTTCACTGAATTGCATATAATTTTGATCATTTAAATGAGGCGCAATGTGATTTTGGTTTATTACGGTGATTAGAGCGTTTGCAATAAGATTTTGATATGAATTTGGAAAGAGCTTAGAGCATATCGTAGCCCACATGACTTAGTGTATTTTAAGTCATTTAATTTTGTAAGCTATGCAAATTGTGATGCGTACTAAGGAATGAAAGTGGAAAAGCAAGAGAAAATTTATTTCCTAAAGGTTTTTGACTTAAGGTAAAATTTAAATGAAATGAGTTTCTTAATTATTTTTAAAGGATCCCTATTTAGTAAAACTAAATGGGGGGTGTTGTATAACACAATAGGTCCCTAAGAAAAGCGCAACACCTAGGGCATTGCACTTTTGACAGTGCAACTGTGTCAAAATTCTGATTAATTGATATCTCACTAAACATGCAGTTTTTTGCAAAACTGAGAGAGGTTTTTGTTTTCTGGAATGTTGTGAACAAAAAACTCCTCTAGTTTCTCACAAATTTTTTCGTTTTTTTGCCACACTCGTTTCTTCAAAATGGTGTCTAAAACAAGACATTTCTGGAAAATGTGCCTTCCAAGTTTTTTTCAAATTTCTCAAATTTTCTCGAAATTTCTTCAAAATTGCTCCAAAGATGCCAAATAAGGTGTGTTATGCTATCATGGATATATCAAAAATTAGTTCCAAATTACCCTTTTCCTTTTTAAAAATTAGGGTTTCCTTTGTATTGTGATTTCAAGTAGGGTTTGTCCTGCTCAAGGTCTAGGTTCATGCCTTTGAACCAATACTCACCATGGTTTATTATCCTTACAGCATGAGATATGGTATCTACTGAGAATATAAAATCAAAACTTGCAATGATGGTCTTGTCTCCTTTCAAAGTGGTGGCAAACATGTCTGTGAGTTTCTCATGAAAACCTACCTCCTCCACTCTTTGGACCATTTCACAAAACTTATAATAATCCACATGTTGGAAGAATTTGATTGCTAGGGGTGATGACATCAACTCCTTGGTGTCTGATGGCTCTAATCTCATAATTCTCCCTCCTTTTTGGTGTTTTTTCTCCTCCTCCATGGTGTTTGTGGCCTAGAAACCCTAGGGAAAGGGGAAATGTGAGTAGGGATTGGTCTAGGGAGTGGGGATAGGTCTAGGAAAATTTAGGTAGATGGGGGCAGGGGTTATGAAGCTTTGGGAGGTGATAGGATTTTAAGATACTTAGGGAGTTGAAAATGATAATTGGATTACAGGTTTAGTATAGTGGTTGCCTAGGAATTTTAAATCCTAGGACTTAGGGTTTTATGGGGAAGGGATTTAGGGATTATGAAAGAGTAGTGTAGGGGTAGGGATGGGTTGAATAGTGATGTAGGAAGGTATTTGTTAGTATGAATCTTTCGTCGTAAAAGATCACTTTAGCTACGCATAACAAATATCCCTAACATCGATTATGGCTGCAAAATATCTTTAAGTCTGCTGCACAAATTCAGATCTAAGCACAAAAAGACATTAAGCAGATAAAATATAATATGGCTCCATGCATCCAATAGACAAGACAAGAACAAAGTGTTTAAAAGAATGATTTGTATTATATTAAATAATGGGGCACCTGAGAGGAAAACAAGAAAGGTGTTTTTCGGTTCTCCTCAGTGGCATGGGTTCTTGGAAGTCCTCAGTGTTTCAGATCTGGAATTCCTCTCTCTTATTGGTGTAGAAAAAAAAACATGGAACTCAATGGGAGTTCATAAAACAAAAATGGAAAATGGTGACCAAGAGTAGATCCAGAGTGATCTAATGCAATGAAGAAGAGACTAATGAGGGGGAAAATCCTCCTATTTATAACAAAATATCAGGGTTATCTAGAACTTGTTGCATGAATAAAATATTATTAATCAAATTCTAGAACCACCCTTTAGGAATATTTTATTATATTTGTTGGAGGGAAAAGGTCTTTTGACTTGGGTCAATTCCTGTATTTATAAGCAATAAATAAAGAAATGATTTATTTATTATTTTAGGGAGATGATTGGGGATATAATTAAATAAATAATGGTTTATTTAATTATTTAAATGTGATTTAGTCAAATTTAACTAAGAGTATTATTTAAATGATGATTTAAATAACTTATTCTTAGGAAATAATTAAATAAATAAGGATTTATTTAATTAATTTCCTTGTTTTGGGTTAAATATGACCATGAAATATAAACGAATGTGGTGAAAGCAATTTTACTTAGGGTAAAATTGGTCTTACATGGTGTACTTGGGTTCATCTGATGATAATAGGTTAGATGACCAAAAAATGGTGTAACAGATTGCCCCCCAACGTACAAGTGGTAGGAGCGAATCGTATGACTGAAGTACGTTGTAAGAGCTCAATCACTAGACAATAAGAGGGAAATGAGAGAGAGGAATGTAAGTTAGACTAAAGTGCTAAAGGACTAGACCCTGAGGAGACGAGACTTATAGGTGAAACAAGTCTCTAGTTTATGAAGTGGTACCTGTGCTAAAGGTGGCGGGGGAGGCATACCTATGCCCGCCGAGACAATAGTACAAACAATGAGGCGCCTGGAAAACCATGAAACGCAATAATGAAACATGTGCTAGCCTAAAAATGAGCCAGATAAATAGAATGATGAATCCCACATACATGTTATGCCTGGAATAACCATCAGGACTTATACAATAAGATTTTAGTACATGAGATACAAATACGCTCGAATGCCCCCTACACATGGGGAAGGGCTCCCAAAATCTGACTGATACATGCAAATCGAAGTGGCGCTGCAAGCGGCTGAGGCCAATATCATCAAATGGGAGGAGGGCTGCATCAGGCTCAAATGGAAAGTCATGTCCGGGCATGTGGGGGGCTACTTGCGGGGGCCACCCTCCACGAGGGGTTGAATCTCACACACCCAGGGAATCACCAATAACCCTACTGCTTGCATCCACAGTTCCCATCAAGTGTATGATCTGATGTCTTGAAAAGGCTCGAACCAAGGTACAACTGCCCCTAGACACAACCACGGAGTAAATGAGGCGATGTCGAAGTAAGGTCCACCATGAGTGAGAATAAATTTCAACTATGGCACGGGAGAAAATAATTGGCATTTAACAAACGGACATTGATGATGATAACGAAATGAGGGATATTGAGTAGCGGATGGACGACTTCCCTTGTTAGAGAAAAAGGGGCATGAATGGCTTGGTAGCAACTGACACAAGATCAGGGAGGATGGGTGACAATGATATGTAAGGCCATAATGTGCAACACGAGAGAGGGACCAAGCGATGAAGGATGGAGGGCTATAGTGGGGGTACAAAGGGACTCGGGATAGACTCCATGAATGCGATGATGACTCAACTCGGATGCTCTAAACAAGGGCGACTCGATGGTGCTGCCACACAATAAAGGTCCCATTAGGGGAATTTTGACGTCTAAAATGGGCCTCCTAAGGAAATTATAAAATAATAGTGGAAAGAATCAAATAAGATTTGATGACATCATCAAATTTTAGAGGGAAAAATGAAAAAACTACTTTTTCAACTCATATTTTCATCTTATCTCCCAAATTTTTTACTCAAATTTTGAGCGGGAGCACTCATTGGATGCGCAATTTAATTCCTCATCCAAGGAGTACCCATGTTGCATACTTTCGATGGGTTCTACTACACGAAAAATAAGAAATACATGAAAAACGTGATTGTAATCACGTTTTTTTATGTATTTCTCATTTTTCATGTAGCAAGGTTCATCGAAAGTATGCAACATGGGTACTCCTTGGATGAGGAATTAAATTTCGCATCCAACGAGTACTCCCACTCAAAATTTGAGTAAAAATTTTGGGAGATAAGTTGAAAATACGAGTTGAAAAAGTAGTTTTATTATTTTATTATTTTTTAATATTTTTACCCCTTTATTTAAAAAATGGTAAATCATCCCCCATGGTTGACATCATCATCTTGAATCCTATTGGTTGTTATAAAGTTTATTTTTGTTGTACATTTTTCTTAGGAGGCCCATTTTAGACCTCAAAATTCCCCTAATGCAATGGGGGACCATGAAAACATGAGTACAAGATGGTAACTCATGACGAAAATCAACACGAACAAGTACAAGTATGGAGACAAAGTGGTACCTCAAGTACAAGTGTTGTAAGTGAGGAAATTCGATTTTGAGGAGAGGTGAAGAGACCCTTCTTGGAAAAAATGTGTCTTGGTGAAGTATCAAGGTACTAAAAACTAACATGTACCCAGGGCTCATGAACAGGCCAGGTCCCACTTTTTGGGGTCTGTTCTACGACCTGGGTAGCAGGTACTGGGCAGAAAACTGCGACCTGTCCCAGGAAATGACCTGAAAAGTGCGACCTATCAGAGAAAGGGGGTTTCAGTGCTGTTTTTTGGCTGAGATCTGGGATTTGTATGGTTGAGGGACTTAGGTGTCCCGAAGCATGATGTGGTCATGCCAAAATGTATTTAGGAAAAGGGGAATCTAAACACATTTGAATGAAGTGGTGCGCCATTTGTTTTTGTTATGGTTATGCAGCATGAGAAAGGAAATGGAGGGTGACCAATCTCTTTTAGTACTGCATATATGAATCAAATGGACTTTAAGTTTCTGGGTTGGCATACCTGGTGCGATTATCCCAAACAGAGGATTTGGAGATAATGAACTGATGATCTCCTAGAAAACCTATAGGTTGGTCAACAACAATGTCTAAAATACTGGGTTGCTGATGTAAGATGAAGGAACGATAAGGGGTATCATCCCTAGAGTGATCTGAAGTGATATGGGACTCTAGAGGGGCTTCTATATGTGGAAGAATAATGGTACTAAAGTCAGCACGACCAGATATACTAGGAGAGTTGTGGAGAATTGCTTCTCTTGGTCTCTCAAATATGGGTGCCTCCTTACTCAAACATTGGGTTTCAATGTAATGGCCACAAGGTGTATGTGGTGTGAACGCATGGGTTCGATGTAAGGGGGAATGGAGAAGGTCAGGGGAGATGATTCCTTCCATAATTTCATCATCGTGATAGAATATGGGGTGACTGGTGGAAGAAAGACCACTGGACGCGGCGAAGCTACCTAACTCGTCATCATGAGAAGAAAGGGTCACATCTGCATCGTCACAAGGGGTGGATGAAGAGTAAGCAGATAAAGGATCTACCGATGTTGAGCCCAAGGTGATCGTTGAAGAAAGGTCAAGCGAAACAACGGGGGAGGATTCAAAGGGAATGTTTCCCGAGGGTCTCATGGATGATGATAGGTAGAAAATGGTGGACGAAGGCTCCGTCATCTTGACATCAGGAGGGGTAATTTCAATGGGAGCAGTCATGTCTGGTATTTATGCCGAAGAAAAACATGCAAATAGGGGAGAGGTGGACTCGTGGCGCTTGGCCTCGAATTGGCGGACCGCGGCTAGAGAGGTGCAGAAGTCCTTGAGGCGGGAACAAAGGTGGGTGTAATGGCCATGGAGATCGCACAAAGCACAGGGGTGGTTGGTGTGAATAGTCTTGGGGTTCTTGGCCGTGGTCATGGAAGAAACAAAGGCTTCCGGGAACACGACATTAACCATGGGCTTGAGATGAGGCAGTTCAGGACAGGTATGGGTGGCGTGACCGACAACATCACACAAAGCACACTGGATGGTATGCTTTGGAGGCCGAGGAGGGTTTGTCGGGGAAGCCTGGTCCTTTGATGCCCTCCTGTGAGCATTTCCATTCTTACCCGAAGCGGTCGCAACAGGAAGTGGGTCCTGTTGAGGTGACTGAGGCACTGTTGCAGTGGGAGAAGTCTTGGGGATCGGTTAAACCGGGGTCAAAACAAGATAAGGTTTGGGTTGACCAGGTGGGGTAGTGGCTGGAGGATCAAGGTACCAGACGAGAATCCCAAGGGTCAAGTTAGGAAGAGAGAGGGTGGCCATGACAGGTATCGTGTACACTCCTGGTGGGGGAGCTAGGAACGGTAGCTGACCAGCGGGGTAATGGCCAGGAGGGATATCTCCAAGATGGTTGAGACCTAGTGGAACCAACCCAGGAGGGTAGAGAGGCACGTGGGTATCAACAATAGGAGAAGAGGCAGAAGGGAGAGGTCCGGCTGGCTGAAGCGAAGGGCTAGGAGCGAGTTGCGACGGGCGATGTTGAGGTTGCTGACTAGCCGAAGCGGGCTGCGTAAGGTTGGCCCAAGACGATTGCATCATGCAAACATTATCTAAGCTGGGATCAGAGATAGGAGGATGAGGAAGACCAGGGAAGGTTCCAAGCAAGGAGGAGTCTTTATAGATGTCGGGGTATACACTGGTCAAAGAATCGACGGTTTGTTTATTGGCTATAGAAGAGATGGTCGACTCAGGGGAGTGCTGAGATGTTGGCTCATGATATGTCAACTGGTCGATGGTGACAATATTTCCATTATGAGGGAAAAACATCTTGCGGTGGACTGCGGATGGGACAGAAGACATGGCATAGGTGTAACTACGCCCCAAAATAATGTTATAGTCAAGAGGGGCGTCGATAACTTCAACTTCGACACAAACAGTCTTGCCCGCAAGAGTGATAGGACATTTGCGGAAAAGGCCAATGGGCTGGGAGGCGTGGCCATCCCACGCTCAAAGAGTGATCATGGGAGGGGCCAACTCAGGAGATCCGAGTTGTTTCGAAACCGAAGCAGACATCACACAGGTGGATGCCCCCTCATCAATGATGCACCGGGAAATTTTAGCGTTCCGGATTTTGACTGGGATTTGGAAAGCTACGGAAGAAGGAAGAGGAGGAGACTCTGACTAATGGGCATCGAAAACAATCAATTGGTCATCTTCAGGATCGACAACACCCAAGGTAGATAGTAGAGCTTTTCTTTGAGTGGGGCACGACTGAAGGAGTTCCAGCGTTGAAATGGCAGCGGGAGATTGGGCCAGCTCATCTACTATGCTATATGAATGGGAAACTCGGTCAGAAGCAGCATTTCGGCGTAATGGTCCCTTAGGAATCTTGGTATGAACCTCGGCTTTGGGCGGAGGGATATGCAAGGGACCATTAGTTGTCAAAAGAGGCTCTGTAGAACCTAAAGAAGGTGACTCGGGGGCAGATGGAGCAAGAGACTGGAGGTACGGACGGGACTGAGTTTGAAGGTTAAGGTCGACGGTTATAGGGTAGTCAGAGTTCATCATGAGGATCTGGTAATCAGAGGTACCAAATGGAGGTGGTTGAGTGGTTACCGGTCTGTGAGGTGGTTGGGTAGCCACAAATCCCTGCTGTGCATCCACCAGCTCTTGAGGGGGTGGTGACTGCTGTTGTGGGGGTTGAGAAGACAAGGGAGGCGAGGGTGCGAATGCTGGAGGAGCTGGAGTACTAGGCTGTGGATATGGATGATAATGAGGTTGGGTAACAGTCTGGTAAACCAGAGGTTGGGCAGAAACAGGAGGCATGCCGGATCCTGGATGTGTGCTACTAGGAGGGGGAGAAGTGCAGGAGGTGGTGCCCCTCCCCCAGGAAAACCATAGCTCATGGGAGGTTGGGCGGATGGATGAGAGAGAGCTCCAACAATACCATCGGCGATATGAGGTGCCCCCGGTGTATTAGTGCCACCGGCTCTGGGGAGGTCAGGAAGGACGGTATAAGCATAACTAGATTGAGCATAGATCAGGTCATATTTCAAGGCTATTTGGAGGGCGGCTTCTTTGGTTTGAGGAAAATGGGATGCAACATCTTTGCCAATGGCGGGTAAGAGAGATCTAAGGAACCAGTCCATGTAGACACGGTCTTCGAAGGTAGGGGCTTGACATAGGCTCTTTCTTCTCCGCCATTCTTTAACATGATCGAATAGGCGGGTCGCAGACGATTGATGAAAAGAATTCTAAATTTCGATACCAGTTTCATAACGAGGGGGAAGCTGGAAATAAGAGAGGAAGGCATGGGCAAGGGTCGCAAAGGTGGTATGGGAAGAGGTGGGCTGGTCAACATACCACTTAGAAGCTTCGCCTGTAAGCGTGCGTTGGAACAACTGAAGACGGATGGAATCATCAGTGATGGAATTGGATGAACACCACATGTGGAAAGATCAGATATGGTTAGAGGGATCTTCACCAGCAAGGCCTTCGAACTTGGGAATGTCGGAGGGGAGCTTGGTTGGCATAGCAGGCCAACTAACATCGTGGCGAATAGAATCATTAATCAGCTGATTGAAATCGGGAAGACTGAGGCCGGCCATATAAGGGAGTAATGGGGCAGTCGAGGTAGGTCCCATAGTGGTTCCACTAGAAATGGACCCAGCGGTAGAACTGGGGTTAGGGCTAGGTCTTGAACTAGACATGGTGAAGGTAAAAGAGGGAGAACCAGAAGTAGTGGGAGAACCCGAACAATCAGAAGAAGAGTCGGAGTGCGGACTCAGGGGAGGAATTACTCGAGGATGATGGGAAGGAGGAAGTCGACTAATCGGAAACTAAGGGTGAAGGCCAAGAAGTCTCCGAGAGAGGTGCCTTGGGGGCGCAATGATGATGGGAAGAAGAAAAACCGACAAGGGCAGGGAGGGGAAAAATCAAGTGAGGTCAAGGGCAGAGAGGTGCAGTGACAATTGATTTTAAAGTCTTTTCCAGGCGGTGTTAACCAGGTGCTTCTTCACTTAGGGTCAGTATGTAGCGTGCGTTAATTTTAATTGTTTAAACCCAGATGTTTTTTAGAGTAAAAAAAAAAGTGTTCTGTGTAACTGAAAATAAATCTGCAGTAAATAAAATGAAAAGAACGGAAAATTAACAGCTACTAATGCGTCAATGTAACCCAAGAAGGCGGGTCTCTCAAAACTAGTCTATAAGAGGGAAAAAACTAAGCCAAGCATGCAAAAAGGAGGCCAATAGATCTAATGTCAGGAGGGACTGGGATCTAAAGGAGAAATCTGCTGAAAAGTAGTGCAGAGAACAACAAATAGGCAGAGGCAAGGTTGCTGCTAAAAAGGAGGAGATCAGCTAAAAATAGAAGAGACAAGGCGGTGGCCGGGGAAAGGAACCCAAAAAAAATGATATGAGGTGATGTGAGAGGGAGAAGAGTTGATCTAAAGGGATCTAAAAAGGAGGTATTAGATCTGAGAAAAATAAAGCTGAAACTCTGAAAATTCAGACTTCTGAAACAACAAAGACTCTCCCACAAAAAGTGGAGGGTACTAGAGCCCTAAGGGGCAAGATTCCCTCTTAGTGGAGTGAATCATATCAGAAAAAGGTCTAAACAGGCAAACACAGAGGCTGGAAAACCCTGACAGAAGCTTCAGACAAACCCAGAAAAAGTGCTGAAAAATTTGCAGAAAAAGTGTAGGTCGCAGGTTCTGACCTGTTTTCAGTCCAGGTCGCAGGTTTGGGGCAGAAAAGTGTGTCCTCAAGCTCAGGTCGCACTTTTTGGGCCAATAAGTGCGACCTACAGATCCGGCTGTCTCAGCGGCAGATTTCAAAAAAAAAATTCGTCTCAGCTGCGGCTGATGTCTGTCACCTGCGCAATAAGGCCAGAAATACACTGAAGTTAAAAATTTGACTATTTAAGGGTTTTAGGGGTGAAAAACACCATAAAAATAGGAAAACAGAAAATGGAAGAGAAACCCTAGGGTCTGAAATAGCTGGATATGCAGGAATATATAAAACGACAACGGTCGTAAAATAAAACCTGTGTGGAGTCGCCAATTGATAGTATGAATCTTTCGTCGTAAAATATCACTTTAGCTACGCATAACAAATAGCCCTAACATCGATTATGGCTGCAAAATATCTTTAAGTCTGCTACACAAATTCAAATCTAAGCACAAAAAGACATTAAGCAGATAAAATATAATATGGCTCCATGCATCCAATAGACAAGACAAGAAAAAAGTGTTTAAAAGAATGATTTGTATTATATTAAAGAACGGGGCACCTGAGAGGAAAACAAGAAAGGTGTTTTCCGTTTCTCCTCAATGGGATGGGTTCTTGGAAGTCCTCAGTGTTTCAAATCTAAAATTCCTCTCTCTTATTGGTGTAGAAAAACAAACATGGAACTCAATGGGAGTTCATAAAGAAAAATGGAAAATGGTGACCAAGAGTAGATCCAGAGTGATCTAATGCAATGAAGGTGACTAATGAGTGGGGAAAACCCTTCTATTTATAACAAAATATTGGGGTGTTCTAGAACTCGATGCATAAATAAAATATTATTAATCAAATTCTAGAATCACCCTTTAGGAATATTTTATTATATTTGTTGGAGGGAAAGGGATTTTTGACTTGGGTCAATTCCTTTATTTATAAGTAACAAATAAATAAATGATTTATTTATTATTTTAGGGAGATGATTGGGGATATAATTAAATAAATAATGGTTTATTTAATTATTTATATGTGATTTAGTCAAATTTAACTAAGAATATTATTTAAATGATGATTTAAATAACTTATTCTTAGGAAATAATTAAATAAATAAGGATTTATTTAATTAATTTCCTAGTTTTGGGTTAAATATGACCGGGAAATATAAACGAATGTGGTGAAAGTAATTTTACTCGGGGTAAAATTGGTCTTACATGGTGTACTTGGGTTCATCTAATGATAATAGGTTAGATGACCAAAAAATGGTGTAACAGTATTGTAGGGTTTATGGGCAGTAAATTGAGAGTGAGGGAGTGATACTAAGTTTTTCCACTAAGGTTTTCTCATGAAAAAAAACACCATAAAAATGGCATTTAGGAAAGCAAGGAGACAATGATTTTGTATCACTTACTTGATAAAGGAGAAAACAAGCTTATGCTGAAAATTTGGAAGAGTTTGAGGGTTTTTTGTGGCTTCTAGGGCTTTTTGGGCAAAAGCGCAGTGCCAAGCCCAAGAGCATAGAGCCTAAAGTGAAAAATGCAGTGCCAAATTCTCTAAGCGCAGTGCCTGTTGCCTACGCACAGTGCCACCCTCCCCTAAGTGCAGCGCCACATTGCATGCAACTTTTGGAGGCCTTCCTAGTGTCCAAATTGAGCTCATGATAGCGCGTTGGAAATATCTCTATCTTGGCTACACAATTGACCTATCAAGCATTGAAAATTATTAAGTATAGCCCCTAAAAAATCAATTCTCCCAAGACTGGTCAAAAAGTGCAGAATGGGGGTGCAAAAATGCAGTGTGCTTTTGCAGGCAACGTTTGGAGGCCTTCGTCAACTCCAAATTGAGCTCATGATAGCTCATTGGAAATTTCTTCAAGTCTATTTATTATTTGACTTATCAATATATTCTTTGGGACACTCCAGCTAGGACAAAATTTGATTTTCCCAAGGTCATTCCATAAGTACAACAACTCTCTTGTAGCAACCATATTTTTAGAATTCCTCCAAAACCATAACACCTGTGTAAAAAATGAAGGACTTTTTTGTTCCTTAGCCTGTGGTGGACAAAAACCTCTCTCACTTTTTTAAAATTCATCTCTGTTTGATCAGAGAAATACTTTGAAGAAAAAATTTCCTTATGTGTGGAAAATGATTTGTCCCTTGGAATGATTTCTTGAAAAATGATGGAGACATGATGGTTATGAATTGAAATGGCCTCATACTTGCTGATATGACCTCCCTTATGCCTCCTCTGCTTAGATGTCTCTGATTCCATATAAAACCCTAGCTCGATGGGAGAGGAAATTAAGGTTTAGTGCTTGTGGAAAATGATGATTTTGAGGGGTAGGATTAATGGGAAATGTTTAGGAACACTGACGCCTTTTGGAAATTTGACTAATTTGGTTGATGGAACCTTGAGTATGCAGCTTGGGAATCATGATACTTATTACATTTTGATGATATAAAATTACATAATGAAAATTAAAAATTACATCTGAACTCAAAGTTACACGATGAAATAAGCATTTCTCTTTACAAATCATCTTTGCATGAGGAAGAGATGTTATTGGATCACTCATTACTTGCTGGTCTTATGAAGTGGAGATGAATTTTTATTGAACCTTGGAAACCCTAATGACCTAATGAAACCTTAAAAAACCCTAAAAGACCTAATGAGACCTTGAAGGAATGAATTTCAAGATGACATGACTAATATTGACTTTATGAATGGTGTACAGTCAGCAAGGTATGAATCTATGCCAACAAGTAATCAAATTTGAGGAAGAGTGATGTTTTTGGAATAAGGCTACCATCAATGACTAATTTTTTGCATGACCTAGTGGAATGAATAAAAAAATTTGAGTGGGACTCCTAAAATGATATGAAAATAGGATTTTGATCACTAATGGCAGGATGCAAATACTAACACTAACATTGGCTCCAGCTGGGGATGGTAGCTCCTTGGAGGTGCTAAGACCACCCTAGACCAAGTTCCTATTCATTGGGCATGGATTCAAAAGCTAAAGACTAAATGAAAACTGAAAACTTAACTTAATAAACTGACTCAAGGCTGACTCAAGATTGACTCAAAATTGACTGAAACTAATTGAAAAAGATGCTCAGAATTGAACTTATTCAACAAAACCTACTCTAACTGATCCATTCATCACTTAATCAAGTGAAATGGAATAGCCAATGCAACCATGTAAGCATTATGGCTACTATTTGAATTCTTTGCAAGTGCTTGCTTATGAGCAAGAAGAGAGAACTACTAAAAAGTAGCTCCCATGAAAACTTGTAATTAGATTGAATCTTAATGAAATTGCAAAGCATGAGCCCACCAACTGACCTCAAGAATACTGCAAAAGGGTCTTCATAGGAATACATATTGATTTCCAGCCCATCTAATACATCACTGCTATATTCTAGGTAGTCTTCATGACATGAATATGAACTTTCATCTTTACCCATACTTTCCTGATATGGGTGCAAATGTTCGGATGAGAATTGTAATGAGACTCCTGTTGAAAATGAAAAAGAAACTGGCTATTGGATCAAGTTTATATCAACACTATTTTCAGGCTCACATTTAGCTAATGGAGAAGGACTTTTACTACAGATATCATCCAACACATCACCTATAGGGTCATGAAAAACTTGAAAATTCTATTGCAACCTATTTTCCATTGGTTATAATGAGACTGCATGACTTTCTACAGGCTTCTCATCCTTTTCTTTAGATACATTATGAAAATTTTCCTTTAAAATTTGAAATTCTTCAAAACATAATGGTACAGAATCATCTTGCATTATTTGATCATATGTTTCAGCTTCCAAGCCTTCATTTGCAATTTGAAATTCAATGGAACTCTATGATTGCAAATCTAGAGCTGAGGAGTCTTGATCAAGGATTTCATTGCCCTCTTGATTGTCAAGATAAAAACTTAATGAATGCTGATTTCTGATTGCATGAAAGTTGTCTCTAATTAACTAAAAGGAAGTAAAACAAAGAGGTAAAGATCCTTCACTTACTTCCAAATTTTCTACACTTTCCTCCTCACTGCCATAGCTGATATGCATCGGCTGATCACTATATTCGAGCTATTGAAACTGAACTTCCTCCTCCCACAAACCAAATGCTGATTGTTTCACAATATCAGCTTATGTTTGGAGAACATAATTTTCGTCATATTGATCATACTTAGGAAAATCATCAAAATAAGGAATTTCATCAAACATACACATTAGATCAACAAATTTTTTCTCCTCGGATTGATCTAAAAATCCATTTTTTGATCTATGGTAGCTGGGATTAGCAGGAAAGTGTTTAAGGCCAACAACCTCTGATTTTTCTTTAATAAGTGGGTCATGGTGATCTTTAATGGAAAATCCACATCTCATGGTTATCTTTTGCATCATTTCCTCTATTATACTTACCAAAATGTCGATTTTTACCTCTGAAGATGTCAGGTGCTCTACAATGTTATCCCTCTCTTCTTCCTTCAGCTTTTCCCTTCTGATCAGCATATTAGCCTCTACATCTACTGCATTTTTCTGCATCTCTTCAAGTGTTGCAAGGTTCCTTTCTCTTAGCTGAAACTCCATTTCTGGATCAAAGGCGTCCAGGTAATGTAAGAGAGCTGAGCTAGGAGGAGGTCTTATATTAGCAGGTATCGAACAATAGACTTGATTGAATCTAGAAGAAAACCGTTGTATTGTCTCCCCTAGCTATCTTTTCAGGTAGTCATACTCTTCTAGAATTAGGAAAGGGTTTTCTTTGACAACCCACTTGTTGAGGAAAACTTTGACAAACTGTGGGAAATATGAGATGCTCACAGCAAGTAGGTTTTTGAACCAACTCTTGACTTTGCCTTGCAAAGAAAGAAAAAACAACCTGATACTGACATCCTCTTCAAAAAATTCAAAAATTTCGAGGAAATTCTCAAAATTCTGCATATGTCTCTCAGTAGTGATGTTGTCACATTCACCATCAAACCTTGCCAGATATAGGTAATGAATTTCAGGGAAAGCATGGAGTATAGGATGTAAGATAAGTGGTTTGTATCTATCTAGAATTTTACAAGGTGTAGGAGTATGCAGGGAAGCTGTAGGATCAATTTTGGTCTCTTTAGGCTTATCAGCTTGAAAAGGATATGCATAAGTTTCAGGCAAGAGGTCTTGATATTGATAAAAATCAAAGGGAAACTCGATATTTACACTTTTAAAATAGGCAAAACCAAGAATTTGATCATCTTTTTCATCCAATAAACTCTGGAAAACTTTCGTGATAGTTTTAGGAAAAGAGAAGAGATATTTCATGATAAAGAGCATGATGTCTTGGATAAAATTCCAAGTTGAATACATGATCTTCCCATGTTGTCCTTTCATATTTCTTGGCATGGTTCATCCTCCAGTGGAGTCTTTGGATTTGATTTCAAAATTGATTAGGAGTCACCAGGTGGATGATTTCAACCTTCGTGTACCTGATCATTTTCCACCATCAGCAATCAGATCTGATATTTGTCATTCTTTCCCAGGGAATATTTCTCTTTTCGCCACCCCGGAAACGACGCCAGTATGTTATCACTCCACCAGATCTCTAAGGTTGAGAAAGAGTCCAAAAAAGGTAACCACAAACCAATCTTTTAGCTTGGTATGTAGCCCTACCAAACCGGAGAGGGCTCTCTCCATAAAGTCACAACCAAGAGGGTTAGATGAATTAGGGTTTTAGGCTAGGTATAATTACAGGGGTTTGTTTGGCTGAATTGGGTTGTTGGATGGGTGAATTAGGTCAAAGAGGCCAGGTCAAGGAAAATAGGATTAGGGGTGCAAAGATTCAATGGGGCAAGGTAGGAAGAAAACCTAAAAATTTAGGGTTTCTTGAGTGGGATGGATCAGACAAGTGAGGAGCTAGAAATAGCAAGGCTAAGCATGAATTATTTCTAAACTGAAGAAGATGGACAAACTATGAAGGTTTTCCCAAAACAGAGCATGAGATATGTATTATGTTTATCAACTTAAAAACCATCATATCATAGAAATGAAATGGATCATGAAACAAAAAAATCATTCATAATGAGACATAAGAAGAAAAATGTTAAATTTCCATACCATAGGTATCCCAAAGAAATTTTTGCAACCTTTTCATTAATTTCCTGTCAAATACTGATTTTACTAGAGTCTCTGATCAATGCATCAACATCCAACCTGTGAAATGAGTCAAAAATTACATGATATAGACCTTAAACAACCTCTCCCAACCTCAGGGGTCGAATTCTCAAGTTTAAGAGGTGTTCCACCAAAAACTGAATTGAATACCTAGAGTGTAGGGAGGTCAAACTGACTCATCCCTCACTTTTTGCAAACTGATTCATTACATGTCATCAAACTTTTCACCTAATTTATTTACCCCTAGGTAAGACAACCACAACATAATTAATTTTACATTCATGATTTACATTGGTAAAAATCTCATTGACCATGGTCAAATGGAAAAAATTGAGAAAATTGAGAAATATCATCAAACTGAGAAAATGTGTCCTATGTGCAACGCCATTGTCCTAAGCATGGCGCCATCTTTAGCTTCACTTTTGAGGGGGGTTCTAGGTGTCCAAATTGAGCTTAGGATAGCTCATTGGAAAGAATGTCCTGTCTAGTTTCCATATCTGGGCCTCGTTTTAAAAATGGTAAAAGGTTGAGCCTCCAAAAATTCATTCTCCTAAGACTAGTCAAAAGCGCAGTGCCAGCCTCTAAAACAGGGCAGAAAGGTAGTTTTTTGAGCGTTTTTTGACCTTTTGACTGCCTCTTTGATCCAAAAAAGTTTTGTAAAGTGATTTTTCTAACTGTACTTAGCCTTTTGAATCTAATTGTGGTTTCATTTTCTCCATTGGAGGTCCCTAGGAAAAGCACAACACCTAGGACACTACGCTTTTGACAGTGCAACTGTGTCAAAATTCTGAATTTTCTGGAAACATTGGCCCCCAAGATGAAACTATATCTCACTAACCATGAGGGGTTTTTCAAAACTGAGAAAGGTTTTCGTTTTTTGGAATTTTCTGAAAAAATACCTCCTCCAGTTTCTCAAAACTCATTTTTTATTGGCCCACAATATTCACCGCAAAAAAGGTGTCTAAAACAGGACTTTTTTGGAAAATGTGCCTTCAAAGATTTTTTCAAATTTCTCAAATTTTCTCCAAATTTCTTCAAAATTGCTCCATAGATGCCAAATAAGGTGTTTTATGCTATCATGGATATATCAAAAATTAGGGCCAACTTACCCTTCTCCTTTTGACAAATTAGGGTTTCCTTTGTACTGTAATTTCAAGTAGGTTTTGTTCTACTCAAGGTCTAGGTTCATGTCTTTGAACCAATACTCACCATGATTTGGTATCCCTGTAGCATGAGATATGGTATCTAATGAGAATATGAAATCAACACGTGCAATGATGGCCTTGTCTCCTTTCAAAGTTGTGGAAAACATGTTTGTGAACTGCTCATGAAAACTTACCTCCTCCACTCTTTGGACCATTTCACAAAACTTATAATAATCCACATGTTGGAATCATTTGACTGCTAGGGGTGATGGCATCAACTCCTTGGTGTCTGGTGGCTCTAATCTCATAATTATCCCTCATTTTTGGTGTCTTTTCTCCTCCTCCATGGTGTTTGTGGCTTAGAAACCCTAGGGAAAGGGTAAATGTGAGTAGGGATTGGTCTAGGGAGTGGGGATAGGTCTAGGAAAATTTAAGTAGATGGGGGAAGGGGTTATGAAGCTTTGGGAGGTGATAGGAGTTTAAGATACTTAGGGATTTGAAAATTATAATTGGATTACAGGTTTAGTATAGTGGTTGCCTAGGATTTTAAAGCCTAAGACTTAAGATTTTATGGGGAAGGGATTTAGGGATTAGTAAAGAATAGTGTAGCAGTAGGGATGGGTTGAATAGTGATGTAGGAAGGTATTGTAGGGTTTATGGGCAGTAAATTGAGAGTGAGGGAGTGATACTAGGGTTTTCTACTAGACACTTAGTTAATTTTTCTCATGAAGAAAAACACCATAAAAATGACATTTAGGAAAGCAAGGAGGCAATGATTTTGTACCACTTACTTGATAAAGGAGGAAACAAGCTTATGCTGAAAATTTGGAAGAGTTTGAGGGTGTTTTGTGGCTTCTAGGGCTTTCTGGGAAAAATCGCAACGCCAAGCCTAGGAGCGCAGTGCCTAAAGTGAAAAAAGCAGCGCATGAAGTGAAAAATTCAGTAACAAATGCTCTAAGCACGGTGCCTGTTGCCTAAGCGTCACCCTCCCCTAAGCGCAACGCCACCTTTCAGGCCACTTTTAGAGGCCTTATCGGTGTCCAAATTGAGATCAAGATAGCTCGTTCGAAATATATCTCTCTTGGATACACAATGGACCTATAAAAAAATGAAAATGATTAAGTATATCCCCTCAAAAATCAATTCTCCCAAGATTGTTCAAAAAGTGCAGAATGGAGGTGAAAAATGCAGTGTGATTTTGTAGGAAACTTTTGGAGGCCTTCCGCAACTCCAAATTGAGCTCATGATAGCTCATTGGAAATATCTTCCAGTGTAGTTAGCATTTGACTTATCAATAAATTCATCGGCACACTCCATCTAGGATACTATTGTATTCTCCCAAGGTCACTCCATAAGTACAACAACTCTCCTATAACAACCATATTTTTAGCATTCCTCCAAAACCATAACACCTGTGTAAATACTGAAGGAGGTTTTTGTTCCTTGGCCTATGGTGGAAAAGAACCTCTCTCACATTTATAAAATTCATCTTTGTTTTATCGGAAACATACTTTGTAGAAAAATTGGCTCTATGTGTGGCAAATGGTTCGTCCCTTGGAATGATTTCTTGAAAAATGATTTTGACATGATGGTTATGAGTTGGAATGACCTCATAATTTCTGATATGACCTCCCTTATTCCTCCTCTACTCAGATGTCTTTGATTCCATAGCAAACCCTGGCTCGATGGGAGAGAAAATTAGTGTTTAGTGCTTATGGAAAATGATGATTTTGAGGGATAAGAGTGATGGGAAGTGTTTAGGAACACTGATGCCTTTTGGAACTTTGACTAATTTGGCTGATGGAACCTTGAGTATGAAGCTTGGGAATCATGATACTTATTACATTTTTATGACATAAAATTACATAATGAAAATTAAAAATTACGTATGAACTCAAAATTACATAATGAAATAAGCATTTCTCTTTAAAAATCATCTTCACATGAGGAAGAGATGTTATTGGATCACTCTTTACTTGCTGGAATTATGCAGTGGAGATGAAGTTTTATTGAACCTTGGAAACCCTAATGACCTAATGAAACCTTGAAAAACCCTAAAAGACCTAATGAGACCTTGAAGGACTGAATTTCAAGATGACATGACTGATATTGACTGTATGAATGGTGTACAGTTAGCAAGGTATGAAACTATGCTAGCAAGTAATCAAATTTGAGGAAGAGTGATGTTTTTGGACTAGGGCTACCATCAGTGACTAATTTTTTGCATGACCTAGTGGAATGAATAAAAATTTCTAAGTGGGACTCCTAAAATGATATGAAAAGAGGATTTTGATCACTAATGATAGGATGCAAATACTAACACTAACACATTATGTAGGAACTCGTATAAAAAGGAGGAACAATATTTTGTGAAACCTTACATTTTCTCCTATAATTCAAGATGTGAGTGGTTATGTTATCACATAGTATTATGCTATCAGATAGTATATTCCCCCAATCCATGATATAACCTTAAAAAGCAGCATCAATGAGTGTTTACCATTGGTCAGAAAATTTTTGTGTATTAGGATAAGAAAAGATTCTACATATCATTGCAGCTATTTGAAAATTTGGACCAGCAAGGGAATCAATTACATACATACCCTTATAGTCTCGCTTATGATTGTTAGGATCTCTCCTCCATGCCCTATTAGGCTTTGATGCATGGTCGTACTCAGTCATGAATTTACCCACAAATTTTTTGTTATATTTGTGTTGAGGCTATGGAATCATTGTTTTTGAATGAAACGATGATTGTTTACCTTTGTGTCATGAAATTACTTTTTGCAATGTTCACAATGTTAACAACCCATCGAATCATATCTGTATAATGAATTATTTTGCGTCGGGCCGCAATCCTATGTAAGAATGAATTGGCACATCACTGTAATTGGTATTAGAGACTAGGGTAGAGTCATCAAATGTATTTTTTCTTTGTCTCCCTGTTGAATCTTTGGTTAAACTGAGGAGGGGGGGGTGGTGAATCAGTTTAACACATGCATCAACAATTTAAATTTTCATCAAACTTATTTAAAGCTTAATATGTGAACAGTCTTAAAATGTTGCAGCAAGTATTAAATTAATGTGACATCAACCTTGTTGTGAGAGCAGCAAACAATTAAAAATATTGAGTGCATCATATCAACATATAAGCAACACACATAGAGACAACAGATGTTAGTGGAAACCCATAAAGGGAGAAAACCACATCTTATTATTGTTGTGATGCAAAGGCAAGCTCCAACTCCCTTTCACCACTGTTTTTCTGCGGGCGCCAACCTACAGGAGGCTCCAACCTCAGTCAGCTACAACTGACAGCTATCAAGCTTCAACTTGATAGGGAAGCTCCAACTTCCTCAATTTATCAAAAGAAATGTCTGCTGATTTAGCTCAGATATCAGCTCTGTTTTGTAGCATCTCTTTTTTCTTCTCTCTTCCTTATCTTCTCTGTCTCAATCTTCTATACTCTGCATTCTCTATCCTTACTCTCTCTAACCTCTCTATGCATATCAAGTTGATATTATATATAGAGTTCATCACATGACTGTTTGTATTCCACAAGGAATTTGGAGTGAACAACCATGACTCTATGGCTTCTGCCTTCTCATTCCTTTGTCCAATTCATTTAAAAAGTATAACAATATGTGCAAATTTAAATGTTACATTGGGATTTTTCCTTTCCTTCGGATACTTGCCTTTGCATCACAAACAATATAAAACAATTAAAACATTTACATTTTCAATTTCAAAATATAAACTTCACTTAGCCCTTGGCTTGCTAGTTTTTTCCTTTCTGTAGCAGTCATGCAACTTTCCTGCATACTTTGTTCAATGTCTTGTCTGAGCACCTGTGTATGTTCACCTGTTCACTGCAATTTTAAATCCCTTTGCTGCATACCTCTTCACTTCTGTAGTCTCTGTTTACCTCTGTACAAATTCTCTAGGCTCACTGTAGTTGTGTATCTGCTGTATATATACCTGTTTTATGATACAAGGTAAAACCCCCAGTCCCTGAATTTTTCTCTCTGTGCATATAAAAATGCACCTCCTATTTTCTATCCAACACAATTTCCTTATCTGGGAAATTTCGATACTCTGTTTACTGAACTGGTAATTTAATTACATGGAATCTCCTCTTACAAATCCCTGACATGAAGACTTCTTCACCATTAATAAATGGTTATGAAACCATAGCTACAGCACTCACGCATATAATATGCTCTCATATACAAAGAACCCAATCAATCCCAGCTTTCAGCTCTTCTGTACGCGCCTATTTCAAATCTGTAGTAAAAGCCCATTTCATGGATGCAGTTATTTTACATACGAAAGTTTTCTAATTAAACTTATTGTGAAAACCATATCCAAAACCCCTCTTATCATTTGTCGAATTAATATTTGAATATTCACCCATAACTTAGGTTTTAAAAACAATGGTCAATGAATCGTCTTTGAACCCCGCTTCATATGACACTCGGCTCTATTTTTTTCATATCCAACCATATTATATATAGTAACATATGATACGACCTCCGTTTAAATATTTGGAACATTATAGTAAAACCCACAACTTTGGATTTAAAAACCACACAATAACATATATAGCATATACATATACATCTGACGGTTGAGAAGTTATTGCTTTATTTTGGGATGATCCGATGATAATCGCGCAACCAAATTTCCCTCCTTTTAACCGCTCAAAAATGCGCGATGACGATGGGTCCCAGCATTAACTTACCCTGCTCATCCAACGGTCGCTGTCTTATTGCGCTCCAACCCTCCGATCCTACGGTAATCACAAGATTAAACAATATGAAATTTAACTCTCAGAAGTCATGCGATGAACTGGGGCCCAGCCGCTTATCGCGCCGTCCCTTGAGTTATCTTCCATGCTAATTGACGTGCGACTACCGTTCGATGGACCCGCCTCCAGATCGGACAGCACATGCCCATATCGTGTTCATTCCATCGTCGATGGTTAACGCATGATGGCACACGATAACGACGGTATCTCCAAACCGCTTAAGGCCACGTGTCTACCTATGGCATTGATCGCGTTCGAATTGGAAATACAGCTTACCGTCTTAAACTTGTGCGAAAACCACCAGAATTAACTCCAAAATGTCGTTACTGTTCATTCCTTCATGGTTCTAGTTACTCCCCTTACTCCAGGTTCCATCTTCAACGCAATTCAATTGTTTACTAATTCCTTCACAACTGCGTCCAAAGCTTTTCTCTTCTGCATATGTTCTCACGGCATTTCACTATCATAATCCAGCACCTCCGTTGGCTCCCACTGGCTCTAACACCTTCTATCATTCATCCTCGAAATAGATTTTCTCACACGTACGCATCTAATTCTTCTTGAGCTCGAAGTCCACCACATAGAGATTAATCAATAATAGAGCTTCAAGTTTTAACACAGAGCTTTAATAGGCACATGATTCGCAACCACAGTATCACTAATAACCCTCCAGGGGTGTACATGAATACTATTAAGTTTAGTCATGGACTGGACTACAATCTCAATCCCTTCTACAGAGAATCCTATTGCACACTGATCATACTCCTTGAATGCATCAACACATTAAGGTTGGGTTTCAACATAGGATCCCATCATCCCTTTCTCAAGCGCTCTCATCCTTTAATATACACATAGACTCAACCAAGTTACAGAGTCTTGTGCATACCAATTTCACAGAAGTTTAAGACAAATTCATACATAAATTAATTCGGAAAATACACAGTCATACTGAATCAAATATTTCCATTACACATGCACAAGGTTACTTACAATACTCTAGGTTGGCTAGATCCTCGATCAAATGGCCCTTCTGCAAAAACTATTTGCAGATCTGTTCCCTGTCTTCTACTTTGCCTTATTGTTGATTCAGGTCTTGCTCCTTTGTGCTCCTTTGCCATCAATGACAACATTTCCAATAGTCTCCCCCTTTGGCATTGATGGCAACACCTTCACCAATAATCCAATGCTTCCTCCAAGTCTTCCTCTGCCTAGCTTCTTTTAGAAGATCCTATGCTTCCTTGCTTTTCCTCCCCCTTTGACATCAAAGGAAAAGGGTTGCACATTTCCTAGTGTTCTTTCTATCTCTTCATTTCTTCTCTCTGAGATGTGTTTAGGCCTTCTTCTTCTGACTTTGTACCCTGCTGCTCCAAACTGGTGTACAGGAGTTGTTGAGAGAACACTTTTGAGAATATTTGAACTTGTCTATACATAGGTGATGACAACCGCATATAATCAGATTTGTATAATCAGGGATGCATCATTGGATCAATACTTAAGGATTTTGAATGCTCCATGTGACATATAAAGCTTTCTTTAGCTATAATTCTATCTATATTATAATCTTCATCTGAAATCCATATATGTTGAGGAAGTTGTAGTTGGAGTAGGTCTTCTTCTACAACACACATTTGCAGTACCACACCTGTTCAATTATGATGGTCTTCCACACAACTTAAAGTTGTTTGATTGAAGTCTCAGCAACCAAACTTCACACAGTTTATGAATAATCCTAAGTCATAGGCCTTGAATATATATAAGTGTTGACTTACGAAAGGCATTCAATTATAGAGAAAAAGATATTGCTTCAATGCTCAATACTGATCCTTTAGTCTTTTCATTGACTCTTTTATGTTGGATGTACTCTTGCCATAATCCTTTGATCCTAAGGACCTGTTTCATGCTTCCCTTGCTAGCTGATCTTCCCCTGGAATGATATTTTCGTTTATGTTCTCCCCCTGAACTTGTGCTTTCTCTTCATATCAGAGAGTAGCATCTACAGATACTACCCCTAGTCTATCTCTCAAATATTCAAATGGTTCTCTAGCAAGAGGTTTGGTAAATATATCTGTTGTCTGTTCTTTTGTTGGTACATACTCCAGCTTTACTACCTTCTGAGCCACTTGTTCTTGGAGAAAATGATACTTAATTGGGATATGTTTAGTTTTTGAATGAAGCACAGGATTTTTTGATATGCTTATAGCACTTGTATTATCACATTTGATTGAGATAGGTTCATCAATTCTTACCTTCATGTCTTGGAAAGTTTTCTTCATCCACATGACTTGAGTACAACATGCTGATGCTGCTATGTATTCTGCTTCTGCTGTAGATAGAGAAATAGATGTTTGTTTCTTGCTTAGCCATGCCACCAGACTTTCTCCTAGATAGAATGCACCTCCACTTGTACTTTTCCTGTCATCCACACAACTGGCCCAATTTGCATCTGTGTATGCTGTCAAAGTGAAGCTTTTTCCTTTAGGATACCAAAGTCCATACTGTGCAGTTCCTTGTAGATATCTGAATATTCTTTTGACTGCTAGAAGGTGATTTTGTTTAGGTGCTGCTTGATATCTAGCCACAAGTCTTGCTGCTAGCATGATGTCTGGTCTTGATGCTGTCAGGTACAACAGACTTCCTATCATGGATCTGTAGATTTTTTGATCTATATCAGTAGATCCGTCATCAGCACACAGCTTGCATCCCATGATCATGGGAGTTGACACAGGTTTGCAGTCTTCCATTTTGAACTTTTTCAACATTTCTTTTAAGTATTTTTCTTGTGATATGAATGTACCTATGTTCTTTTGCTGAATTTGAAGTCCTAAATAGAACTGAGCTCTCCAATCATAGATAGCTCAAACTATGATTTCATCTCCTCAGCAACCCCTTTTGCTAGCTCATCTCTGTTTCTTCCAAACATAATGTCATCAACATATACTACAACAATCAGGAGTTCATTTTCATGGGATTTTATGTATAGATTGTTGTCTACTCTTCCTCTCTTAAAGCCTTGGTTTTGCAAGTATTTATCCAGCCTTGAGTACCAAGCACAAGGAGCTTGTTTTAGTCCATATAGAGCCTTCTTTAGTCTACATACATATTCTTCTTTTTCTGTTAATGAGAAGCCTTTTGGTTGTTCCATGTAAACTTCTTCTTCTAGATCTCTATTCATAAATGCAGATTTCACATCCATTTGATATACCTTGAAGTCTTGGTAGCATGCAAAGGCCAGAAACATTCTGATGGCTTCCATTCTGGCTACAGGGGAAAATGTTTCATCGTAATAAAGTCCTTCGATTTGTGAATATCCTTTGCAGACAAGTCTGGATTTATTCCTAATTACCTGTCCTTCCTCATTCATTTTATTTTTGAATACCCATTTTGAGCCTATGATATTTTTCTCAGTGGGTCTAGGAACTAGTTCCCAGGTATTTTTCTTCTCAATTTGGTCCAATTCTTCATTCACAGAATTCACCCAAGACTTGTCCTTGCTGGCTTCTTCAAATTATTTTGGCTCTATTTGTGATAACATGGCTATGTATACCTCTCCTGTCTGTTTATTTAGCTGCCTTCTTGTCTGGACCCCTACTCTCTTGTCTCCTATGATCTGATCTTCAGGATGGTTCTTCTGAGTGTATCTAGAAGGGGCTTTAGAGCTCATTTCAACATCTTTTGTTGTCTTGCTTGTTTCATCATCATCTTGGTTGTCTTCTTCATCGTGGTATGAAGGACTGCTGCAATCTGTACCTCTTGTATTGTTTGGAAGTTCTTCATCAAATCTCATGTCAATGATTTCTACAATTTTTTGAAGAGTCTTGTTGTAGCACCTATACCCTTTACTTTTGGAAGCATATCCTAGAAATATCCCTTCATCTGCTCTTGCATCAAATCTCCCAATATTTTCATCATTATTCTTTATGTAACACTTGCTTCCAAAGATTCTAAAATGTTTGATTGAAGTTGGTTTCCCATGCCATAGTTCATAGGGAGTCTTGTCACTGCTTGGCCTTAAGTGAGCTTTGTTAAGGATATGCACGGCTGTGTGTACTGCTTCTGCCCAGAAGGTTTGAGGAATATTACTCTCTTGCATCATGGCTCTAGCAATTTGTTGTACATATATGTTTTGTCTCTCTGCTACTCCATTCTGTTGAGGTGTCCCCACAATAGTAAATTGTTGCTTTATGCCATGTTCATTGCATAGGTCTACAAAGTCATAATCTGTGAATTCACCTCCTCTGTCTGATCCGATGCATTTTATCTTGCATCCTATCTGATTTTCTGCTAAAGCTTTGAATATTTTGAATTTTTCCAGAGCTTCCGATTTATTCTTGAGAAATGCCACCCATGTCATTATGGAGAAATCATCTATTATCAGCATGAAGTAGGATTCTCCACTTGGTGTTTTAGTTCTTGCAGGTCCACACAGGTCCATGTGCACAAGCTGGAGTGGTCTTCTTGTTGATAACTCATCTTTGGCCTTAAATGATGTGTGGGTCTATTTTCCCAATTGACAAGATTTGCATATGTTATTAGAAGTGTTGAAAATGGCAACAAGAAACAGTGAAGGAGGCCTCCTGAAACATCTTTCCTGATCCTAGTTGCAAAGTGATCACCTAAACTAGGTGGGGACCACACATGTGATTTTTGTCGAAAAATCTATTTTTAGACTATGTCTATTTTTAGACATATGGAGCATGGTCCAGGGACTGCAGTATGTTATTCTTGGAGTATTGGTCATGTTGGTAAAAATATACGGACTCTATTTTGACCTATAGGCTCTAAGTCTATTTTTAGACTCATTTCTCCTTAAAATAGGGAAGTCAAATATTATTTACCCTTAATAATATTTGGACTCTAAACTTCGCCACTCCCTCTTTGGAGCACTTCGCTTTGACTTCGGAGGTGGGGCATGCAGATTCCAAGGAACATGCTTTTCCCATGGGTTTGGTGAGCTAATGCATGGTTGACTTCAGTTAGAGCTCAAGTGGCGGAGTTCGGTGGAGTTGATTGAGGAGTTAATGGAGATTGTGTTCCGGTTAACTAGTTGAACTAGTTGTGATCAGTTTAACTGGCAATTACACCAGAGATGAGTTGGGTGAATTAAATATTATTTAATTCACTGATTATTAACTCATTATTCAACTAAATAACACATCAGTTAACTCAGTGCATGGACAGTCCAGTGAAAGACCAGTGGAAGAGGTAGATGAAAGGGTGAGACTGACAACAGTTGTACATTAGTTGTGCATGAGATTTTCACCACACTTGGAGGAAATTACCAATGAAAATTGCGCAGTTGGAGCCAGTGAGATTCGAACTTGGATCTCTATTTAGACCAGCCTTGATTTCGCAATAGAGGTGGGGAAATTAGTGGGTGTGTTTTGAACCTGTGACTTGTTCAAAACCAAGCTAGTTTTTGTGTAGCTTTGGGAGATAGTACTGAGTACTTGTGAGGAGTTTGTACTATGTATTGCTGCATGTTCTCTCCATTATAATATACAGAATAGCTGAGGGGTTTTCAGCTATAAGCTTTCCCCATACATACTGTGTTAATGTGTGTGATGATTTGATGTGCTATCGCTTCTATTCTTTCCACATGTGACAATTAATTGTAGAAGAGATTATGTGTTATGCATGCAATTTGAAATTGATGTGTGATCAGGTTAATATCCATTGAATAAGTGATTTATTCAGCAAATTTCTACATGGTATTAGAGCAATATTAATTTTCGAGATCTATTACGGTGATTGCAAACTTATTTCCTCGGACAGAGCCTGCATACGGGCTAGATAGCCTCCGGATTCATCTTTCTTTGAAAAGTGAAAGGTCTGGTAAAAGCCCATGCAGTCAATCTCTGATTTGGAAATAATTTGTTCGCAAGTGTAGATCGGATGCGATTGAGTTATCAGCTGGTGGTGAAATTCGAATTTGCAGATTTGTGTTCTTGGTGCCGCGGCGAAAATGTCTTTCAACGGTTTGCGACTCGAATATGACTTGGAAGGAAGTTCGAATTATGTTGCATGGAAGGACCGCATGGAGGCTGTATTAGATGATAATGGGTTGTTGGAATTCGTGGAGAAAGAGATTCCAAAGCCTACTTCTAATGATGCTGCTGTTGTGGAAGCCTGGCGAAAAAAACAAGCAAAATGTCGAAGGATCCTGTTGGAGGGCGTAAAGGATCACATAGTGTCCAGCCTGCATGGAAAGGCTTCTCCATATTTAATTTGGAAAGCTTTGACGGATCTATACCAAAGCAAGAGCGACCAAAGGAATCTGGCGCTCAAAGATAGACTCAGGAACATTAAGATGGAGAAAGGCGACAGCATCGCACATCACGGTTCACTCTGCGTAGATGAGCCGGGGAAGTGTGGGGGTGACTGCCGAAGATGAGGACATGGTGGACCCGGCTCTCCTTGGTCTTAGGTCTTCCGGGCTTGGCATTCCTATCGTGATAGTGTCAATGGTCGGGAGAAGTTGTCGGGATGGAGCGATCGTGGGCTCCGATCTCTGCAAGAGGAGATCGTGAGGACTACCAGATGGATCTTCATCAAAGGTAGCCGATGAAGAGGATCGTGCTTTGGCCGCCAAGGCAAGGAAGGGGAAGGGCAAGGAGAAGGCTTCTCTCAATCCGGTGTGGATGGTAAAGAGCGTGACATGTCCAAAGTGAAGTGTTTTCACCGGCCATGATCATGGACATTACGCCACGAATTGCCCAAAGAAGAAGAAAGAACGTTGTGCCGCCGGAACCCACCAGAGCTCTTGCCTTGCAATTTGAGTCGACTTCTCATTGATCGGCATGCATGGTGTCTAGTGCATTTGGATCGGGGTGGTATTTTGATAGTGGTGCTTCCTTTCACATGATGGGAGATGCAAATATTTTCAGTGACTTGGTGGAGAAAGGTCTCCAGATGCATGTTGAGTTGGGCGACGATGGACGATACAATGCGACCGACATTGGTACCATAACCCTTCAGAGGGAGTCAGGTAAACTCATTATTTTACAAGATGTATTGCATGTACCAGGTTTAACAAATAATTTGATCTCAGTCACAATGTTAGAGGATAAAGGGTATGAAGTTGTATTCAGTGAAGGAAAAGTTTTCCTTCGGCACAAGGCAACGGGACAATTCATGAAGGTTGGGATTCGGGCAAAGAATCTCTATAGACTTGAAGTAGATGGGATGTCTACGGAGATTCCTACTGTTGGGAAGCGGGAGAAAGACATGCAACTGATGCTTGAGAGGGAGCAAGTTTTTCATGCAAAGCAGAAGACATGCACGATGCTTGAGAGGGAGAAAGTTTTTCATGTAGGTAATAGTGAACCTCGGGATGTGGAGCAGCCACAAGATGAGGATCATGGACTGGGAACAACCACTCATGCAGAGAAATTTCGTGCCAGATGGGCTGAGGGAGTGGATGCGGCTATACCACCAGGTGAGAGGTGGGGCGACATGCATGAGTAATCCCAAGAGGAGATTTTTGGGCAGGATTCATGAGATGGTGTGGATCTCATGGATTGAACTCCGGGTTACGAGGTTCCCTTGGCGCAGCAAGAGCAAGATCGCTTGAGTGATGCAGCGTATCGTGTGACAGTTGTCGGATACCTGAGCGTGGATCGTAGTTGACAAGAAGTGCAAGAGTGCATGGGTGTAAGAGTTCAACAAGCAGCTGGTTCCCGATGACATGTGCAGCACAAGCAAGTCGAAGACTTTTTGATGATAGATGCTAGATGCATCAAGACTGATTGAGTTGTTTGGAGCCTATTCGCTTCGTGAGAGTTGCAAAGTAGATGCATGGAGTCGCATGGCGCTTGTGAAGGCTGTGTGGCTAATGCATGGAGTTGCATGTCGCATGCAAAGACAGTCCTTTCTTGTTGAGAGGGAGTGTTGAAAATCGCAACAAGAAACAGTGAAGGAGGCCTCCTGAAACATCTTTCCTGATCCTAGTTGGAAAGTGATCACCTAAACTAGGTGGGGACCACACATGTGATTTTTGTCGAAAAATCTATTTTTAGACTATGTCTATTTTTAGACATATGGAGCATGGTCCAGGGATTGCAATATGTTATTCTTGGAGTATTGGTCATGTTGGTAAAAATAGATGGACATCTATTTTTTGGACCTATAGGTCGAAGTCTATTTTTAGACTGCCTCTCCTTAAAATAGGGAAGTCAAATATTATTTACCCTTAATAATATTTTGACTCTAAACTTCAGTTTACTCTCTTGGAGCACTTCAGTTTGACCCCCGGAGGTGGGGCATGCAGCTGCCAGAAGGAAATACACTTTTCCTATGGGTTAGGTGAGCTAATGCATGGTTGACTTCAGTTAGAGCTCAAGTGGCGGAGTTCGGTGGAGTTGATGCGACAGTTAATGGAGGTGGTGTTCTGGTTAACTAGTTGAACTAGTTGTATTTAGTTTAATTGGCTAATACACTAGAGATGAGTTGTGTGAATTAAATATTATTTAATTCACTAATTATTAACTCATTATTCAACTAAAGAACACATCAGTTTAACTCAGTGCATGGACAGTTCAGTGGAGACAAGTGAAAGAGGTAGATGAAAGGGTGAGTAAAGCTATCAGTTGGAGGATCAGTTTTGCATGGGATTTGCATAACACTTGGAGGAAATTACCAATGACAATTGCGCAGTTGAAGCCAGTGAGATTCGAACCTTGGATCTCTATTTAGACCAGCCTTGATTGCGCAATAGAGGCAGAGAATTAGTGGGTGTGTTTTGAACTTGTGACTTGGGCAAAACCAAGCTAGTTTTTGTGCAGCTTTGGGAGATAGTACTGAGTACTTGTGAGGAGTTTGTACTATGTATTTGCTGCATGTTCTCTCCATTATAATATACAATAGCTGAGGGGTTTTCAGCTATAAGCTTTCCCCATACATACTGTGTTAATGTGTGTGATGATTTGATGTGCTATCGCTTCTATTCTTTCCGCATGTGACAATTAATTGTAGAAGAGATTATGTGTTATGCATGCAATTCGAAATTGATGTGTGATCGGGTTAATCTCCATTGAATAAGTGATTTATTTAGAAAATTTCTACAAGAAGGCCTTTTTATTTCTGGCATGTCTTTGATAGCTTTCTTCTTGCTTAGTCTAATGATATGATCGAAGCTGAGATGTCCCAATCTCCTATGCCATAACCATGACTCCTCTAGTTTGCTAAGATGGCATGCTTCATCTTCCTCTTTCAATATGTAAAAATTACTCTCTATTCGAACACCTTTGAGAAGAGTCTTACCTGTGGTGTTTGATCTGATTTCACAGTCTTGTGCTCTAAAAATAACTTCACAACCTTTATCACACATTTGACTGACACTCAACAAATTTTCTTTCAGCCCATCTACAAATAGTACATCTTGGGCCTTTCCTCTGCCATTATCTAGGCTGACTGAGCCTTTTCCTTTTATTTTTCCTGATTTATCATTGCCAAAGGTAACATTTCCAGATTTCTTTTCATCAAAAGTTATAAACTTGATTCTATCTCCAGTCATGTGTTTTGAACATCCACTGTCCAAATACCACTGGCTTTTTAGGTCTTGAGAAGTTAGAGCCAGGTCACATTTATTCACCTTCTTTTTTCACTGGAAGCATCCTTTTGTTTGGTATATTTTGTGAGATGATGAACTACATCTTCTGAGAAGAAATTTGGAAGGCATATGTCCAATTTTATTACATACACATCATTTTATTATGATTTTTGCAGAATTGTGAGTATGAGTAAAATTTCCTTGATTCATAAACCTCCTTGAGGTGTTGAGCATCAATCTTTGTCCATATTTTCTGCACTCAATGATTTTATGGCCAAATTCCTTACAATAAAAACAGTAACCATAGAAACAATCTGCATACCTACTGTGAGGTTGTCTTCTCCATTTGTTTTCTCTAGGCAGTCTCTTCACTGTTCGTATCTTTTGCTAGTTTGAATTACTCCTCCTTGTATGACAGTATGCAGAAATGTGTCCCAGCTTGTGGCAAACATAACAGGTAGCATTTTTCATAGGAGGGAAGAATCTCCTTTGATGGCTTCCAAATTTGACATACTCAGGGGTATATGAATCTTTTTCTGTTGTCTGAGTATTTCTTTCATTCTTTGTTATTAGAGGATTCTTTTGGGTTCTGTCTCCCTCCTTACATGTTTCTTCTTTTGTAGGAATTATTTGAGATTCTTCATCATCCTTCTTTGCTTTTACAAAATTAATCTCTCTGTTTTCCTTTTCTTTGCTTTTACTTGATTCTCCTTCATAGCCTATTCCGGTTTTTATCATAGGAGATCTTTGAGCATCCAGGATTTTGTTCAACTTACCAGAGCTTGTTGTTTGAGAAGAATTTATAGCCACTTTCCTTTGAGCATTTTCTAATTTCTTCCCGAGACATACTACTTCTTCTTCCAACTTCTCTTGTTCCTGAGTTTTTTCCTTGATTTGCTTAAGTAACATGTCTTCTATATTCTTGGCTTCTTCAAGCTCTATCTTTAGCTGCATGAGGATTTCTGAATTCTGTTCTTCTCGTACATACTTGAGGAGAATGTCCTTTTGTTTTCTACACTTCAGTTTGAGTCTATCAATCTCCTCCAGGGAACTTCTTAGCTCCCCCTCAAGGTCGACTTCACCTTCTTCTTCTTCATCTTCTAGCAGGAGTCCTTCAAGTTCTTCTATGGCCATCAATAAAAATTCATAGGTTCCCTCTTCACTTGAGGGTTCATCTGAGTCTTCAGATGTACTGCTGTCATGTTGAGCATAGAAGGATTTTCTACTAAATTTCTTTCCTTTCTGCCAGTTCTTAGATGCATTTTTCCTTGATTCTTGAGCCTTATTCCTTAATTTCTTGTGAGTACACTTAGCAGCATAGTGTCCAACTCTTCCACAGTTAAATCATTTGAAAGGAAGTTTTCCTTTGTATTTACCCGAGCCTTTATCCAGTTTCTTGACAAATTTAGCCTCTTCTTCATCAGAGGAAGAACATGTATCTTCCTTTTCTTCTTTCTTCTTTTCTGTTTTAAAATATGCCTCCCTCGTACTTGGCTTCTTCTGTGGGAGTCTCATCTCATAGGCTGTTAGATTTCCAAGTAACTGGTTCATAGTCAAGGTCTCCCAATCAACTGTTTCTTCTATTGCAAACACCTTGGGATTAAACCTGGATGGAAGAGATCTTAGAATCTTTTGCACAATTATACTTTCTGGTATGGTTTCTCCAAGAGCTTTCATATTGTTAACAATTTATGCAACTCTTAAGAAGAAGCTGCCAACATCTTCATCATCATTCATTTTTAAATTTTCAAACTGGGCTCTATATACTTGAAGTTTGGCAGTCTTTACCTTTTTATTTCCCTCATGGATATTCTCTAGAGTTTCCCACATATCTTTGGAAGTCTTACTGTGCATTATTTTGATAAATTTAGCCTCACAAAGTCCACTTAATATTGCATCCATGGCCTTTGCATTTGCTACAAATTCTTGTTTATCTTCTCTTTCTAGGTCAGTTGCCTTTGGGGCATATCCAAATTCTACAGCAGCCCATACATCTATTCCTAGAGACATTACGTATGCTCTCATTCTGATTTTCCAGAAGGCATAATTAGCACCGGTGAAAAAAGGAGCTTTATTGGTTGAACTTCCTTCTTGACTAGCCATCCTGAGGACCTAGGATCTCCTTTCAGTGGTTAAACTGGTACAAAGGAACCTGCTCTGATACCAATTGTTGAATATTTGGTTAAAATGAGAGGGGGAGGGGGGGGGTGAATCATTTTAACACATGCATCAGCAATTTAAATTTTCATCAAACTTATTTAAAGATTAATATGTGAACAGTCTTAAAATGTTGCAGTAAGTGTTAAATTAATGTGACATCAACCTTATTGTGAGAGCAACAAACAATTAAATGGATTGAGTGGATCATATCAACATATAAGCAACACACATAGAGACAGCAAATGTAAGTGGAAACCCATAAAGGGATAAAACCACATCTTATTATTGTTGTGATGCAAAGGCAAGCTCCAACTCCCTTTCACCACTATTTTTCTGCAGGCACCAACCTACAGGAGGCTCCAACCTCAGTCAGCTACAACTGATAGCTATCAAGCTTCAACTTGATAGGGAAGCTCCAACTTCCTCAATTTATCAAAATAAATTTCTGTTGATTCACCTCAGATATCAGCTCTGTTCTATAGCATCTCTTTTTGCTTCTCTCTTCCTTATCTTCTCTTTCTCAATCTTCTATACTCTGCATTCTCTATCCTTACACTCTCTAACCTCTCTATGCATATCAAGTTGATATTATATATAGAGTTCATCACATGAATGTTTGTATTCCACAAGGAATTTGGAGTGAACAACCATGACTCTATGGCTTATGCCTTCTCATTCCTTTGTCCAATTCATTTAAAAAGTATAACAATATGTGCAAATTTCAATGTTACATTGGGATTTTTCCTTTCCTTCGGATACTTGCCTTTGCATCACAAACAATATAAAACAATTAAAACATTTACATTTTCAATTTCAAAATATAAACTTCACTCAGCCCTTGGCTTGCTGGTTTTGTCCTTTCTGTAGCAGTCATGCAACTGTCCTGCATACTTTGTTCACTGTCTTCTCTGAGCACCTGTGTATGTTCACCTGTTCACTGCAATTTTAAATCCCTTTGCTGCATACCTCTTCACTTCTGCAATCTCTGTTTACCTCTGTACAAATTCTCCAGGCTCATTGTAGTTGTGTATCTGCTGTATATATACCTGTTTTATGATACAGGGTAAAACCCCCAGTCCCTGAATTTTTCTCTCTGTGCATATAAAAATTCACCTCCTATTTTCTATCCAACACAATTTCCTTATCTGGGAAATTTGGATACTCTGTTTACTGAACTGGTAATTTAATTATGTGGAATCTCCTCTTACAAATCCCTGACATGAAGACTTCTTCACCGTTAATAAATGGTTATGAAACCATAGCTACAGCACTCATGCATATAATATGCTCTCATATACAAAGAACCCAATCAATCCCAGCTTTCAACTCTTCTGTACGCGCCTATTTCAAATCTGTGGTAAAATCCCATTTCATGGATGCAATCATTTTACATACGAAAGTTTTCTAATTAAACTTATTGTGAAAACCATATCCAAAACCCCTCTTATCATTTGTCGAATTAATATTTGAATATTCACCCATAACTCAGGTTTTAAAAACAATGGTCAATGAATCGTCTTTGAACCCCGCTTCATATGACACTCAGCTATATTTTTTTCATATCCAACCATAATATATATAGTAACATATGATACGGCCTTTGTTTAAATATTTGGAACATTATAGTAAAACCCACAACTTTGGATTTAAAAACCACACAATAACATATACAACATCTTCGGGCCCACAGTACTTACCTCTCACATCTGACGGTTGAGAAGTTATTGCTTTGTTTTGGGATGATCCAATGATAATCGCACAACCAAACTACCCTCCTTTTAACCGCTCAAAAACGCGTGATGACGATGGGTCCTAGCATTAACTTACCCTTCTCATCCAACGGTCGTTGTCTTATTGCGCTCCAATCCTCTGATCCTACAGCAATCGCACGATTAAACAATATGAAATTTAACTCTCAGAAGTCATGCGATGAACTGGGGCCCAACCACTTATCATGATGTCCCTTGAGTTATCTTCCGCGTTAATTGACGTGCAACTACCGTTCGATGGACCCACCTCCAAATCGGACAGCACATGCCCATATCGTGTTCATTCCATCGTTGATGGTTAATGCGCGATGGCACGCGATAACGGCGGTATCTCCAAACTGCTTAAGGCCATGTGTCTGCCTATGACATTGATCGTGTTCGAATTGGAAATACAACTTACCGTCTTGAACTTGCGCGAAAACCACCGGGTTGAAATCAAAACCGTCGTTACTGTTCATTCCTTCGTGGTTCTGGTTACTCCCCTTACTCCAGGTTCCATATTCAATGCAATTCAATTGTTTACTAATTCCTTCACAACTGCGTCCAAAGCTTCGCTCTTCTGCATATGTTCTCACAGCATTTCACTATCATAATCCAGCGCCTCCATTGGCTCCCACTGGCTCTAACACCTTCTATCATTCATCCTCGAAACGGAGTTTCTCACACGTATGCATCTAATTATTCTTGAGCTCAAAGTCCACCACACAGAGATTAATCAATAATAGAGCTTCAAGTTTTAACACAGAGCTTTAATAGGCACACGATTCACAACCACAGTATCACCAATAACCCTCCAGGGGCATACAGGAATACTATTAAGTTTAGTCATGGACCGGACTACAATCTCAATCCCTTCTACAGAGAATCCTATTGCACGCTGGTCATACTCCTTAAATGCATCAACACATTAAGGTTGGGTTTCAACACAGGATCCCATCATCCCTTTCTCAAGCACTCTCATCCTTTAATATACACATAGACTCAACCAAGTTACAGATTCTTGTGCATACCAAGTTCACGGAAGTTTAGGACGAATTCATACATAAATTAATTCGGAAAATACACAGTCATACTGAATCAAATCTTTCCATAACACATGCACAAGGTTACTTACAATACTCTAGGTTGGCCAGATCCTCGATCAAATGGCCCTTCTGCAAAAACTATTTGCAGATCTGTTCCCTGTCTTCTACTTTGCCTTATTGCTGATTCAGGTGCTACTCCTTTGTGCTCCTTTGCCATCAATGACAACATTTCCAACACTCCCTGGGTCCCTCATTCTAAAATAGTGTATAGATAGCCTCTTAAGAGACTCTTCCAGCATCTAAAGAACAGATTATGTCAGAAAATAATCCAGGCATATCAGGGTTTGCAGTTGCAGTAGCAACAAGTTGTTATTAAGCAACAAGTTTCCTCTTTGCTTTTTCTACCTTAGACTTTTCTTCTTCAAAAATTTTCATGTCGGGAATAGCCTGTAATGGAAAAAAAAGGTCCAAGTGGTAACTAATTCAGATAAAACTTAGCACAAATATCGAATTTCACACAAATTAATTCTTCGCATTTCAAGGGTAAATCATTATAAAATAAAAATGTAATGAATGAATATGGTTATAATCTCGAAACCATAAATTTGTCACTTGCATATATTAATTCCCAAACATGAGTCCATGTGGGTTTTCCCATATCAGTTTATTGGGAAAAATATATCAGAGATATCATTTGGAGCAGCATTATAAAATTACAATATGGATATCTCCTGATAAATCACATTTAAAATTTAAACAATTACAATAATAAGAGGGAAATCATATCAGGGATTCTATATCAGCGATGGAATATTGGGGTTTCAAAGTGGAAGCTCTTGATATCGGAGGTCTGTGGGTATTGGAGGGACCCCTATCGGCGATAAACAGATATTGGAGTTGAGAGGTATCGAGATACCAGAAGTGGACAAGCATCAAAGATATTGGACATAGGAACTGGGAGATATCAGTGATATCAGATATCATAAGTTCTAAGGATGGAACACTTTAAAAGTTACGATATTTCGAGGGACCGATATGCTAACTGGTAGTTGTGGGTCTGGCGACTATTACAATTATTTAATTAAAAAAAGCACGCATGACTTACCTTTTTAACAAAATCCCTTTCTAAAGACAACATCGGGGAAGTTTTATCGGGGAGTTTCTTTATCGTAACTTTCTTGGAAGGAAATTTACAATATAATGAAATTATGATAAAAACTTTTGATAATGTATGAATTTTGGAATAAGAGGGAATATCTGGTTTTTTTAGCTATCGTAATATTATAAAGGTTAAGCCTATGGTATTTGAGTTTCGCTATGATAAAATTTCAAGCGTAAGAGGCTTCATAACAAACTTAAAAAATGTCCCATATTTGTTGAAAATTAACAAGTTTTATTAGGAAGAAAGAAGGGTCCCCATTATTTATTATATAACTAAAATAAAAATAAAAGGGGGGTTCTTGAGTACTACAACAATTGGTGACATACTGGGCGAAACAGTTATCTCTGTAAAAGTAAATGAGATTTTAACAAATAAGGAAAAAGGCTTAGAAAGATCTAAATATTTGAGATTTATATTGATTAAAATAACTATGAATAAAAGAACTCACTATTTTGTAAATTTTCAAAACTTGTTGTCGATGAAAATCCTCTTTATCTTTTTCAATCACTTAATCGGTTGTAAAGATAAAAATAGAGAACTATAGAATCCTAGCATTAAGATAGACTTATTTTTCACTGCTAGAGCCACTGTTGCCAGCAAGCGTCCATAGCCTCAACAGGGTTACCATTTAACCAAATAATACCATTATAACATCCACTTATAGAAATTCTTTAGAAGTATTAGTTTTTTCTTTTTAAATTTGTTTTTTAAGTTACTTGAAATCCATTGTCCTGGTTTGGTGGTAAGATAGTGACAATGCCATTCATGGGTTATAATGAAATTGAACAAGGCAGCTCGTGATGAGACCTCTTGTCTTACAGTTATAAATACATAAGCCATTGTCTTGGCTTGGTGACCAGTCTTGATAATGTCAATATCATTAGTTCCCTATGATCATGGTAAGTTGGCTCATGATGAGAACCCTTATCTTTAGACTTTTTAAGATATTTTTGAATTACACTCTAAAAAATGTAAAATGAGTGGATGGGGAGGTAAAATTACTCCTTAAGAGTTTTTGGATGGCACTTAAAGTCATAAGATGCTAAAACTCCAAAATAGCCTTTACTTTTTAAAAGATCATTTTCATGACTGATCAAAGGATAATGAGATCTTTTAATGTCTCAAGTGATGAAATATTTACAAACTAATGGATACAAAGATTTCAGAGATTATAATAAAAGCAATATTAAAATTCAATAGTATAATTTATTTTTAATAACGTCTTCTTTAATTAATCAAACTTCATGTTAATGATGAGAGATGCCAATATGAAGTCAACAGAGTATTACCCAAGACTACTAAGCCAAATACACCGATATGTACATATGATTATTTACATATTTACAGTAGAATCAATATTTTCAAGAAAAATGTTTTTTTTAGGACTAGCCCATTAATATGAAGAGAATCCCTCTTTCCTTGTAAACATTGAAGGATAAAGGTTGATGGGCCTAGTTTCTTAATGATCTGAAATGGGCCAAGCCATAGTTTTTGGAATTTAGTGTGTTTACCTTTTTCTTCATGGAACTTATCCCATTTTAGCACTAAGTCACCGATTTCAAAAAATTTATCACTTACTGAACTTGAATCAAATGAAGATTTGACCAATTTCTGGTGGTGAGTATGAGTTTGTTTGGCCTTATCTCTTTCTTCCTCTAACTTTAAAATTTGAGACATGCTTAACTGTAAAGCAGAGAAAGGTTGTTCCTCTATAGATTGCACTAAGGTTAGTGAAGGAAGAGCTAGATTAGGAGGTAAGATAGATTATTTTCCATACACTAATTGATAAGGGGAAGTGCCTAAAGAGGTTTTATGAGTAATTTGGTCAGCCCATAGGGAAAATATTAGAGCTTTGTGCCAATTATTTTGATTTTGGTCAATATTTCATTTAATGATTCTTATGAGGTTTTTATTGGTAGACTATGTTAAGCCATTTCCTTGTGGATAGTAATTTGAAGAACATTTGAGTTTGAAACCTCTCTTGAGAGAAAATTTAGTAATATCATTTCCATAAAAACAAGATGCATTGTCAAACATAAGGGAAAAATGAAGGCCAAACCTAGTGATTATAAATTGATCAATAAAATCAATCACAGTTTCAGAATTGACCACCTTCAGTGGTATTGCTTCCACCCACTTGGTCAAATATTTTGTAGCAGTTAAAATGTACTTATGTTGTTTAGAAGACTGAGAAACGATCTCAACTATAATATCCAGTCCCCATTTCTCAAAGGTTGTTCAATGTTAACTAGTTGCAAAGGCAATGCTAGTTTATTTTCCCTCCCTGAAGTTGTTTGGAAGACCTTGCATTTTCTGACATAAGCATGGGCATCTTTAAATAGATTCGATCAATAGTAACCAGAATGTAGGATATTATGAGCATTAGTGTCTCCACTAAAATTTCATCCAGCTGGTCCATCGTGTAGTTCCTGCAACACTTTTTATGTTTCGGGTTTCTTTAGACATCCTAGTAAAACAAAATCATAATTCCTTCTAAATAAGACATTATTGAAAAGTTTATATTGGTTAGTTTTAAGCCTCAAATATCTTTTTCTTTTGTAATTGAATTCTATTGGAGCATTACCATTTTTCAAATAAAAAATCAGATAAGCATATTGAGATTCAATGTCAATAGGACATACCTCTAAAACTTGAACAATATTACCTGAATTTTCTTTGGCTGAACTGTCAAGAGCTCCAGTAATTAATTTGAAAAACCTTGACCTTTGAATATTTTAGCTGGCTTTATCTCCAATTCATATTCTTGTAGATTAGTAAATCAATTAGCCCTTTTTTTTCCATAATTCTTTCTAGATAAGAAATTGTCTAATAGCTGGGAAAGGAACAATTACTTTTGTATGTGATTTCGGGAGAAAAGTTCTAAAAATTTTAATTGACTTAAAAATTGCAAAATCTTGTTTTTCCACACCAGGATGATTTAATTCATCCCCTTGTAAATTATAACTAAATAATTAAATAGGGGCTTAAACTTGTTCTTCATAAGGTTGGGTCAATATTGCTGCATAGGAATGTTCAGAAGAAAAAGTGTATAGAACAAATTTTTTAGAAAAATCATGGGTTGATAATGAGGGAGAATCTATGATGACTTGATTTATTCATTCAAAATAATTTTTCTCAATTTTCCCCCATTTGTAGAGTGCTTTCTTCTTTATCATGGTCTGCAAAGGCAAAACAATTTGTGAAAAATATGGAACAAATATTTTGACAAAATTAATCTGAATGAGAAATGATTGCATGGAATTTTTTTTTTAAGGCAAGGGGATTTACAATATTTCTTTGATTCTTTCATGATCAATGAAAATTCCTTCCTTGGAAAAAATAAATCTTAGAAGCTTACCTTTACTAAGAGAAAAGAATGACTTCTTAGGATTCAAGGATATTCCAAACTTTCTACATCTTTCAAAGATTTGTTTCAGATCATGAAGATGATTAATCCTCTTTTTGAATAGATTATAATGGAATATAAGTACAAAATAACTAATTTATTGAACAAACCTTTGAAATCAATATCCACCGCTCTCTGGAAAGTAGCTCCTGCATTAATCAATCTAAAATTTTAGATTTGAGTAACCTGCAACAGATTCTAAAATTTGTTCCATCAGAGACAAAGGAAAGTTATCATTTTCACATGCTTTATTTAAATTCCTAAAATATATGCATATTCTAATGTCTCCATTATTTTTTTTGACTGGCACAAGATTCAAAACCCATTTGGAATGTCTAACCGGGAAAATTATTTTAGCTTTGAGTAGCTTATTTAACTTGGTCTTAATTTGAGCTTCTAGATTGGGGTGAATTTTTCTAAGTTATTGTTGAATTGGTTTTACATCTCACAGAATAGGTATGTTGTGTTGAATCAGATAGATGTATCGTGGGTTTTAAGATCATCATAACTCCAAGAAAAGACATCCTTGTATTTTTTCAACAGATGTATGAAAGCAGATATTTCATCTGGTGTAATCCCAAGGCCTAAATTGATGTTTTGAGGTTTATGATCAGATCCTAGGTTAACTAATTCAAATCTTAAGGTAAATATTTGAAGTTTTCAATTGGTCACCCTTTTAAATCTATCTTTTAGATCATATAATTCTTCTAGTTTTACTACAGGTTTGGGAAAATTATTCTCCTCAGAAGACTTGCTTTGCTACCTTTAATGCTCATCTTCATCAATGATCTGATTAGAATAATTCCATTTAGAAGTTAAAAAACTTAGGATGCCAATGTCATCATTAAATACACTCTAGTTGGTTATGTTATCTGGAATGAAGGGGCAAAAAAATAACTCAATTGAAAATATATCAGGACTAAAATCTTCAGGTGGAATGAGCCTTGAAGCAACATTGGTTAGGAGATCAGCACTAGCATTCTGTAATATTGGGATCATATATATATTGAATGCAATGAAATGAGAAGTTATATCTTGGATCAAATATTGATAATGTTTGAGGTGATTAGAAACACAATGTATAGTGTTCCTGACTTTCTTTATGACAATCTCTGAATCACCAAAAATTTTGAGATATTTGACATCAAGACTAATTACCTTTTGTAGGCCTTGTATCAATGCTTCATATTCAACAATATTATTGGTGCAATCGAATTCCAATCTGCAGGAAAGCATATTTTTTTTTCCATCGGGATTTACTAGGATGCAACTAGCTCCTACACCATCATTAGATTTTCATTTATCAAAGTAAAGAGTCCAAAAAAAATTAGCACACTTGTTTACAGGATTTTCTACAATATTTACACATCTAGATGAATATATTTGAGAAAAAAATTTGATCTGAGATGAAACAGAATCAACTAAAAGGGGATATTTTTGTGCTGAAAAGTTACCAAAGAAATATTCAAGAGAATAATTTCTGAGAATATTATTTGTGAATACTATTGGTTCATTTTCTTCATCAAAATAAGTCACAAATTACTTCAAATGATTTTCCCTATTAACACAAATTTGATTAGGTTTTTCGTTATAGGGAAGCCAAATATATGACCAATCAGTTGCAAAGTAACCATGTATTTTCTTAGACTAGTCCCTGCTTAAAATAAGACCATAGAACTCAGGGATGTCTGCAACCAAAATATCAATTATTTGACAAACTTTCGAATTTGAAGATAATATAATCAAAACATAATTCATATCTCCTAAAAATTTGAATTTTGACATATCTAATTGAACAATATGAACAACAGATTTCTGAGGTGAAATATTCAATTTGAGACAAACTGGATAAGGCATGATATTTGATGATGCAGCAAAATCTACTAAACAGTTATGAACATTCTTATTAAATATTTTAAAAGTAAAAATAAAAGAAGTATGATAATTTGATCTATCTCCAATTAAAATAGCATTAGAAGAATCAATCTTATCTGTATGACTATTCTGAGGCTTTCCTTTTCCTTTTGAGGCTTTTGCAGTAGCAACACTAGAAGGTAATGAAGATGCAGCAACTGCATTTAATTCTTTGAGTAACAATTTTTATTGTTTCTTTAATTTACTGACCTCATATAATGAAATGTTGGCTTTAGTATTTTTCAAGTCTTCTACAATATTATATTCAATGTTATCCAAAACTATTAAAATGTTAGATGACGAGGGAGACTTGGAAGTAGTTGGAGAAGAATCAGAAGATTGAGAAGTAGCCTTTTTAACCGTACCTTTATATTTAGTAGGAGTAGGTGACTTTTTATTTTTATTATGGAGAAGTGTCAACAGGTCCCTTACTTCTGGTACTCACTAGTAATGCTTCCTCATCCTCTTCATTTTCTGAAGTGGTCAGAATGAAGTCCCATAAACCATGATCTTCAACTATTGCATCTTCTTGTTCTTCATTAATAGATAAGGTAGTTTCCTCTTCTTCATTATCTTCATTAGATTTGGCATTTGATATATCGATAGGAGGATGTGATTGTGATGACTGATTCCTTTTGAAAGGCCAAAAGGACTTCCTTGAAGACTCAGTAACATGTTTCTTGATCTAAACCATTTCATTAGACATTGCCTTCAAAACTTTTTGTAATCCCTCCAAATTGTAAGGATCTTTGGGAGCCTTTTTCTTTGATTCATCCTTAAAAGTTAATTTTTTGGTTTGTTTTCTTTCTTCGGTAGAATATTTCTTATCAAGGGTTGGGAATATCTTTTCTACAAATAGATCTTATTTCATGTTATCGAGCAGTATTTTCTTATTGGCTCTATCTATGAACATAGTTATATTTGAAGGAAGAGCACTAATGTACCATTCAATTTGAACATCAATACCAGGTCTGGAAGTCTTTGGGAATTTGTTTAACAATTTTTTAAATATTTAGTTGAAGTCCTTAATTTTCTCATTTGGGTTGGTCTTTAGGTTTGACAAATCGTTAATTAAAGTAGTATTTATGTGATCATCTCCAAATTTCATCAAAAACTACTCCTTAAATATATCCCAACTTGTAATTGATCCAGCAGGTAGTGAGAAATACCAAGACCCTGTAGATCCTTCAAATGTGTAAGGACAAATTCTACAAACACAATCTTATTTTGAGACTCCATTAAGATTAATGGCCAATATAAAATTATTAAGGTGTTCCTCTCCAGGCAGACAATCATTTGGGTTAAATTTAGGTAGCCATCTCTCTAGATGTTTAAGAAGGGGATGTAATGGTGCTACTATTTGAATTACCACTGGGTTATTCTGTTGTCGATTAAAAATTCTTTGAGTAGTGGCTCCAAAAGAAGTTTTACTTGGAGAAGAAGTTATAGAAGGATTTACAATTGAAGATGATTCCCCTGTAGTTCTAATTGTACTAGTTGTTTGTGAAAGAGGAATGTGAGTGGAAGTAGGAGAAAGAGGATGATAAGAATAAGGTAAAGGATTTTGAGAATAAACAAGATTGAGAGAATGAGTTTGAGGTGGAGAAGATGAGGTAACCTCATTAGTTGAATATTTTTCTTCTGAAATTTTTTTCCTTCTCCGGTGAGTGGATAATGGAAATTCAAATGGTTTGACTCTAATTTTTTTGCTCTAAGGTCAAGTCAAAACTTTAGAAGATTTAAAGGATGAGGAGACACTTCCTTCAGAAAAAATAGATTGAGTAGTCTTTTCTCCAGATATGGAAATTCCTTCCATTCTCTAAATTAAATTTTGTAGCTAAGGTGTCTCTGAAACTGGTTTTGTCTGGGTGGAAGTCTGTCCTTTTTTTTTTGGAACTAAGCTAGGAGATTGAGTTGCTGAAAGAACAACTTCAAATCTAGAGTTTGGAGATTTGGAATATGATCTTGAAGTTGGTGGGGATTTTGAGGGAGAGCGACTCTTTGGATGGCCTTTAGATTTTTAGTGAAGACTTTTTTTATATTCATAGTCTGATGGCCCTCCTTTTAGCACCAAAAATGTTGAAGGATCGAAATTTCTTCCTCAACATTGGGGGAAAACCACCCAGTCGAGACCTTAGAGAAAATCCTTATCTATTTGGGATGGTGGCTCCGACTGGGATTATGGGACCAGTTTCCCATTAAACAAAATTATAAAAAGGATGAGATATAAATATAGTGGTTTGATGTGATTAAAACTAGGAAAAATTAAAATAATTAATTATACTTAATATCTATTCTAGGAAAGCTTATTTGTACATATGTGATTTAAAATAATTTCACAAAAAATATGACAATATAGATTAGCATATGATTATGAAGTTGAAACAGAAAATGATAGCTTAATTTAATTAGATAGTTCATTAAATTAGTTGATAAAATGTATTTGATCCAAATTTAATAAGGAACGAAACATAATACAAAATATAATCACAAATATAGAGATGAAACAGAAATAATATTTCATTTCATTAATATTAAATACTGAAAATGCTTACATACAGAATTCAAAGAAAGTAGCTCTGACGGTGGTAGCTTATCTTTAAGAAGAGATGTGGCGGATAACTACCTTTGAAATGTTTTACTGTGAGGCTCAAGGGCCTTTTTATTATTGAACAATAAGATAAAACCCTAAACAACCAAAACCCTAACCCGAGGAGATGTAACACCAAGAATTTATGGGCCCCATTAGGGTTAGTTGGGCAGGAAACTTCTTGGGGTCGTAACTTGGTCATATTATCTCTATTTGGCACGTATGATACCTCGTTGAAAATATCTCTCCGAGAACTACAGTTTTTGTTGCAGTCCCCTACCTATGTCTACGAGACTACAACGGACCTCAAAAAAACGTTTTTTAGGGGGTCAAAATTGCTCCAGAAGTTTAGGACCCAAAAATTTCTAAAAATAGTAAATAAGAAAACTAATGAAACTGTCTAGGTGGAATAGGTAGGTGGCCTTAAATATCCACCTGGATAATTACTCCCCCCTTAGGAAGCAATGGTCCCCATTGCGTGCAGAGCCTTCATGAAGTGGGGGAATTTCTGTTGAACTTGGTCCATGGTGAACCACTTTCCCTGGTGAAGGAGTTGACATTCTTTGACAACTCGGAGTAGCTGGATCATCTGTTGGTGAGTGTTCTTGCTCTGTGTGTCCATGATCCAATCAGTTGTGGCTTACTCCATGCAGTCTAGATTTAAATCTATTGGTGTGAGTTGTTATTCCATGTCGAATGTGTCTAGTAGAGGTGTAAAGTAGGGTCGAAGGTAGTCCAGATTTAACACTGGGTGCAGACCAAGGAATGGTGGAATACTTAGCTCAATATAATTTTCCCCTACAGCCTTGGTGATGGTGTATGGCCCATATCTAAACAGGCAAAGATTGCGATGGGGTCCAGTAAGGCGCTCCTTCTGCAAATGTTGCCACATTTTTTCTCCCACCTGGAAGTTGTATGGCACCCGATGTTGATCATGTTGTTACTTGTGCTTAGCATTGGATATGTCCAATATGTCATGAACTTGTTGGAGGATGTGCTAAATGTGCTCAATGAATTTTTTTTCCTTGTTAGCTTCAGACTGGACATGAGCCGAATCTGCCTGAGTAGCTGCAAATGGCATGGCTACGTCAATGGGACATAGTGGCTAGAATCCCAAGCCCACCTGAAAGGGGCTATGGTTGGTTGAGCTATGGAGAGCTCATTTATAGTTGTGTTGTACATAGGGGAGGATTTAATCCCATGTGCATGGATTCTTTGAGTTTTACATGCGCAAAATGTGTACAATCATCCTATTGAAAACGTTTGTTTGTCCATCAATTTGGGGATCAAAAGTTGTGGACTTGGTGAGCTTGGTGTCCGCCATTGACTAGAGGCGGGACCAAAATGTACTGATGAAATTTTCTTCCCAATCTAAGATGATAGACTGTAGGATGAAAAATTTTACCCACACTCGTTCAAAGAAGAGTTTAGCAGTGGCTTCTATTGTGATATTATTCTTGTAGGCCGCCATAATGGTCATCTTCGAGCATCTGTCAACGACCACAAAACACAGCAATTTCCATGCTTAGTAGAAGGAAGTCCCAACATGTAATCCATGGAGATGGATTCCCAATGTCGACTAGGGTTAGGGAGCAGAGTGTGGAGGCCTTACTTCTTGATGGTCGGTTTAGCAATGGCGCAGGAAGTGCAGGATCTGATGTACTTCCCGACATCCTATCGAAGGTTCGTACAATATAAATACTTCTACAGTACTGCCATTGCTTTCTCAACCCCAAAATGCCCATCGACCCGATTGTAGTGCGCTTCCCAAACTATCTTGGCATGCTCGCTTGAGGGAACACAAAGGTGTCCCATGTGACATAGAAATGCATCCTCGAGGTGAAATTTTGGAACTTTCTTACCCTCCAAGAGTTTCTTATATGTGTGGTTGAGTTCTGGATCACTTCTGTAGAGAAGCAACCAATCAAAAGTCTCGTGCCCACAAGAGTTGAGCACGGTGGTTAATGCCACGATCTGTGGTTGGCTGAGGTAGTCTGCAACATTATTGTTGATGCACATCTTGTAATTGATGTTAAAATGAGATTGTTGCAATTATGTGGACCACTTCTGATGGCGATCATTCTGCAACATCCCTTGTGTCTGTCTGAACTACAGGGTTCGGTGGTCTGTGTGGATGACCATTTCCTTCCAAAAAAAATAATGCTTCCATTATCTGCAAGCCTGCACACTGGAATACATCTCTTTGTCATAATTGGGATACTTCCGAACTATGTCGGAAAGTATCTCACTATGATATGCCATTGGATGCCCCTATTGAGTAAGAACTATCCCAATAGCATAGTCAGAGGCATTTGTCTCAATCTAAAATGGTTGTTGCAAGTCTGGTAATGTGAGCACTGGTGTAGAGCAGAGGTGATGTTTCAACTCTATGAATGCATTATGTTGATATTCAGACCGAAATATTTTTTCTTTTTCTCCTCCCTTGGTGACTTGACTCAAGGTCCAAGTGATATGAGAGAATCCAAACACGAACTTGCAGTAGAAATTGGCAAGACCTAGAAAGCTACAGAACTCTCTTAGAGTGGTTGGGACTGGCCAATCCTGAATGACTATGATCTTGGCTGGATCCACATGCACCCCCTATTCATTAATAATGTATCCCATATATTGAACCTGGATCATGCCAAAATGCACTTCTCCAAATTGGCACACAACTTGTGTTGCCACAGTGTTTGGAGGACCTGTCAAATGTGGTGAAGGTGCTCTTCCCAAGTCTGGTTGAAGATCAGGATGTCATCCAAGTATACCACCATAAATGAGTTGGTTAATGGCTACAATATTTCGTCCATCAGTCACATTAAGTTTTCAGGAGCATTTTTCAACCCGAAAGGCATGACCAGTCATTCAAAAATGCCCTCCCTAGCTTTGGAGGCAGTTTTCCACACATCAAAGGGTTCAATTGGTACCTGGTGATACTCAGACTTCAAGTTGATCTTGCTAAAATAATTGGCCCCCTTGAGCTGGTCCAAGATGTCATCAATCCATGGGATTGGATACCTATTCCGGAAAATGATATTGTTCAGCACTCGATAGTCAATACAGAATCTCTAGGTGTCATCCTTATTTTGTACCAACATGATCGGGCTCCCACATTGTAAGGAGCTTAGCCTGATGTGCCCTTTCTACAATAGCTCTTATATTTTCCTTCTGATTTAATCATTCTCCATAACAGAGCGTCGATAGATAATCCCATTAGGCAGTGGTGCACCTGGGGTTTGATCAATGGAGTGCTTGACCTGACAGTGTAGAGGAACCCCTGTGGGTGAGGAGAAAATTTCCTTATATTCCTCCACGAATTTTTCCATCTACTGCTGTCGCGCAGGGGAGCCTTGTCTGGTGGTTATGACCACAATCTTCTTCTTTCCCTATGGATGAATCGTAATGAAAAAAAATTCCCTGGTTTGGGAAATAATCTTACTGGATTGCTTTGCAGTAATCAAAGATATGGTGGAAGTTAGTACTACCTTCGATATCATGTACAACTTATTTTCCAAAGTAATAATAATAGAACGAGGCCTAGACTCATACACAGAATGTCGCTTCCAGAAGTATGGTCGGCCTAATAATACATCAGAAACTTCAATAGGAGAAACATCACACAGTACCTCATCCATGAAGGGCTTGATGTTGTAGGGAATGTGGCACTGTTGGCTGACGCAGAGATCTCTTCCTTGGTGAAGCAACCCAATGGTATATGGTTGTGAATGTGTTGTGGTCAGTAGGCCGAGCTGCTTCACGACCTCTGCTGAAATGAAGTTCTTATGGCTTCCACTATCGAAAATGAATTGCAGTGGAGAACCCTTCACCTACATTTGGGAATGGAAGAGGTGCTCCCCCTCCTCTGGATCCTCAGGCTCCTCCCTTTGGAGCTTGGTGGTGGCAACGACAGCACTAGGTTCCGCATCAATGATCTTCTTCCTTTTTCCATTCCCCTTGTCTAGTTCTAACTCATATTTAGAACATGCATGTGATTCAGATGCCTTCATCTTGGCCACCAGCAATTTTTTGGCACAACACTCACTTGTGTTGGTAGTGGAGATTTTATGAAATTCACACTACTTCCCCATGTCCTTCTTTGGCTTTGTGGTGTTGTTATCTTCTTGTTGCTTCGGTGAGTTGTCCTGAGTCACCCTGCTTTGGATTTGGCCCTTGTTTTTCAGTTTGGGGGCACCTTTCCCTGGCTTCAGATTCACATATCCAAAGTCTCGTTTCTTCTACTTATATTTTTCTCAATCTTGGTGGCATATCGATATGTTGCACCAAGCGATGTAATGTCGGGGAACTGAATTTCCTCCTGAATGTATCTATGAAAATAGCTACGGTACTTGAGCACAAAATGTTTCTCTAAATATTTAATACCCAAATTTTTTCTCAGGGTATGGAATAAAATCGTCAGCTCGTGCACATATTGATCCCTTTGTTGCCGCAGTGTAGTCCATTGGAGCTACTTGTCCTCATAACTCCCCATGGGGTAATATTGTTCCTTAATTCTATCTCGGAACGAATTCCAAGTGGGTGTAGTTAAAAAAATTGAGTGTTCTTCCTCATCCCTTTATTCACAGTAGGTTTCCCACAAATATTTGACATGGGGGACGGATTTGAGGAGCGCAAAGGTAATATTTTCTTGATCGAAGAAATCATGGACCGAAAAATACCCTTACAGCAAATTCAACCATGTATCTATGGCATCTGCATATATATTTCCTTCAAATACATGAATTTCGAAGCTGACTTGTACCTTGAAAGGAGTGGCACGTCCACAGTGGTTGTTGGATGAAAATGTGCCACCAATGGGTATCCGTTGAAGGATCCGGGAAAAGTTATCCATCATCGTGTTCCTTTATTTCTCGAGGGCCTCATTGAGCAATATTCTGATAGAATATCCTGCTCCCCTATCTTTCTTTTCTTCCTCCATGGGAGGCCATCGAGGTTTTCAAGGTTGATACTGCAAAGGTTCAACCAGATTGAGCCCTAACTCCTTATATCTCGACCTAGTTGGGGACATGCAAAGAAAAAATCGAGAAAGAGCAGACCGCTCTGATACCATTGATCTGAATTTCATAAGGAAAGAAACAAAATAAAAATATAATCACAAATACAGATATGCAAGAGAAATAATATATCATTTCATTAATATCAAATACTAAAAATGCTTACAGACAGAATTGAAAAAAGTTAGCTATGGCGACGATAGCTTATCTCTAAGAAGAGATGTGGCAGCTACATGCCTCTGAAATATGTTACAATGAGGCTTAAGGGCCTTTTAATTATTTAACAATAAGAGAAAACCCTAAACAACCAAAACCGTAATCCGAGGAGATGTAACACCAAGAGTTTATGGGCCTCGTTGGGGTTAGTTGGGAAGCCAAATTCCTGGGGTTGTAACTTGGTCATATTATCTCTATTTGGTGTGTATGATACCTTGTTGGAAATATCTCTATGAGGACTACAAGTTTCATTAAAGTTCCCCACCTTTGGCTATGGGACTGCAGTGGACCTAAAAAAACGTTGTTTAGGGGGTCAAAATTTCTTCGGAAGTTTACAACCTGAAATTTGCTAAAAATAATAAATAAGAAAACTGATGAAACTATCTAGGTGGAATAGGAGGGTGGCCACAAATATCCACATGTATTAGTATCACATATATATGATATTTATATTTTTATGCATATAATATAAAATTCCAATCATACATATCAATAATGATAAATGTTTGATTGATGTAAAAAATATATGATAAACATAATCAAAATACCATTTGACTCTTAAACAAAGAAAGAACATACAGATAATAGTACCTGGTATATCTTTTCTCTACTCATGATAAAAATGGTGGTGGTTCAACTTTCTATTAAGACAAACTTAAGTTACAATAGTGAAAATAGAAGCCTTCTTTCCAAAATTCAGAACCCCCTCTCAATACAAACTTGAAGGGATTTATAGTTCATTACAAAATGTAAAAATAGAAAATAATAAAACAACTTCAAGCGGTGTAGCTAGAATAAATAAAAAGGGCCAAATTTAGATTTTTATTGAAAAATACTATCTAATATTGGGAAGATGACTATCATCCCATTCGTTGTTGTAGCTCGTAGATGTTTTTCATGTTCTTCAATTCGGGTGGAGTCTTCGGTTGAATCCGTATCTGGTTGATAAACACGGCTTCCCTTAATGCTGGAAACATGTGATTGGTGGTATTGGATAGGTACCTGATTAATAACCACTGAGTGTTTGGTATGACTAACAATTTTCAATGGCTTTCCATGTCGATTTTGGATAGTTGATCAATTATCTCGGACTGCTTTTTGGAGGACTCCTGCAACATTTTAGTAAGCGGTTTGATATTTGGCAGTGTTTCGATATTATATTTTCTTGGAGTAAATTATTAGCGATTGTCTCAATACGATTATTAGAGATATCTCTAGTGTTGAATATTGTTTCCTTTGTATGTTTGAGACGAATCTCCCATTCTCTTAATACAATTCCCTTATGTGTTTCTTCAATTCTGGGAATTAGCTAATCTTCCATCAACAATGTCCTGCCAAGTAAAGAAATTTGCAATCTTTTCTTCAATATCATCAAAATAGGTCTTGATATCTAATAATTGATCAACTAAATAATTGGAACAGTATGACACAAATCATGAATAGTGGTCAACCCTTGACAAAATAAAATTTGTTGTTGAGAAAAGAGGGTATTTAACTCTTTTTCTTCCTTCTTAAACTCTGAAAATTCAAGATAAACATTTAAGTGTTCAATCCTTCCTTGTAATTCTTGTATTTGAATGTCTCAGGCTTGCAAATCAATGTCATATTGAACTTTAAGGGCTTCAAATCTTCTATCAAGTTCAATAACCTTTCTTTTCCCTTGATTGGAAATCTTTTGTTTCTCGATCTCAAGATTTTGTTCTAACTACACAATTATGTCTTCCTTTTCCTTCAAAAATTGGTGTAATTCAATAGCTTTATCTATGGTCGTTGAGGCATATGCTCTCGTGAATTGATTGAGTCTTCCCAAATCATATCTAGTAGTAGTAAAAGAGCCTTTCCATACTACATCGAAAGATGTATTTCCATAAACTAAAGCCTGGGACTGATCGATTTTCCTTTTCTTTCTATGTCTTTTGACAACAAATTTATGCTCGAGATTGTAAAATATATCAAGGGGAGTAATTTCTTCAACCCTTAATATAACCTCGGAGGTTGGGAATGTTGGTATAACCTCAATATATTCAACTTCTAAAGGCTTGTTAGAATCTTTTGGATTCTTTTCCAAAATTTTAGAAGTATCAGGAACTTTCTTTTGTATAGGAGTCTTCAAATATTGAGGCTATGTATCCTTTATAACTTGGTTAAACTTCTCCCATATCTCATCAAGTTTAGTATCAAGAAAAATATCTTCAGCCTGAGAAGAGAAGGAAGTACATGTTTCTTTTATCTGGGGCATATCAATAATTTGTGTGGAGCTAACAATTATTATGTCATCTTTTTTGGGTATACGACCAAAGTCCCACATTGACTAGAAGTGGGGAGGATCATGGGTATATAAGGATGGACAAATATCTCCATTGGTATGAGGCCTTTTGGGGTAAAGCCCATAAGCAAAGCCATGAGGGCTTAGGCCCAAAGTGGACAATAGCATACCATTGTGGAGATATGTGGTGTCCAGAATCCTTACAAGTGGTATCCGAGCCATGCCCCAAAGTTAGCGAAGTGGATGAATCCTCGAATGCCGAACGAAGGTCGTGGGCCCCGGTAATATCACGATGGGATCCATGGATGAGCTCGGTTAGACAGGCGGTTTGCTCCGGATTCTTCATGGACGTGTCCTGGTCCCAACACGGTGAAGAGGAGTTGACCTGGGATAGAGCAAGCTCTCGAGGGAGGTGGTGCTCCATGTAAGGCGTGTGCTTCCAACACATTGGAGCGGAGAATCCTGGTTGGTAGAGAGTGGACGGATGGATAATCGTTTGAGGGGAGGCTTGATGGTCCTTTGTTCGAGGGGAGGATTGTTGGGTATACGACCAAAGTCCCACATTGACTAGAAGTGGGGAGGATCATGGGTATATAAGGATGGAAAAATATCTCCATTGGTATGAGGCCTTTTGGGGTAAAGCCCATAAGCAAAGCCATGAGGGCTTAGGCCCAAAGTGGACAATATCATACCATTGTGGAGATATGTGGTGTCCAGAATCCTTACAATCTTGCTCTATGATTTCTTGAGGAAGCTTTAATAAATCCATGGGAAACTTAGAAAGCCTTGCATCTTTGTATTGGGTGAACTGAATTGTATCCTATTGATTCAAATGTGTTTCTACCAACTGCATAATGAGTGAATAGGTAGAAGCTTTTTCAAATAGGTCATCGAACTTATCTGGATCATGAGAAAATTGTCTAATGCTTGATTGTGCAGTGACCCATTTTGCAGTTTGATTGGGATCATACTGCCTGTTAGGAATAGTTGGGAAGTTGAACTTTTGGATAACATCAATTTCAATACAAGCATTCTTGTAATTATCTAAAGCGTATACACCACACTAAATAGGAAAAACGGACCACATTTTCTTATTAGAATACTTTAAGATTTTTGAAATACCATTTCCTACGATCTGTTATGTTATTTCTCGAGAACGAAGCTTATTAGGAACATATATGGGAAATACATGGGGGTTTGAAAGACTATGAAAGACTCAGATATAATTAAATGACTCTTCACCAAACCAGTTTCCAATTGGTAGTAAGTCGTTTTCATCTTCTGGAAAAACCCTAGGAGCTTTCTTATCAAAAATGCTTTGGTGAATAGGAAACATTACTCCAGGGCATATTTTATAGTTATGAGGTTGATAATTTGAGTCCCAAATAATATTGCAATAAATTTGGATAGGTTTCGGGTCTTATAAGGCCCATTTTCATCCCATAGAGGTGAAATTTGTAGTAAAACACAGGGCATCCATTATGTAGGCACTCATATAAAAAGGAGGAACTATATTTTTTGAAACCTTACATTTAATCCTGTAATTCAAGATGTGAGTGGCTATTATATAAGATAGTATATTTCCCCAATCCATGATATAACCTTTAGAAGAAACATAAATGAGTGGTGACCATTGGTCGGAAAATTTATGTGTATTAGGATAAGCATATATTCTACATATCATAGCAGTTATTTGAAAATATGGACCAGCAAGGGAATAAAATGCATGCATACCCTTATCCTCTCACTTATGCATGTTAGGATATCTTCTCCATGCCCTAATAGGCTTTGATGCATGGTCGTACTCACTCATGAATTTCTCCACAAATTTTTTTTTATATTTGTGTTGAGGATGTGGAAAATGGTACATTGCCCTCAAATCACTACTGTTGAATGAACCGGTGACTATTTTCCTCTGTGTCATGAAATTCCTTTCTACAATGTTCAAATTTTCAACAACCCATCAAATCATATATGTATAAGGAAGGATTTTTTGTCTGGTCCAAATCCTATGCAAGAATCATTGAATTTTTCACATCATTATAAGTAGTATTAGAGATTGGGGTAGAGTCATAAATTATCATTATTCTTTGTGTATTTCTGGGTCCCTCATTCTCAAATAATGTATATATATCTTCAGGAGGTTCTTCCAACATCTAAATAACAGACTGTGTCGAAAAATAATCCAGGTGTATCAGCGTTTTCAGTTGGAAGAGAAATAGGTTTTTGTTGAGCGACAGGTTTCCTCTTTGCTTTTGTTGCCTTAGACATTTCTTCTTCAGAAATTTTTCTTGTCGAGACTAGCCTATAATGGGAAACAGAGGTCCGAGCGATAACTACTTCAGATAAAACTTAGCACAAATATCAAATTTCTCACAAATCAATTCTCCGCATTTCAAGATTAAATCATTACAAAATCAAATTGTAATGATTGAAAATGGTTATAATCTCTAAACCATAAATTTTCCACTTGCGCATATTAATTTTCAAATGTGAGTCCATGTGGGTTTGGCCATATCAGTTTATCGAGAAAAATATATCAGAGATATCATTTGGAGTAGCATTATAAAATTATGATATGGATATCTCCTAATAAATTACATTTAAAATTTAAACGGTTACAAGCATAGGCGGAAAATCATATCAAGGATTCTATATCGAGGATGGAATATCGAGGTTTCAAAGTGGAAGATCCTAATATGAAAGTCCTGCTAATACATGTAAATGGGGATATTTAAGGTTTATGTGTATCAGAGGGACACATATCGGCGATAAACTAATATAGAAGCTGAGATTTATCGAGTTACCGGAAGTGGACAGACCACAGAGATATTGGACATAGGAGCTCGGAGATATCGGATATCGGAAGTTCTAAGGATGGCACACTTTAAAAGTTACGATATTTCGAGGGATCGATATGCTAGCTAGTAGTTGTGGGTGCGAAAGCTATTACAATTATTTAATTCAAAAAAGTGTGCATGACTTACCCTTTTAACAAAATCCCTTTCTAAATAAAACATCGAGGATGTTTTATCACGGAGTTTCTTTATCGTAAATTTATTGGAAGGAAAGTGACATTATAATGAAAGTCTGATAAAAACTTCTGATAATGCATGAATTTTGGAATAATAGGATGTATCGGGTTTTTTGAGTTATCATAACATTATAAAGGTTAAGCTGTCGGTATTTGAGTTCCACTATGAGAAACTTTCAATCTTAAGGGGTTTCATAACAAACTTAAAATATGTCCCATCTTTATTGAAAATTAACAAGTTTTATTAGCATGAAATAAGGTTCCCCATTATTTATTATATAACTAAAATAAAAATAAATGGGGGGTTATTGAGTACTACAATATATTTTAGTCATGCATGTGTTGATTTCTAAATTTTAACAATATAGTTTAGCTATTTCCAGTTGTACTTAGTTAACTGACTTCTAACAATTAATAGAGTCAGTTGAAGGTCGGTTGTGCAGTGGGCCCCATCACTCTAACTCAGAGATTTTTCATTTAACTGGTCAATCATCCCAAAATAGCTCATGCATGCATGGAATTCAAATTACTGAGCTAGAGTGGAGGTGAAAAAGGGTAGTGTAACATGAGTTTTATACTCGTTGAGTGTATAGCTGTTGCATGCAGTCAAGAGATCAATTCCTTAGGAATTGCACAAGGAAATAGGGACTTCCCTAGTGTTTAGGATCTCGAATTAGCTCAGATTTTTGCAAGGAAATAGGAGGTTGGAGTAGGCATAAATTGGCTAATTATTGGCCAGAGGTTCTCATTCAGAAGAGAGAACAATTTTGCTTTTGTAGATTGTGCTCAGAGTTGGAGCAAGAAATTGTGATTGTTTCTCTATTCAACTAATTAATGCAAAGAGGCTTGAGGGGTTTTTCCCAGTTAGGTTCCCCTATAAATCATTGTGTAAATGTGGTTTTTCTTGTTGCATGTCTATGCATGTTGTTCTAAATTGTGATTTTAATTCCGTAAATTATTAGAGTAGAATTTGTATCTCCTAATTTCAGTTCGATTTCTTGAGAAATTTCAATTTATAACAAATTTTTACCATTTGAACTCCTGCATGACCACCTTTTCAGTCACATACCTTGGCATGAGATATGGAGGCATTTGAGAACTACCCACTCTTATTTGTGTGCCTTGCGGCGAATCAAACCAATCCTCTATCTCTGCAACTGTTGTTCTAGCCTCATGAGACATGCAAGGGGCTTCTACTTCGATGATCATATGATATAATGCAATGAAGAAGTGCTCAAAAATATTTTCATAAACTCCTTTGTATCTATATTCTGAAAAGACATTCAATGGAAATTGATAGGGAGTTATCTTGGAGTCCACTTCCAGCCTAGACCTGGGAACTCATGGCAGGCACAAATACCATCTAGTAAATAGAAAGACATATAAAATTGTGGTTGTGTGCCCTATGGTGGTTCTTTCACCTTGACCACATTAACCTTTAGCTATTCAGCCAACATATTTTCCCAATTGAACACTTTTTCTTCTGTGAGAGGTGGATAAAGCATGAATATCCAACCCTTGTCAAATAATTTAGTGTTCTTCTACCCATATACCCTACAGAAAATATCCATCAAATACTGATAAACCTTCGTCAAAGACTTGATCATGTAGATACCATCTAGATTATAGGGAAACTTAGTTGGTTTCTGCCACCATGACTTAATCTCTTCTCTAGTGTCCAAATAACTCAAAGCTACATAAAATTGGGAATTCAAATGTTACTCAGTCTTGGGTAACTTATAGCATGAGTGTAAGTCATGTGGCTGCTAAGAGACAAGTTATTGCCCACTAACACTATTAAGCACCATTTATTTGTGTGTATACCCTACAGTATCCATTTTATGGCAGCAACACAAGGTAACATAGGATACCTGCAAGCAACTTTTTGGAACCCTAATTTCTCGAAATTCTCATAAACTTCCCTATCTTCTATATCCTTGAGGAACTCCTTCGTATTGAAGACATCTTTGATGTTTAACCATGTAACAGCAGAAAACTTATTAATAAAGAATTGAGTGTCTATCACAATAGGCAGTCTTGTCAAATTATTTTCCACAACATCATCGTTACTGCTTTCTGTGACCTCCTTTGATTGTCCCCTTTTGGTAGTCGGAGGTGTTAGGGTCCTATGTCTAGGAATCTTGGTCATGTTAGTCTTTCTATGTATTTAAGGTTAAATTTGTAAATATTATACATGATGACCTTACTACTATTGTTTAAATAGGTCTAGGTTTAGGTTAAGTGTCATCTAAAGATATCTATTTTGCTAATATTCCAATGTTCAAATTCATAAGGTTTTCATATTAAAGGGTAATCATAGGAGATTTTTTGTCATCATAGAAAGAGCATAAAGGTCATATCATGTTTTACAAATTCCTGCTTATTGTGAGTAGGTCACCTAAGTCTAAAGGCTATGTCTACATCAAAAGAAATCATGAAATGATCTTGGCACATATTTGGAGGCTCTTTGGTATCAGTTTTAATGTCATTTCAAAAGGACAGCTCATGATCTCAACAAGGAATAATAGTCATAAGGACAATCCTTCCTTTTCCCAATGCATTGTGTTTTTATAAAAGTGTTGCGCATTAATGATTTTCTTTCTAAATTATGAACATCACCTTCATTTCCACTCCATACCATTCCACGTGATCATTTAAACTTTCCTCTTCATTCTATATCATTCAGCTCTTCATCATCTGCATTGAAAATCTTGGGTTGCTCGTTTTCACTGTGAAATGGAGGCAAGGGCGCTGCAAGTTCACACAACAATGAAATTTTCGCATATCAGTGGCTAATTCTCCTTCACATGTCCAAATCCAATTTTATCTGTGTCCCTTAATCTAAATGAATCCTCAATTGCATGTATGAACCATCAAAAAATCATAGAAAGCCAACAAGAGAAAAAACACATCTTTATCACATTTTTGGGTGTGGAAATGAATGTTTGATACTTTTTATGAAGAAAGGTTTAAAATGGATCTTCAGCATGGTTAGAATTATGTAAGATTCATGAAAATTATGTGCATCTTGTTCAAATACATCACTATTGATCAAAAACTATAGAGGACATGTGGCATTGCGCTTTCTCACTGGCACTGATTTTTTATGAAAGTGAAATTTAGAGAGTTGGTTTCTTTTTTAGATAAAATAAAGTTTATAAGGATGAAACAGATGTTTTCTAGTCCTTTTCACACCTATTGAAGTCATCAAGCAACTCAAGGAGTGATCATAGGTATCTCAACCATGGAGTGTTTTGCTTTTGCATTGTATATTCAAAAAGTCACTATTTCCACCATATCTCTTAGACCTTCTACCCATTTTTCCTAAAATTATCACAATAGATGCATGGGGGTAAGATGAATAAACTCAGTTAATTTCATCTCAAAATACTTCTCAGATTTCAAGAAATGAGCTACTGTCTCCTACAGCCATTTTTGGATTTTCTCGATATACGTAAGTTGGATTTGGCTCAATTTTTTGTGGAGATGAATTATGATGATATTAAATTGTTGTAAAAGTTTCAGCCCATTCAGATTCACCTTTTGGTATATATTCACAAAATATAGGCTACTTCTCAAGGCGCTACGAAAGTAGACAATGTCGTTGCGAAAGTGGGGAACAAGTCAAAGGGATGTCTGCAGGAGTTTTGGATCTTGTTTAGGAGTTCCAAAACTATCACAGGAGTATTTTAAGCATACCTATTTTATTCTCTTGGACAGAAAGGTGTTGCAACCATGTAGAACATAAAGGCCACTTCAATGCATTGCGAGTTTGGACAGTCAGCTCTATTTTGCTTCAAAATTCAAATTTTGGCTCCTATAAGTAGTTAGATAATTATGGATAGGTGGCATAATGTTTTAGGAGATGTATTTAAGGTTTAATTACAAATATTCCAAGTCAATGATGTATTAGGTAGTGATTGATAGTAGGTGAAACAACCCCTATTTTTAAGCATATGAGCTAAATTTTGATTTTTTTTGTTAGAAGTTGGTTGCTTTCAATGAATTCAACCACCTAGAGTGGTAAAATGAACCTAATGATGTATAAATATAGAAAAATCATTGTAAATGGTTATGTTGGTTGAGATTAGAGAAGAATGCCTTTGTGAACTATATTTTTTGGAAACACTTTGGCAGTAAATGAATGAAATAGAAGTGATTTGCAGGTATTCTTGTGTCATAATTTTAGTGGTTTGTGCTCCTTTGATCTTGTAAGTTATTTTATGTGTTTACACCTCTTTAATTTGCATCTTCTTTCTTATAAAAAACCAAATGTTTGATTCATAATTCATCTTTAATGATGCTTTGTTTTAGTTTTCCAAGTCATTAATGTTTTCAGCTTAAAGTGGCACTTTAGAATTCATCCATGGTTTGATGCTCTAATGTGTTTGTCTTTAACCCTTTATATATTCACCTCCTTCATAACTTTTATCTAAATCCACAACCAAAGCTACCTACCTTTCCCCTGTGGAGAGCCCATCTATTTTTCCATCATCTCATTGGATATAATCAGATTTGAACATGACTCCATGCCCAATCGATTTACCCCTTTTCTCATCAATAGACCACTAAAATTAAAATATTTTTGAGCTTAATACCTAGCCTAATATCTCATTTATTGATTAAACTAAGTGAGAGAGACCTCTCTAGGCTAGAATGGTTAGATGATGACGTAAATCGGTTTGTGGTTACCTCTAGGATTCCTTTTTTCAGCATAGGGAAATCACAAAGTTCTAACAGGAGGAATGGTTTTGGTGGATGATGAAATATTGATATGCTCTAGATCTTCAATACCTAGTGGAAAATATGCACTCATGGCAATAGTAAGTTATTTCCACAAAATATCAGTTGATCGATCAATCAATCACAAGCAGAAGACAACCAGTGAGAAGGTAAATTGCACAATGATTGACACAATGGAGGAAAAGAGACTCACTGAACATTGGAAATGTGCAATGTGTAGTGACTAAGAGATTATTGTGCAGCCGAGTGAGAAGAGAGAGAGAGACTGTGACTTATGACTGCGCAATGTGTAGTTGGTAATGTAGAGAGGCTTCCCTACTGCGCAGTTCACAGTGACAGTGGACAAGGAGGGACCTCATTGTTGGTTGGGAATGCATAGTGCATAGCTGGGGCCCAATATTTCACAGTGCGTAGTTGGGGCCTAGGGTTGCACAATTTGTAGGCATAGTGGACAAGAGGGTTTAATTTTTTCACTGGAATTATGCAATGCGCAGTTGGAGAGGGAAGGAGGCTCTGAGAATTACACAATTTTCTCTGACAATAGGCAAGGGAAAACATCTACTGATTGAAGGAAGGAAGGAGTATATCAACTCGATATTCATCCAAACAAACCTTCACATCAAGCAAAAAAAATAATGAAAGTAATAATACAAGTGTGCATTAATATACCCAACAATAATGATTATTGACATATGAAGAGACATGGAAAGCGAAGAGACACTAGAAAATAAGCATAAAAGAATGAAATGACACATGCATAAGAAAATTACAGCTAAAGTGACACTTTTTAAGTGAAAAACAAGTAAAAACAACACTTGCGGAAGCAAAAGCGACAAAAGTAAAAGCAAAAGAAGGAAAAAAAATAAAAAATAAAAAATAAAATAAAATGACAATTAAGAAACTTACCAGAAAAATGGTGCAAATGAAACCAAAATATCCTTATTCTCATGAGAATAGATAGATCTCCAAAGAAAAGTGTGATAATGAGCTCTAGGATGGCTCTTAATATATATGAGAACTCACAAGGGTAGGGTTAGGGTTTCGGGCATGCATTCCTAAATTCAAGGAGCTAAACTTAGTCAATTGACACATGTAAAGATGACAACTTGGAAAAAGTGTGCCACACTTCCATCTACAAGTGTGCATGGTATATCATCAGGAAGTGTGCACTTGCTATTTTCAAGGGATGTGCAATTGTTTTTTTCCCGAAACTGCATAGTTCACTGACACAAGATACTATGTAGTTGGTTGTCTCAGTGAAGTGCATAGTTCACTGCCAAAGGAAGTGTGTAGTTTTCTTCCATAGTTAATTGTGTAATTTCTTGTCACAAGGGGTTGCGCAATTCATTCTGATAAGGATTTGTGAAGTTGACTGCCACAAATAACTATGCAATCCCTCATATCAAGGCATGGAATCAATGTCATCAAGGCATGTCTAACCCTATCTTTACAATATGTTCATTATGTATCTTTAGGATTTTCTTACAAGGACTGATTGTCATCATCAAGTGTTCAGCAACCACTTACGGAAATAAATATTTATGATATCACAAGCTTGGCATGAAGGAGTGAGAGGTTGCAACACTTAGGAATTTGAGAAGAAAACTTAACACTTAGAAAAATAAGACCAAGGATTGCCTTAATAGGTTAAAATGATAGTTTAGATGACTAAATGGAGGCTCCAAATTCAAAGCGTAGGAAAACATTTGGAGGGGGGTTATAGCAGTTACAACACAGTCTTACTTTCAAAGTTTCCATGGGTGGTTATTACATGTGACGGTTATTGCATCAATTCCAAATATTTTTTAACTCCACTTATTTTCAGTTTTTCCTATCATTAGATATTTTTCTAATTTAGGGTCTCCCACTCCATTCTTGACTCATTAACTATTCTATGAATGCTAACTAGTTAACTAAGTGCATGCACAAGGGAACCCCAACTTAATTCAAATTTCATTTCTTTCCTAGAGAGGTTATTTACTTTATTCACATTCAACAATAATATCATATCAAAATTTCATGAGTAATTCAAATTTTCATTTGTCTCTTGTTTTGTAGTAGTTAATCTAATATTCTTTCACACAATTAGATCATGTGCATGTGCTTAAATTATAACAGCATATAACTAGATGGTTGTAAGGAATTAGTGTATTAACTAAGGGAAATAAAATATAGCCAAAAAGTATATTAAATATTGGCAAAAAAAATTATAAAATTCCTATAGAAGGTCCCTCGGATTTGTAAAACTATAAAATAACATTCACTAGCTTGGTAGGAGAGTATTGACATTTCCTTCAACCATTTGTGCTAGCACAACAATGAGATGGTCTTTCCTTGGATCATTTAAGTCTTTTATGCCAATATATTTTACTTCTTTGTCTTGTCTTGTTGCCAAATTTTCCTTGACGATAGAGGAGCCAGTTGGGTTGTGTTAAGTTTTTTATGATGAATTGAATGGTTTCAAATTCATCTTCCAATGTTTAAATATGCCTCTTCTACCTAATCAAAATTTCCATGACATATCCTTATGTGCTATAATAAAGTGTTCATGGTCCTATAATTGTTGAGAGGGAAATAATCAAAGCTTTTTATCTTCAATTTTTCTACCTTGGATATGGACCAAATTTCTCAATTACACTCTTGATCCGACAAGGATTCTTTGGGATGGACCATGAGACAAGGAGAAAAATATAGTTGAAATAGATAACAAACTACAAAATTATTCAAGAAGGGAGGATGAAAGGATTCCCTCCCCCCCCCCCCCCCCAAAAAAAAAAAAACAACCGCAAGAAGAAAACACCTCTAGGTTAAGATGCCTCAAAAACCCAAACAACCAACTGAGGGTGTAAGGGGAGTTATCCTCAAATCACTTAGTGACTCTGGTAGGAAAACCACACGAGAGAGGACTAAAAAGATATCTACACATAGAGAGGGATAAAAAAGAGAACAAAGGAAAGGGATACCTAAGACCTAAGGGAGAACAGGTCATGAATTCAGTACATGTGGCCTCCAAGTGTCCCCACATTCAACATCAATCACTTAAATTGTTGAAATCCCTATCAAGCATGAATCAAGTAGACACTAGATAAGGAATTATAAGGCCACCATCAACTCTAAATATGTCATATTCATCTCATGATAGTGTGAAACAGGGGTGATTTTTTCATAATTGTAGCCCAAACTCAAAGTGTGTGTGCCATAATGGATTTGTTGCATCACCCATAAGTGCATAGTGTGCAACTCATGTTTCCACATGGGAGCCAAATGCATGATATAAATTTGACATGTCATCAATGTATTGGTTGTTGATAAACCTTTCCATTAAGGTTAAAATATCTCCCCTTTTCCTTAATTACATAATTAGTGAAATAATCAACTTTCTAGTTTGCCTTTCAGAGGACATGAAACAAATTTACCCCTTTATGCACTTCAACAACTATTGGATTCTAAATAAGACCAAATTATCTTTGTAATATGAAGGATTATTATTTAACACTATGTTCCTAATAACATTCAATGAATCCCCCACTATTAACAAATTAGGAATATACAAGGAAGCTACAATTCAAACCCCTTGAAGGAGGGTGTATGCTTCCGCAAAGTTATTTGATAGGATCCATGGAATATAAGCATAGTTTCACCTGATGATACCTTTTAGGTCTATGAGAACCCACCCGCACCTACCATCCTTACAGATTAATATATCATCAAAATATACTAAAACAATTGTTTTAGGATGGTTTTGAAATAGAATTCATCAAGCTTTGAAATGTTGAATTGGCATTAGTAAGGCCAAATGGTATCACCAAAATTCATAATAACATTCATGTTTTATAATAATTGTTTAATGATTTCTTCTTACCTCTTTTTTATTTAATGTGATCTAGAGTGGAGATACAAATTGGTAAACACAATTACTCCATGCAATTCATCTGATGATTCATCAATTAAAGGAATTGGGAACTTATCGTTAGTGGTCACTTTGTTCCATTTTCTATAATCTAGACACATTCATCATGAACCTTTTTTTTTCTAAACCATCCCCATTGGTGAAGAGGAAGAACTTTGGCTAGGTTGAATGATACTAGACTAACATTTCTTGAACATATGCTAAATATCATTATTTTGTGGATATGGATGCTTGTAAGGTCTAATGTTAGGTGGTAGTCTTCCAAGTTACAAATGCATGGCATGTTCATGATCTCAAGTAGTTGTAAGACGCTTAGGCATCTCTCCAAATATCTTACAATGATTGTAGATAACTTTTTGGAGATCCATTGGAGCAAAGCATCTAGATTTTTTAACACAATTGAGGAATTACATCACGACGTCATGTTTCAGGAAATTGTTTTATACTATTAGAACCTATCACTTTAGAGAGTTTCCATTGAATAAATTTGAATTCAATTTTCTCACCCTCTAAGGAAAGTCTCATGAAAAGTTTTTGCAAATTAAAATCCATTGTTCTAAATGATTTTAACCATCTAACCCTTAATACAAAATCAATACCACCCATTTTAATTACAATCATGTGAATATCCAATAAATACTCCCTCATAGTGAGCTTAATACTATGTCACTTTCTTGAAAAATTGATGGTAGCTGCATTTGCAATAATTACTTGAAACTCTAGTGATGGATATATAAAGCAATTGAAAAGTTTCACTATTTTGCAATTAATAAATTTATGGGTACCACCAGAATCAATCAATGATATTACCTTTTTATTTTTGATATCTTATTTTATCTAAAAGTATCGATTCCAACCATGACAATATATTGTTAGAATAGTCTCTTCTAATTTAGATTTTGTGATGGTTCCAATTCTTGATCTTCTTCCTCTTCATACTTTGTGTAGAATAATTTCTTTTCACCACATTTATGCCCCTTATTATACTTTTTATCACAATTGAAACATAGTCCCTTAGATCTTCTTTCATCCATTTGTTGAGGTGTCAACCTAGTAGTTTGAGTGAGATTGGTGGAGGGAACATGGTGCTCTCTATATTTATTAGTGGCCACTTTTCTAGAATCCATATTTTTTACTTTCAAATTTCTTGGCCACTCTAAAAGCATGCTCTATGGATTTAGGCTCAAAGAGATGCACCTCATGTTGAATGCTCTCCTTTAAAGTGCCCATAAACATATATAAAAAACAATTATCCCCTGAAATGTTCTTTACCCTAAGACTTATTTTCTGTGAATTTTGAACATGTTTTGTAAATGGGCCTCTTTGTTTTAGATTATCAGTTCACTACATAATGTATTTCTTTTAATATCCCCATAATGTGTTATCAATTCATCTACAAAAATGGACCAAGAGATAATATAATATTTTTTTCATTCACAAAACCATTAGTACTAAACACATTGATCAAGTTCTAAATAGAAAGATGCAAGATTTATCTTTTATAAAGTGGTAACTTGGCATGCATCAAATAATTTCTCGATGTGGAATGTCCCTTTTATGGGATCTTTCACATCAAATTTATGCATATCAATCTTGGGATTTGAGTAGTTCATTGGTGTCAAGTTGAACCATCACTGATGTGAATCTTGGATTGATAAATAACCATGATTCTAGGACTCAATAACGTGTTCTCCAGATTTGTTAAAATATTCCCCAAACATGATTATGGTTCAACAATTCTGTTATCCCTATTTTCAAGATTTCCTTATATCCCAATAACATCTTTAGTGAACCTCTCATCTATGTTATGTGAGAGTATGGCTTTCATGGAGTTTGTAATTTTTTCATATTTTCATCTATATTTGTTCCATATTTTCCATGTTTTTCTTCATTTGTTTTATTATCTTTATCAAATCAAAAATTCGCATTGACCTGTCACTCAATTGTGAATAAGTTCTCCAATTTGGATCACTAGTTTTGTATCTCTTCATTGTCTTCATGTTAGGCCCCTATATTACTAGTGTAGTCCCTTATCATTGTTAGTGTAGCCCCCTTATTGTTATTTTTGTACCCCTGTAACCCCCATATTTTTATTATTGTGCCCTTACATTATTATTGTTAGGTCGGCTAGGATTATATTGTTACCCTATAGACTCCTATATATAGAAGGAGGTTTTGTCATTTGTATCATCCAATAAATTTTCATGTATGTAATGTAAAGGAGGTTTCCCCCTCGAAGTGGCTTATTTATAAGTCATTGATCTATCTTTTCTTCTATTTTTGGAGCTTTTTTCATAATGTTTGGTATTAGAGCTTTGGATTCTAGGGTTTCGCTGCTCCAAACAGGTCATCGTGGAATTTTCACTATAAATTTTTTTCTACGAAGGTTTAGAAGATGAAATTTTTATCACGCAAAGGAGAAATCATGAGGAACTTCGTGTAAAATTTCATATCTTGGTTTGCAATATTTTTGGAGATATAATCTGTGGAAGTTAGGATTTTTGCGGGCTCCCAAATTTCATCTAAAAGAGTTGACCTTGGGAAAATCTTCATAACTCTCTCTTTAAGCATCGGATTGGAATTCTGTAAAATGTGGCCAAAATGACACGGACTTTAGTTTCTTATGTATCAATTTCAGAGCTAGAGGAAGAACCAATGACACATGGCACGCCGTACAAGTGCGCTCTATTAAACTAGTCCATAATTAGGTCATTGTGGGAGATTGAGCATAAATTTGTCTTGAAGCATCCAAATCAAGTTAGGCATCTGACATTTGAAAGATGATTCAGAGGGCTACTACAGGACCAAATTTTATATTTTGAAGTTCCAAAATCATAGAGATAATTCAGTTTCAATATTGAGCTCCTCAAAAGCAAGAAAAATGTGTGTATTTTTATTTCAAATTTCGTAAGTCTTGTTTGAAAAATTAGTTTGAACTGATTCCAAGGGCATATTGAAGCACAGATATCAGTATTGGGTTCTAAAATACCCCCTAAAAAGAATTCAACACCCATTAAGTCCTCAGAATACTCTACTATGACTCATGAAGATGAAGAATGGCAACATCATATATCAAAAATGCAAGAGCAAGTGCACCAAATTTCACCCTCGCAAAGAGCAACAAAAAATGAAATGGAATTTTTGAAGAAAGGTGTGGAAGCTAAGATGGATGGTTTGAAGAAGGGCATGGAAGTTAATATGGATGGTTTGAAGAAAGGCGTGGAAGCTAAGATGGATGGTTTGAAGAATGGCATGGAAGACATGGAAGCTAAGATCGAAGAAAAATTAAAAGACAACATGGAAGACATGAAGAATGATCTAAAAGAAGACATGGAAGGTTTAAAGGAAGGTTTGAAAAGTTTGATACAAGAAATGATTCCTAATGGTGAAAATATAGTAGAGGAAACTCATGATGAGAAAAAAATAATTGTTAATCGTGATTTCATAAACTTGAATGTTGGATGGAAGACCCACCATATTCCGAAAGTCGATATGAGGAAGTTTGGTGGCAAGGATCACGTAACATGGATACTATATATGGAGTAATATTTTGATCTCAATAATGTGAAAAACACACAAAAGGTATGCATTTAAAATTTATATTTAGAAAAAAATACATTTGTATGGTATTGATGGCTTTTCTCCCGGAAAACTATTTTCACTTGGTCAATTTTTATGGAGGAAATGATAGCACATTATGAGGATACAAAGAGAAACACCTTCTTTAGCTAATTGATAAATCATAAAAAAAAGGGTTCAGTGGTGGAGCACATTGAGGACTTCCAAAAATTGAATATAAGGGTAACTGATATTCCAGAGGAACACGGGATTGATGTCTTCATAGGGACTTTAAAGGATAACATCCAACATGAGGTTCGCGTTTGGGAACCTGATTCATTGGAGAAGGCATTCAAGCTGGCAAGAAAAATTTAATGTAAAATTATGGCGACAAGGAAGCCTACCACTCACATCCATAAAGATGGAAGTGTTGCTACTCCTAGACTTCCACAACCTACAAGGTTGACACCACAAAAATTGGAAGAAAAAAGAGCAAAAGGGATTTTCTACAGTTGTGATAGAAAATACACTAAAGGTCATAAGTGTGCTGAGAAGAAATTATTTTACATAGATTGTGAAGAGGAGGAAGAAATGAACAAGAAACTTCAAAAGAAGAGGATATACACCAGGAACCAACCCTAGAGAAATAATAAATGAGCCTGACCATATCGTGTAATGCATTGGCAGGAATTACCACTCCTCAAACTCTCAAGATAGATGGACATATCAAGAAGAAAAAGGTAATAGTTTTGATTTATTCGAGTAGTACCCATAATTTTATTCATTGTAAGGTAGCCAAGGAATTGAATTGCTTCCTATACCCAGCACCAAAATGTCAAGTGATGGTTGCAAATGGAGGAACTATAAATTCCTCTGGAAAATGCCATAATATCGAGCTAACCATGGGGGAATATGTATTGGATAGTCCAATGATTTCCATTCCAATGGGAGGTGTTGATGTTGTACTAGGAGTACAATGTTTACAATCTTTGGGGATAGTAGCTTTTAATTTTCAAGAAATTTTCTTGAATTTTTTTTTTCGGAAGGAAACGAAGTCGAATTACGGGGTATCGTAGGGAAGACGGGAAAGATAATAAGCTCTAATTTCATGACAAAGCTTCTGAAGAAATAACAACAAAGTGTAATTGCAAAATTATGCTCACTAGAAGTTCCAACATCAAAATCATCTATTTCTCCAGATCTCCAAAAATTCTTGGACAATCATTCCAAGGTGTTTGAAACTCCCAAAGGACTCCCACCTATTCGTGATCATGATCATGTTATTCATTTTATTCCAGGAAGCGTTCCTCCAAACATCAGGCCTTACACATATCCTTATGTCCAAAAGAGTGAAATTGAATGTATGATTGCATAAATGTTAGAGTTTGGTACAATTCAACCTAGTCAAAGTTCTTTCTCTGCTCCAGTAGTATTGGTGCACAAGAAGGATGGATAATGGGGCATGTTTCTAGATTATAGGGAGATCATTAAGCTCACTATTAAAGACAAATTTCCCATTCCTGTGATTGATGAATTATTGGATGAATCACATGGAGCAATTTATTTTACCAAGTTGGATCTTTGTTTAGGATATCATCAAATTAGAATGAACATTGAAGATATTCTGAAAACATCATTTCAAACTCATGAGGGTCATTATGAATTTATGTCATGCCTTTTGGCCTTACCAATGCACCTTCTACATTTCAAGGGTTGATGAATTCCATTTTCAAACCCTTCCTTAGAAAATGTGTGTTAGTATTTTTTGATGATATACTAATCTACAGTAGGTCTTGGAGGGATCATGTTCAACATGTTGACAAGGTGCTCAAACTACTGTATGAGAAACAATTATATGAAAAAACCTCCAAATGTTTCTTTGGAGTACAAGAGGTGGAATATTTGGGTCATATTGTATCTCACAAGGGTGTTAAGGTAGATCCTAACAAAATTAAATCCATTAAGGAATGGAAAGTCCCAACAACCATAAATCAGTTGCGAGGATTTCTCGGGTTAACAAGGTATTATCGCAAGTTTGTCGAGAATTATGGGAGAATAGGAGCACCTCTAACAAAATTATTAAAGAAAGATGCATTTTCATGGACTCTTGAAGCAACTAAGGCCTTTGAACATATTAAAGAGGCAATGTGCCTAGCACTGGTCTTAGCTATGCCGTACTTCACAAAAACCTTTATTATTGAATGTGATGCCTTGGGAAATGGAATTGACGTTGTTTTAATGCAAGAAGGAAGACCCATTTCTTTTGAAAGCCATCTAATCAAAGGAAAGTATTTACAGAAAGATATTTATGAGAAGAAAATGTTGGAATACTACATGCACTAAATAAATGGCGACCTTACCTAATGGGAAGACACTTCAAGGTAAAAACTGATCATGATAGTCTTAAACATTTTTTGGAACAAATAATATCTTCATAAGAGCAGCAAAAATGAGTCACAAAGATGTTGGGTTATGACCTTGAAATCATCTACAAAAAAGGGAAGCTAAATGTTGTTGCAGATGCACTCTCAAGAAAGGATGAAGAGGTGGAAGCATTTCTCTGTACCATTTTTATTATCCAACCAGATTGAATAACCAAAGCAAGGGATGAATGGAAGAAGGACAAAGAAGTGTGGACACTCATTCAAAATTTGCAGTGAGATCCTAGTACATCTGATACATTTAGTCGAAAAAATGATTCCTTATGGTACAAAGTTCACTTATATCTTTGTAATAATTCCCAACTAAAACAAAATATTCTTTTGGAATTGCACACTTCTCCTTTAGGAGGACACGCGGGATTTTTAAAAACATAGCACAAGGTGAAGAAAGAATTTTTTTGGGATGGCCTTAAATCTGATATTCAAAACTTTGTGGTGGAATGTTTGGTTTTCCAACAAAATAAAGTTGAGACAATTAAGACCCCAGGTCTTCTACAAAATTTATCCATTCCAAGTCAATGTTGGGAGGAGATTTCAATGGATTTTATCACAGGTTTACCTAGTTCCGAAGGAAAGAGTGTAGGCATGGTGCTAGTTGACAGACTTACCAAGTATGCACACTTTTGTGAATTATCTCATCCATTTAGAGAAAGTACAGTTGCTAAAGAATTTACAAAAACAATTCAAAAGCTACATGGAAACCCAAAGATTATTGTAAGCGACAGAGATCCCATTTTAGTGGAAATTTTTGGACGGAATTATTTTCTTGTTTGGGTACTCAACTAGCTCATAGCTCATTTTATCATCCTCAATCCGATGGTCAAATTGAGATAGTGAAAAAATGTTTGGAAGGATATATTCATTGTTTTGTATCTGATAAACAAACACAATGGGTCAAGTGGTTACCTCCGGCTGAATGGTGGCATAACACTTCCTTCCATACTACAGCAAAAATGACCCCATTTATGGCACTTTATGGATATCATCCACCATCCATCACATCATATTTAAGAGAAAATTCTAAGGTTCAAGCAGTGGAAGATCACGTCGAGCATCAACAAGTTCTCCAACTCTTAAAGGATAACTTAAATTTGGCGCAAAATCGAATGAAACAACAAGCAGATCAACATCACAGCAAGAGAAGTTTTGATGTAGGAGACTGGGTATTTTTATGGCTACAACCATACAAACAAATTTCCCTCAAGAAAGATAATAAGGATAATAAATTATCGCCAAAGTAATATGGTCCTTACAAGGTGTTGCAAAAGATTGGTACTATGGCATACAAATTGGAGCTTCCTGACTCTTCACGAGTGCATCCATTTTTCCATGTTTCATGATTAAAGAAGGTTATAGGTGAAAAATTTCCAGTTCAAACAATATTGCTAGAACTTGATGAGGAAGGAAAAATCATATTGGAACCTGAAGCAGTCACAGAAACAAGAACTCCACATCTACAAAATCGATCAATTTCGGAGTATCTCATCAAGTGGAACAACTTACCCATTGAAGCTTCTACATGGGAGGATGAGAATTTTATACAAAAGCATCTAGAGCTACTCAAGCATTGAGGACAACACTTTTTTGAAGAAGAGGGACATGTTAGGTCCCTATATTACTAGTGTAGTCCCTTATTATTGTTAGTGTAGCCCCCTTATTGTTATTTTTGTACCCCTGTAACCCCCATATTGTTATTATTGTGCCCTTACATTATTATTGTTAGGTCGGCTAGGATTATATTGTGACCCCATGGACTCCTATATATAGAAGGAGGTTTTGTCATTTGTATCATCCAAGAATTGTTCATTTATGTTATGTAAAGGAGGTTGCCCCCTCGAAGTGGCTTATTTATAAGGCTTTGATCTCTATTTGCTTCTATTTTTGGAGTTGGTTTCATAACACTTCATGAGTCATGCAGGTTAATCTATTTGGAGTTTTAGTTGGTGTATAATTTTTTCTAATGCCCATTTCCATATGGGATTAAAATAACATTTTTATATAGTTCTTCTTTTTCCCACACTTTTTGAATCACCCAAAATAGATCTTCCAATCAAATTTATGTAAATTTTTAGTGTACAAATTTGATAGAAATTGCAACTTCTCAAGATTTCTAATTGAAAAGAAGAGACACCAATTCTACTCTACTAATCTACAGAATGGAAATCACAATTTATAACAAAGCACATAGACATGCAACAAGAAAAACCACAAGTGCAGAGTGATTTCTAGGGGAACCCAACTGGTAAAAACTCTTCAAGCCTCTTTTCATTAATCAGTTGAAAAGAGAAACTATTACAATTTCTTGCCCCAGCTCTGAGTACAACCTACAAAAGAAAATTTTTTATCTTTATTGATTGAGGACCTCTGGCCAAAACTTAGCCAATTTATGCCTCATCTAGCCTCTTATTTCCTTGCACAATTCCTAAGGAAATTAGCACCTAAAATATAGTAATTTCATCATATTTTCTTGTGTAATTAATAAGGATTGATCAACTAACAAAATGAAACAATTGTACACTCAACTAGTATACAACTCATGTTACGCTAGCCTTGTCTCCTCCACTCCAGCTGAGCAGTTTGAATTCCATGCATGAATGAGCTATTTTGGGTTGATCAATCAGTTAACTGACATATCTCTGAGTTATATTGTTTTCTCACTGCACAATTGACCTTCAAATAACTCTATCAATAGTTAGAGGTCAGTTAATTGAATACAACTGAAAATAACTGAACTAGATTGCTGAAATTTAGCAATCACACATGCATGACTGAACTCCAAGCCCACTAACTCGAATTTACTAAGATAACTAAGTGACAAGATCTATGTCACACTAATTAATTGCCTCCAAATTGTCTTGTTGATGTGGAAATTTGATTTACTCGATTTGAGTAAGGCTAAAGTCAAATCGAACCTTTCTTGCTACACTTTCTAACACTCCCTCTTAGCAAGAAAGGGATTTTGCACCACCCCTATCCAACAAATGTGGAATTTTCTATAGCACTATCTCTAACTATTGTTGCTACTACTACAACAACTTCTACTAAGAAGCATCGAAAAAAATTTGAATTAATTGTGTCTCTTCAATTGTCTACTAAGAAAAATACATTGATGTTGATTTTGCACTGTGCCTCCTACACTTCTATCAACATTGTTTTGTGCTCCTCAACATCTGATTGCAAAAACTCACAATGATCCTTCTGCTACTGAATACTGTGGTCCCCTATAGCAAGGTAATGATACATTAGAAGAAAACCTCAATGGACCCTTCCCAAATCTCTAAAACATTGGGACTAATGAGCCAAACTTATGCAAGAATGCAATAGAATACATATATAAACATAAACACAGAATTGCAGCGTAAATAAAAAATCATTTCATTAATATCCAAGAACTTAAATATGCTTACATACAGAATGGAAATAAACTAACTCGGGCGATGGTAGCTTATCTCTGAGAAGAGATGTGGTGGTTTCATGCCTTTGAACTATCTTATAATGAGGCTCAAGGGCCTCCTATTATTGAACAATAAGGGAAAACCTTGAACAACCAAAACCATAACCCCAAAAGATGGAACAATGTGAGTTTGTGGGCCTTGTTGGGGTTAGTTTGACATCCAACTTCCTGGGGCCGTAACTTGGTCATATTATCTCTGTTTGGCACATATAATACCTTGTCATAAATATCTCTCTGAGTACTATATGATTTTCCACATGCAAACCTCAAAAAATTGTTGTTTAGGGGGTCTAAACTGCTCTAGAAGTTCAGGGCCCGAAAAAACTGCTAAAAATAGTAAATGCTGCTATAAACAAGGAAAATGATAAACTAACTAGAGGTATAGGTGGAATAGGTGAGTGGACACCAATATCCACCTGGATCGATCCTCCTCCCTTAGGAAGAAATGGTCCCCATTGCATACAGAGACTCCATGAGGTGAGGAAATTTTTGTTGAACTCAGTAACTGGTGAACCACTTGCCCTGGTGAAGGAGTTGGCCTGCTTTGACAACTCGATATAGTTGGATCCTTTGTTACGAGGTGTTCTTGATCTGTGTGTCCATGATATGATCAGTTGTGTCTTGTTTGATGTAGTCGGGGTTTAACATCATGGTTGTGAGTTTTTCTGCAATATCATATGTGTCAAGTAATGGTGGAAATTATGGTCGAAGTTGGTCCACATTGAACACTGGGTGCAGACCAAGGAATGGTGGAATGCCAAGATCGAAGGAATTGTATCCTACAACCTTGGTGATGGTGTATGGCCCATATCAGAGTGAGCGAAGCTTGCAGTGGGGTCCAGCAAGGTGCTCCTTCTGAAAATGTTTCTAAACTTTGTCACCCACCTAGAACTTGTGTGGCACCTGATGTTGATCATGTCGTTGCTTTTAATTAACATTGGATCTATCAAATATTTCATGGACTTTCTGGAAGACGTGCTGAATTTGCTCAATGAAGTTGTTCACCTTGTTAGCTTCGAATTGAACATGAGCCGAATCTACTTGAGTAGCTGCAAATGGTATGGCCACATCAATGGGACATAGTGGTTAGAATCCCAACCCAACCTGAAAGGGGTTTTGGCTAGTTGAGATATGGAGAGCTCGGTTTTAGCTATGTTGGACATAGGGGAGGCTTTCATCCCATGTGCGATAATGCTATGAGTTGTACATGCGCAGAATGTGTACGATCATCGTGTTGACGACCTATGTTTTTCCATCATTTTGGTGGTGGAAAGTCGTGGACTTAGTGAGCTTGGTATCCAACATCGACCAGAGACTTGAAAAAAATTTACTTAGGAACCTGTTGTCCTGGTCTGAGCTAATGAATTTTGGAATCCCAAAGTGCACCCACACTCATTCAAAGAAGAGTTTAGCAGTGAATTTTGATGTGATACTCTTCTTGCAAGCCGCCAAAATGGCCATATTAGATAATTTTTCGATGACCATAAAAATGCAGTCATTTCCATGCTTGGTATAAGAAAGGCCCGACATGTAATCCATTGAGATGGATTCCCAAGGTACACTAGGGGTAGGAAGTAGAGTATATAGGATTTGCTTCTTGATGGTCAGTTTGGAAATGACGCAAGGAGTGCAGGATCTTATGTACTTCCCAACATCCAGTCGAAGGTTCGGCCAATAGAAATACTTTTGTAGTGTTGCTACTATTTTATCCACCCAAAAATGTACAGTGACCTGACTGTAGTGTGCTTCTCAAATCATCTTGGCATGCTCGCTTGAAGGAACACATAGTTGTCATAGGTGGCATAATAGTGCATCCTGGAGGTGAAAATTTGGAACTTTTTTTCCTTCCAGGAGTGTTTGGTATGTGTTGCCAAATTATAGATCACTTTTCTAAAGATGCAGACACCCCAAAGTCTCATGCCCATAATATTAAAGCACAACGGTCAGCACCACGATCGGCGGTTTGCTAAGGCAATCTACAACATTGTTGGTGTTTCCCTTCTTGTATTTAAATTTTCAAATGGAATTGTTGCAAGTATGTGGACCATTTTTTATGGCGATAGTTCCATAACTTCACTTGTGTCTGTATGAAATACAGGAGTTGGTGATCTGTGTGGATGACCATTTCCTTCTCCAAAATGTAATGCTTCCATTATCAATAGGCCTGCATAATGGAATACATCTATTTGTCATACGTGGGATATTTTTGAACTGTGTCTGAAAGTGTCTCAATGTGATATGCCACCGGATGCCCCTGTTGAGTAATAAATACACCAATAGCATAGTCAGAGGCATCTATCTCAATCTCAAACAGTTGTTGCAGGTCTAGTAATGTGAGCACTGGTGTAGAGAATAGTCGATGTTGAAACTTGGTGAACACCTTCTGTTGGGATTTAGACCAAAATAACTTTGCTTTCACTCCTCCCTTGATGACTTGACTTAAAGGCCAAGTGAAATGAGAGAAACCCAACACGAATTTGCAGTAGAAATTGGTAAGGTGTTGGGCCGAGGAAAAGGTACATTTTACCCCTATCTTTAGCGTAATTTATCATTAAATTTTATATGTTTTCCTTCATTTCAGAAATAAATCAAAGGAGAATAATGTAAAAGTAGGGTAAAACTAATTATTGATAAAAGGATTGTTTAATAGTATGAAAACTAACTTTTTATATCTTTATTTATAGGGAATCGAAACAAACCAACCGCTAACCAAAACAACTAAACAACAACAAAATTAAATGGAATCACGTCGGTCCCTACGAATCAGCAAAAGATTCAGAAACACGCCTATTCTTGAAGCATTCGGTTGATGTATACAAAGCCTCAGGATCTCCTGATCCTGAGGATTCTTTATTCTTTTTTGTTTCACCTTTAAGTTATAAAAGGTTGTAGGTGAAGGAGACAGGAGTTGTTCATGTATTATAATTTTTCTATAATAAACTTATTCAGACAGAACCTTCAAACTCGTGATGATGTATTTCCCCATTTATTAATGAAGAAGTCGATGTTTTCATTCTAAGCAAATTCTAAGTATTTCTTGGCAGAAGACTTCTAGAGGCTTCGGGCTTGGTCCCTAGGATTTCTCCTGCTATTTTTTGTTATACATTTATTTATGATTCTTGCATTTTAGTTATTTTTTGCGCTTTGTAGTATTACCATTCAATTCATTAAATCGCAAGTGTGATGTGTAGAAATTCCATTTTTAATAATTTTAATTTACCGTTGATGTTCCTTTATTATGGAGTGATGCCTTTACATTCATTAGATTGATTCCAGCGTGCTAAATTAGTTGTTGTTGAATTTTGAATATGATTATTTCTTAAAATCTTTCCATCATACGTGTGAATGTTTGGTTTTTTGTTCAATTTTGAATATTGCTATTAGTTGAGTTATACAGAATTCCATTGCAAAATGTTAAATAATTAAGTGTTGTTCAATTCATTAGGATTGTTGTTCAATTCATTAAGGTTGATGTTCAATTCATTAAATCGTGTTGTTCAATTGCAAAAGATCCCTTATTTCAGCATTGAGTGTTTATTTTTGCATAGGTTTAGATCAATAGTTTATTCCTTTGATTGGTTTGATTGAAATTCAATAACTAGATAAAATGTCTTACAACGATTTAGAATAGTTAACCTCTGATTTCACTCGAACATATTTTTCTCGCACTCTTGAAATAAAAGGACTTGCCCTGGGTTGATGATTAATGCGAAGCATTAAGGTTACCTTTAATAGTCACCTTCTTGACTCAACATTTTGGCATCGTTTCCAGGGAGAATGTGTAGGAGTGGTGTCTTTTTATTTTTCCTTTTGTTGTGAAAGAATTGGGTATTAAAAACAGGAGGTAAGAACCTGCGTATTAGCAAGCAAAATGCTTTCTCTCTAGCCCGCTTCTCAGCAATTGTGCAGAGGTTAAATAGGATAGGTGTTTTTTTTTTATGACTAGGAAGAAAAATATAGAATTAGATCGAAACCCCCCATATAAATCTGCAAAACCCAAGGGTTCAGTGGCCCTTGGCAGAACAACATACATAGACGAAATCATCAGGAAAGTTGAATCCCAGACATATGTATGAAAGTGCAGAAGTTTCCTCAGACACACAACTTTATTGATCAAAAAAAATATTATAGGGCAAATTGCAGGAGTTTACACACGTAAAATCACTCTCACATTCTCTCATTACACATTTTTTAGAAACTCTACAGCTTACTGGAAAGTTAGAAAAGCTAAAGTTTGATGAGCTCTGCGAAATGTTGACTCAACATGATAAAAATTTTGGGAAGAAAAATAAAGTGGGTGAAGATGTTTTTCTTACAGAAGCCAGTACTAGCAACTCCCCAGCTGACAATTCCAAAAACAAAGGCAAAGGTAATTTTAATCAAAATCAAGCAGCGCAAGGTCGTGGTCGCGGTCAACATAGAGGAAACAACTCCAACAGAGGCTCAAATTCAGGAAGAAACAATTCTCAAGGTAGAGGAAACAATCAAAACAGAGGATCTCAGCAAGGCATAGGACAGAATCCAGGAAGAGGAAAATCTCAAAGCAGAGGACAAAGCAGAGGTCGAGGACAGTCTCAAGGAAGAGGCACTGATTTGAGTCAAATTGTTTGCAGGCGATGTAACAGAGTTGATCACTATGCTTCAGATTTTCGCACATCTATCAATAAAATTTCTAAGTTTCAACAGCCTTCAGCACAGTTTGCAAATGATCAAGATCAAGATGATAATGACTCAGAATATGTCTTCACTTCTTCACTAGCAATCCAAATTTCCTCTTATGTTAAGAGTGATTATGAAGATGCTTGGATTTTGGATTCAGGAGCAACTCAGCACATGACATGTAGACGGGATTTCTTTTGGAATTTTAAAGAGTGCCATCTTAACTCCATCTTTCTAGTAGATGATACAAAACATACGCCTTATGGAAAAGGTGCAGTCAAAGTTTTTCTCCCTGACATTGGAGAAAAATTGATTTCCAATTGTGGTATGTTCCCACCTTTAAGAAAAAAATTTTGTCTTTGGTCATGATTCGACAAGATGGACATCAAATAATTATGGAAGATGGCTTAGTTAAGATTAATTTAGTCAAACAGAACTTCCAAACAGTGATGACAGGATATGAAGATGGAAAACTGTTAAGGATGAAAGGGATAGTTATTCCAAGGCATTCTGATTTTGCAGGGGCAGTTTCTACAGGAATTTCACCTATAATATTATGGCGTGTAAGATATGGACATTTGAATTTTGACAGTATTTCTCAATTGCAAAAACAAGGGATGGTTAAAGGACTTCCGACTTTCAACAAAGAAAATGTTAAATGTGAATCCTGCATTTATGGAAAACAGAGTCGAGAAATTTTTCCAACAATTACATGGTGCGCAAACATGCTGCTGCAACTAGTTCACAATGATGTGTGTGGTCCACTTCAACCCTCATTAGGTGGTTGCAAATATTTCTTGCTATTTATTGATGATTTCAGTAGAATGACTTGGGTTTACTTTTTGAAAAACAAGTCAGAAGCATTTGAGAAATTTAAAATCTTTCAAAAAATTGTTGAAAATGAGGTCAAAGAAAAGATAGGTACTCACAGGACAGATAATAGGGGAGAATTCAACTCAAATGAATTCAAAACTTATTGCAATGAAAATGGCATCAGAAGGCATCTTACAAATTTCTACACTCCACAGCAAAATGGAGTCGTAGAAAGGATGAATCGCACATTTTTAGGCATGGCGAGATCCATGTTAACTTTCAAAGGGTTAAGTCCAACATATTGGGCAGAAGAAATCCATACAGCTGTCTATCTAAGAAACAGGTCTCCAACTGCTTCGTTAGAAGGAATCACCCCTTATGAAGCTTGGTTTGATTTCAAACCTAAATTTAAACATCTTCGAGTTTTTGGATCCATCTGTTATGCCTTAGTTCCCAAAGAAAATAGAACTAAGCTTGATTCAAGAAGTTTAAAATGCACCATGATTGGTTATTCAGATGAAAATAAAGGGTATCGTCTTTTGACAAATGGAAAATTTATTGTGAGCAGGGATGTCATTTTTTATGAAACAGAGAGTAAGAGTGCTGAATAAATCGAAAGTCTTCTTCACAAGTTAGAAACTAAAGGCAGTAAAAGGAAAGGAAATATGCAAAGTCAACCAACTTCACCAAATTGGTATGAACTTGATTTTCCTTCCTCTGAAGATGAGTCATCCAGTCCATCTACTTCACCAAAATCATCTGGGTCTTCTAGCAGTTCATCAGCGTCTCCAACCAGCAGCAGTTCTTCTGACAGTGATTCTCCAGATTCACCACCTGAACGATGAACATCAGTTTACATTAATCCCCTCTACAATGATGGAGACTTCTCAGAACCTCAAACAAGTGAGCAACAACTTCCAAAATGGGCAGTTCAACTCTTGAAAGATGTAAGGCCTAATGAACAAAACAAAACAGGAACAAGGGGATCAAAACGAAATGAAGGAAATTTTTCTTTGATAGCAAATGATTTTACTGAACCTTCTTATTTTCAAGAGGCAGTAAAACATAAAGCATGGCAACAAGCAATGGTTGATGAATATCAGGCAGTTCAAGACAACAACACTTGGAAACTTGTTGATTGTCCTCAGCATGTTAAACCTATTGGATGCAAATGGGTTTATCGAATTAAGTACAAGAAAAATTGTGACATTGACAAGTATAAAGCACGCCTTGTTGCTAAAGGATTTGCGCAGCAGGAAGGGATCGATTATGAGGAGACCTTTGCTCCCACAGCCAAATGGAACACCATCCGCCTTACACTTGCCTTAGCAGCTCAGAAAGGGTGGAAAGTTCATCAAATGGATGTCAAAAGCGCTTTTCTCAATGGGGACTTACAAGAAGATGTATACATGACACAACCACCATGGTTTGAAGTTAAAGGGCAAGAACATAAAGTCTGCAAATTAATCAAGGCTTTATATGGATTAAAACAAGCTCCCCGCGCTTGGTATGCCAAAATGGATGAATACCTTCGCAAAGTTGGTTTTCATCGCAGTGAATCTGATGATACTTTGTATGTGCGCCAACAGGGAAAATATCTGGTCATTATCATTATGTATGTTGATGATTTGATCATTACAGGCAACAATGATGATCACATTGAACAGGTGAAAAAGGAGTTGCATGCAGGTTTTAAGATGACAGATTTGGGACTACTTCACTACTATCTTGGAGTTGAAGTATTCCAACGTCCACATCAGATCTTCATTTCCCAAAGAAAATATGCAGCAGAAATTCTTCAGCGATTTGGAATGCAGGATTGTAAGCCTGTCCTTACCCCTATGGAACAAAACTTAAAACTTTCAAAATTTGAAGGGGGGGGAAGAGTGGACAACACGACTTACAGACAGTTGATTGGCAGCTTGATTTATTTGAAAACCACTCGTCCTGATCTATCTTATGTAGTCAGTATTATTTCACATTTTATGAAGGAACCATTAGACAGCCACTGGAATGCAGCCAAAAGAGTTCTTCAATATATCCAAGGAACAAAATATTTTGGTCTTCTTTACAAAAAGACTAAAAATTTTGTACTTGGTGGATTTTCAGATGCCGACTTTGCAGGTAGTATTGATGACAGGGCATCAACCTCAGGTTACTTAATGAACATGGGGTCAGCTGTAGTTTCCTGGAGTTGCAAGAAGCAAACTACAGTGGCCACTTCTTCAACAGAAGCATAGTACATTTCAGCATGGGAAGCAGCATGTGAGATTGTTTGGCTACGTCGAGTTTTACAGGACTTGGAGATTCCTCCAGCAGAAGCTACTTCATTATTCATCGACAATCAATCAGCAATAAATCTTGCCAAGAATCCAGTTTTCCATTCAAAGACAAAGCATGTGGACACCAAGTATCATCATATCAGATCTCTCATTGCAAAGGACGTCATCAAGCCAGTGTTTTTCCCTTTAGAAGATCAGACCTCCGACATTTTCACAAAACCTCTTGGTAGAATAAATTTTACTAAGTTCAGGGATGAACTTGGCATCTGTTGTAATGTATCTTTGGATCATAGTGGGGAATGTTAGATGATCCAAAAATAATTTTTATCATAGGTTATAGTATTTGAATAAAATAATTATTAATTTAAGATATTAAATTAATAATTATTATTCTATAATATTTAATATATTTGTGAGATATTTAGAATTAGAAATTTGTTAATAAAAATTAGGACTCTAGAAAAGAGTCGTTTCCTAGGCTCTAAGTTAGGAGAAAAGTTAGTAGTTTGGTTAGAAGCTCATTTATTGTAAATGGAAACTTGTTTATTTTCCAAGTGATCCATAACTAGATTAAGTTAGAGCATAGAGCATATAAATAGGTTAGTTTCCTATTTTGAATGTAATGTGTAATGAGAGAATGTGAGAGTGAGTTTACGTGTGTAAACTCCTGCAATTTTCCCTGTAATATTTTTGCTTGATCAATAAAGTTGTGTGTCTGAGGACACTTCTGCACTTTCAATGTAGGACCCAAAACCATTCCTGAAAAGAGTCCTACTATAATCCCTCAGGCAGTAGCCTCACCATATGTAGCCCACATTGAGATTCATAGCAAAATAGAAGGGTCTGAATGGAGCTTTCAGACTATAGAACATTTGAGTCCTAACCCTTCGCAAGAGGGAAATTCTTGCAATTTACAAGAAGGAGAGGGAGAAACTAGTAGTGCAGTAAAGATAAAAACTCCAGAGCCTGGATCTCCTGAAATAGAGGTTGAAATAGAGACACCCAATATTCCAGATCGAGGTATTGTTGTAAGGCCTCCTCCAAATCCACCCCCTAATTCCACTCAAATTATCCTCCCAGACCAGGAAATTCCTGACGATTACTGGCACATCTTTGATCAGATGGCGCATAACTAAAACCAGAGACAGACATCAACATTGGAGTATCCCATTTTTTATCTAGTTGCAAATGCCCCTATGAAATCTATCCCGTTACAAAACATCCCCACCTTCCATGAGCTGACCAGGGAAGATCTGGATGATTTTTTATTTGAATTTGATGTTTTGTGTAGGAGATATGACTACACCACTGACCCTCAAAAAATGAAACTATTCCCCTCTAGATTGAAGGGGCCAGCACTATGTTGGTTTATGGGGCTTGGTGGGGGAACCATTAATAGTTGGGATCATATGAAAAATTCTTTTTTTAATAAATACCAAGATTACCGTCGGACTCGAGAACTAAAATGCGAAATCTTCAACATGTCTGCAAAAGAAAATAAGACATTAGAAGAATGTGCTGAATGATTTCAGTATAATTTGCAATGATATCCATATACTACATTATCTAAAGATATCATAAAAGAAACAATGATTAAAGGAATGAAAGAAGAATGGGTAGAAACACTTAATATAATGGGAAAAGGGGACATATATCAAGAATATTATGATGACATTCTTGCATTGTGTATCAGGTGTTCTCGAGGTAGTACACAGAATAGACCAGCCAGACGGGATTCAGTTACGAGGAATTACAAACTGTCAGGTGGAAATGTGACCAGAGCATAATTCGGCAATCTCTTAGAATATTTCAAAATCGATATCTTGGGCACCCTCACAACACAGCTAGATGTCCTACAAGCCAAGTAGAATCAATATTTAGCAGAACATAACTTGGCCTTTTTTTTTCCACGCTGTCGGAAGAAGCACAGCCAGCGGGAGTGTCTATTAGACATGGTCCAGACATGTGCTATTTGTACCAAGGACCACGCCACTAAGTAGTGCCCTTCACTTCCAAGGTTGAAAGTGGTTTTTAAAGAAGAAGAAGAAGAAACATAACTGTTGTATTTATTGAATCAACATCGACAGTGGCAAGCACGACTAGGTATGTCATAAGACTCGTCTCAGTTGTTTTCTTCTCCGCAATTTAATCAACATAATTCTAGAATAGCATCGCAAAGCCAATCACCTTTTTCTATTTTTCCATCCCAATAATTTTCCATGCCCCTTTGGCTGACGCAATCCTCTCCAGGTAATAGTTGGCCAAGTTTTCCTTTCTCTCCTCCATACTGGAAAAACAATCCATATCAGTCCCAGTGGCTTGCTTCCACCTCAAAACATACAAATTGGTCTCAAAGTTGGCAGTGACCCCTGGGAATGACCAATTTACCTATGGGAAAATGGGCTCAAACTCAACCCGCTCCATACCTAGTCCAACAAAATCCTCGGCCTATTATACGCCCTCAACTTCCAACTCAACCAAATCCTAATCCTAATAACATATAGGTTCAGCTAATCCAGATAGTTGAGAATCCAGACTCCGAAACTGAACAAAATGAATACAATGAACTTAGGTTGAGATCAGGGTGCATTATTTCACCTAAAGAAGATATTTCCCTGCCACAAATTGAGTCTGAAATTCCAACAGTACCTAAGCAATCGACTGTGACGGAAATAGAGATAGAATAGGGGAGGGACACAGTCGACCAAAAGAACCTGAAAACCTTGTTATTTCTTCCTCTCCATTCCCTGAGAGATTAAAAATACCCAAACCAATGGTCTCTTCAGATTTTGATCTCATAGGGGAATTAAAAAATCTTTGCATTAAAATTCCTCTCCTGCAAGCTATACAAGATATCCCTATCTATGTTAAAACAATTAAAGAATTGTGTGTAAAGAAATGGGTGACGAAAGCAAAGAATTTTCCAACTGTTCATGTAGTAGGGGCACTGTCAGACTTACTTTTGGGTAAAGAGACACCAATAAAATATGAGCATCCGGGAAACCCCATAGTCACAGTCTAGATCTATGGCCGCTCCTTTTCAAACACGTTAGTCGATTTGGGGGCAGCTATTAATATCTTAACTACAGAAACCTGTGATACATTAGGTATAAAAGCCTTGGAACCCACATCTACCTTGCTGGAACTTGCTAACAAATTTGTTGTCAAACCAGAAGGTATGTTACAGGATATACTGGTTTCTTTGGACTCATGGGAAAACCCGACAGAATTTTTAGTTATTAACCCAAAAAGTAGGTTAGACGAACATCCCCTGATATTGGGACGACCTTGGTTAGCGATGATCGATGCTTACATAGGCTGTTGAACATGCAGCATGACCATTGCTAGAGGAGATTCCATAAATAATATTGCTATATATCGCCCTGCCAAACCAAGTCTTCCCATTGTAAATATTCACAAACAACCACATACATACTGGGAACAAAAAATTCATTCACCATTGACAATAGTTGAAGAACTCAAATTCAAGGATCAAACTGAATATGATGTGATCAATAACTTTATAAACCAACCATCTACTTCAGGAAATTTAAAGTTCCAAATGTTAAAATCAGTTCTTGATAACGAACCATAGGAAGACCCCTTAACAGATACTGATGACCAACACATACCCACGACTGTTGTTTGCAACATCATGCCAATTGAAATTGAGCCAAGTAAAGTTTTAAATATCAACGACAGTCTCAATAGTGACCAACAGCCAAAACTTGTTAAAATATTACAAAAATACAAAGGATCCTTTGCTTGGGACTACCCAGACATGAAGGGTATAAATCCTCAATTGTGCACGCATCATATTTACACTGAAAATGATGCTCACCCTATTCGGCAGCCTCAGCGAAGGTTAAACCCACATCTGAAAGATATTGTAAAAGATGAATTACAAAAGTTTCTAGATGTAAACTTCATTTATCCTATTTCAGACAGAAAATGGGTCTCTCCTTTAGTAGCCGTTCCTAAAAAGAATGGTAAGTGGTGAATCTGTGTGGATTACAGAGAACTAAACAAAGCCACATAGAAAGACCACTTCCCCCTCTCCTTTATTGATCAGGTCCTTGATACATTAGCAGGAAAGCGGTTCTTTTCTTTTCTTGATGGTTTCAGTGGTTACAATCAAATCTAGATAGCCCCTGAAGACCAAGATAAAACAACCTTTACCTGCCCCTGAGGTACATTCGCCTATAGGGTATTTTCATTCGGTCTATGCAATGCCCCAAAAACATTTCAAAGGGCCATACTTAGCATTTTTCTGACTTAATAAATGAAGGGCTCGAGGTTTACATGGATGACTTTACTCCATATGGAGATGACTTCGACCAGGCACTGCAAACACTGGAAAAGGTATTGGAATGATGTATTGCTACCAGATTATGCTTGAGCAATGAAAAGTGTCACATGATGATGACCGAATGCATGATCCTAGGACAGTACATCTCTGCAGCCAGAATACACGTAGATCCAGCAAAGATAGAGGTAATTCTCTTATTAGCCACACCTTGTACTCAGACAGAGGTACGTAGTTTCCTTGGGTATGCAGGGTAATATCGTAGGTTTATAAATAATTTCTCACAAATTGTTGCACCTTTGTATGCATTAACTGGAAATGTTGAATTCCATTGGTCTGACAAATGTGACACCACTTTTTTAGATTTGAAGAAACTGGTCTCGACTGCACCAGTCTTGCATGGCCTCAATTTGGATTTTCCCTTTCATATTTATTCAGATGCATCAAATACATCGATAGGAGTGGTCCTCGGTCAAGAGGAGGAAAATAAGCCCTACGTTATTTACTATATTAGCAAGAATCTCACTCCTGCTGAATTAAATTATACATTGACCGAAAAGGAATTCTTGGTTGTCATTTATGCTATAAATAAATTTAGACATTACATAACTGGCTATCAAGTATTGCTATATACCGATCATTCTGTAATTAGATATTTAGCTAACAAACCTATTACAAATGGAAGAGTGACTCGTTGGTTGTTGCTTTTATAGGAGTTTGACATAACTGTTAAGGACCGTCTAGGAAAGGAGAACGTAGTTGCGGATTTCCTATCTAGAGTTCCAAAGACAAATGACCCACTGGTGGTAGATGATCAGTTCCTTGATAAGAATTTGTTTTTTGTGGCAGTAAAAGCGCTATGGTATGCGGATGTAGCGAATTACCTAGCAGTAGGAATGCTGACAAGACACTTGAAAACAAAGGAACGGAACTGATTCTTCAACGCAGTGCTATATTTTCATGTATTGGTGGATATATTTTCCATACAGGATCTGATATTCATATACGCAGATGCGTTATAGAAGACAATATTTATGACATATTGAAGGCCTGCCATGATGAACCATGTGGCGGACATTTTTCAGATCGCAGGACAGGTCACAAAGTATTACAAATGGGCTACTATTGGCCCACAATTTTTAAAGATGCAAAGAAATATGTACAAACCTGCTATAGCTGCCAAGGAATGAGTCGCACTAGAAAATCTGATGAGATGCCATTGCAGCCATAGTTGGTAGTAGAACCTTTTGAACGATGGGTGTTGGACTTTGTTGGGCCATTCAACCTGCCATCGAATCAGAAGGCCTACATACTGGTTGCCACATACTACGTGAAGAAATGGGTAGAAACAGTGGCTTTGTCGAGAGCTACAGAAGAGTCTATGATCAAATTTATTTTGGATCTATTTATGCGGTATGGCTTACCTAGGGAAGTGATAACTGATGGAGGGGCACAGTTTATGGGACATAAAATTACAACCACTCTATGGAACCACCATGTCACCCATAGAGTCACCTCTCCCTACCACCCACAGGTGAACGGGAAAGTTGAAAGCACCAATAAATTCCTTGAAGCAATTCTCACTAAAATAGTCTCAACACATCGCAGGGATTGGGCTACTAGACTGCCAGTGATCAAAACTGGATCAAGGACCTAAGGATTAGCTCAAAATTCAAAGTTATGGGATTGGGTTGAAACCAAGATGGTTTCATAGGTCTTGTCTTCCTGATTTCGGTGCCACAAATGGTTTGAAAAATGGACACCGTATGAAGAATTTATTTCACTTTGAATGCCGAGTGGGTCCGGTGAAGCATAGAGGGGCTAGCCCTCCTCCCATGGAACCTCATCATATGACCAGTGTGGGAGCTTAATGTTAAGAGCTTAAGGAGCCTAATCTCGGGTTTAATATTTAATTAAGCTTCAGTTAAGTGGAGCTTAATATGGTGGAGATTCTGGAGGCGCTCCTAAATTTAGGCGGACTTCCACTTTTAGTGGAGTTAACTGGCAGTTGCCCCACATTTTGTGGAGGAAATTGGGGCAAAGTTGTTTTGGTCATAACTCCCTCATTATTGAACCAAATTGGATGAAATTTTAGTCAATATTGGGTCTCTTTGAACTTATTAACACTTTGGGACAGGTTTAAGGTCGAATGGAGGTGATCTTCAACAAATTTTGCTTCAGGGAATATGAAGGAGCCATCAGGGCCACCATGAGACAAATTCAGTTTGAGGCCTAACCAGGGGATTTAAAGTCCTTTTCTAGAGTTCCAATAGTATAAATTGGATAATTCATATGTTTTTAATCTGATGAAATGGTTTTCAGAGCCTGTAGAGAACGTTTGAAGGCTGAAAAGCTTCAGTAAAGTTCCAGGGGCCATTATTGCCAACTTTTCCCAGCAGCAGTGCGAGGCCTAGAAAGAGCTATTTGAGACCATTTGCAGTGAACCAGTGGTAATTATTGGCTTAAAAAATCATTTTTAATCTATTTACAGAGGTTTCAGCAAGTGTTAAAAAATTTTAGAGGTCAAAAACTTAGCAGAGAATTTTTCCTTGACCCTAGAGCCAGGGGGTGCCAATAGGTGATTGAGGCGAAACCGGATTAGCCGGAGGCCATTTTTGATGAAACAAAAATCTATATTGACTATTTAAGTCATTTTGGAACCAATGGAATTGGTTTCAAAACATTTTGAAAACTTTTAGAGCTCGAAAAGCTGATGTGAAGATATGGGCAGCCCTAGGCAAACCATGGAGGATAGCCTATTTGGGGAATCCAGTGCTCAATTTGAGAAGTTCATCAGTTGGTATTTGATGTCTGATGTGTATTGGATATAGAAGGGTGGTTTCAGTGATAGAAACATAATTTTGAGGGAGTTTTTTCCATTTAGAAGCTCAGAGTAACTTAGTGCATCGACAGAAGGAATCGTGTCAACAAGAGCCTAAAGTTGTTTACAAAGTTTGGAAAACCAATTGAGGGATATTTGTGGTATTTTCAGTCCTTTGGATCATTGTTTTATTCATTGGAATTAATTATTTACTTTGTAAAAAAAACTTACCATAATCCCAAAGAGCTGAGTCATGATGACCAAGCTCAAAGGAGACGTAGCCCACGAGATTTCGGGTGAACTCCTAGATTAAAATTGTTGTTGTGTTTGAATGATTATTTTCTGCAATATGTTGCTGTCATACATTTTAAATTACAGCAAGAAAAAATGAGTTTAAGACACATAAACACTAAAAATTCATACACCACTTTCAAGTAAATAATTCTGCAAAACTGTCAAGCACAAGCTAGATCATTTTAATTTAAAAATGAGTGGTAGGTTCTTGAAATACATACAAGTTATCCAGAACATTTTCAAATTAGGTTGGTATCAGAGCATATTTTCTTTCTTGACAGAGCACTTGGTTTCTTGATTGTATAGCTTGGAAGGTGTTTAAACAGTGTAAAAGATTGATTGTTTTACTGTTTGCAAACTGATTGTTGTTTGAGTTTTCTTGAGATTTGGGGATAGTTACTGACTAGATAAGTCTTAGAGAGAACATGAAGGAAAAAAGTGTTGAAGGCATCTTCCTTACCCCAAAGTACCTTATGGTCAACATTGGAACACAAACCCTCTTGACGATTGTTTGTTAAGAAGCTCTTGGAGTTTTCTGTTGTTTGGCTGCTTGAATAAGAGTTTGTCTCTATAGCCATTTGGTTAAAAAAGATTTGTCATTTGTTTTGAAAATATTTGAGAACTTTGTTGAAGTTCCTTTTGTTCATTGACATCATAATGACAACTTCCACAAGTGAAGTTTCCTCCTTCACAAGATTCTTTGATGATGATATGAAGTGTGACTTTATTATATTGAAGGACATGGTCGAGATTTTGTTTGAGGATAAACGAGAAAGAATTGAACTTTGTGAACAGTTGATTGTCATGAAGGAAGAGAAGGAAGAAATTATTCAAATATTGCATGATATGGAGAGGCAACTCCATCAAGCCCAAGAGGCTTTGACCAAGAAAATGCATGAGGAAGAGGTAATACATTCTAACTTTTCTTCAGTTTCCACATTAGAAAGATGTGTTGGTTATTTTGAAAAGCATACAAGGGGAATAGGGTCCAAACTAATGATTAAAATGGGCTACGAAGGCAAAGGGTTAGGCAAGCATGCACAAGGCATGGTTGAAATTGTTTTGGTTGAGGAACGCCCCAATAATCTTGGTCTTGGTTATGTGCAATTTAATGGCGAAGACTCCAAAGCCATGAAGGCATGTGAGGCTATTTCAAAGAGAACCTTTATTCCAAGCTCTAAGATGCAAATATGTCAAATTTGTTTCAAAGATGATTTCCATTGCTTTAAGCCTTTGTTGCAGTAATAATATGGTAGACATGCAGCTTATGGAAAGCATGCAAATTCATGTAGTTTTCAAGACAAGAACGATGATGTTAGTATGCAAATAAAAGTTGTAGTCTCTACTAGTTCATCTTCTCATGAAGACAAAAAGGATGAACATTCAAAGCAGCACAAGAGGCATAAATATTCTCATGATCAATTTGATTGTGTTTCTGCAAAGCATGATAATTTTACATGCTTAAATGGAAGAAATATTTGCTGTACATATTGTGGTTGATTTAACCATGTTGTTTCGAGATGCTGGATGAGGAAGAAAGCATACAGGAAGCAGATGAGGCAGTGACAACTTTCAAAGAAGGTGCATGAGTTTTGCACATTTTTCCAAAAAAGGGGACATGTTGTCTCTAATTGTTGGACTTTGCATCCAACTAGTCGTCCAAAGTGTTAGCACCTGAATTGGACCCCAGGCTGAAAAGGGAAAAACAGGGTAACAAACTAAACCATGCTCAACCTTGTAGCTAACCCTACAAGGACAAGAGAGGGCTCTCTCCGTAAAGATAGATATTCAAATAAAACACAATATTGGACTGATATTAGGCTAGGTAAAATGATGGAAAAAAATGTTTAATAAATGAAATGAATGAATTTTAGGGATGTGTGGGATTAAAAGGGACAGTTGAAACCGGGAATTAAATCAGGACACAGGGTATTTCATGGGGCAAGATAGGTAGGAAAATTAGCAATTAAAATTCAATAAGGATGGGATGGAAATACTGGTGAGGAGATGAAAAGGGCATGATCAATTTATCCTTTTCAAATAGAAGAAAAACACAGAATATCAATGTTTTCCCAAGGCAGGGCATAAAAAATGGATCCTACCTTTCTATCTTGAAAGCATTCAAAATAAATGTTTATGGATGAATGGAACACATAACAATTTACATATGAAACAAAGGAGAGAGACAAATGCTAAATCTCATATCACATGGATCCCACAAATCAGAGTTGCATCTCTTATTAATCCCTATCAAACTATACAATGGAGTGCAAAATTTTCTTCCACACTATTCCCCTATTGCTGAGTTACCGACTTCACAGACCTCAAACTTTCAGACTGTTTACAAATGATTTACAATTACAATAAATACACTGAAATGTGGGAACATAGATCCATAGAAAAGGGAGTTGTTCTAACAGCTGAAGAACTAAAATGCCATCATAGAAAGATTTCTAACAATCTGCCCCTAAAGAAGGAGCAATATTACATTTGATTGCTGGCAGATTTCACAGTTTTCGCTGTTGAAGAATAAAATAGGCAATCAGATCCTATTTTCTCTGCTGCTGTAGACATATTTGTTTAATTTAAGCTCTCAGCCAGCCGATTGTTTCCTTTTCTTTCCGTTTTGAATAAAACCAACGTTTTAATAAAAATACCTTTGAAATGGAACTTTTCCTTTAGTGAAGGGAAAATCGATCTTTTGGATGAAGGGAGCAAAGGGAAGGAGGTGAGACCTGCATAGAAATTGGAATCGGATGGAAGTGGAGGTGAAACGTATATAAAATATGGTAATATGTTATGTGGCGGTGCCTTTGCAATGGGCGATTGAAACCAAAACTTTCGATGCGATTTGGGGGCATGGCCTTTGCAATAAACAAAATGGACAAATTTTAAATTTTACAAAGGAGAAGGGCTTTTGTAATCAATGGTGGAGGATTTAAATGGTGGGACTGGGCATTATACATCACAATCACATCGGAGATGGGGAGAGGGTTAAAGTTCTGAATATAAAATATGCGATGCGATCGCAAATATGCGATGCAATCGGAAGATCGGAAGAGGGGTTGCGATCAATCGCATCGGAGGGAGAGGTGTGGTGATCGAGAGATCGGAGGAGGGGTTGTGATTGATCAGATCGGGTGCAAGACTTTGCGATGTGATCGGAATGGGAGGTGCGATCAGATCGGGTGCAGAACTTTTGCGATGCGATCGGATCGAGGGAGAGAAGAGAAGGGTTTCGATTGTGACGAAAGGGGAAGGGACGGGGTTTTACAATATAAAACTTTGTTATAAAGTTTTATCATAAGGTTTCAACGTATGGTGGGGAAGTGGTTAGCAATCAAATTGCATATTTAGTTAAAAGATTTAATAATGCGATTTTGTAATCGGAAGGGGGGGGGAAGGGATTTTATTAAAGAAAAATATTAAACTTTAATAATACAAATTTTAAAGGGAAAAATGGGAAATACGGGGTATATGAGGATATAGGGACTTTTACTTCACTTAGGCATAAATTTCAATCCACAGTGCAGTATACCATTGGAAATCTCTTCCCGGGCTCTTTCTGATGGATTTGCTTGGAAGGTGATTTGGCGCTGAACATGCTGTGAAAAACTTCTCTGAAGGCAGGGTGATGACTTTATGGAGATGACAGCTTTCTGACTTGCGAATTATTAGATATGATGATATAAAATTACATAATGAATAATAATAAAGGCAAAATATCATGTTTTCATCTCAAAACATGGTTTTGAGGTGAAAATTACATCAAACTGAATAAAATATTTCTTTGATCTTCCGGGTGCTATGACTTTGAGTTTATTGACTTCCTCATGACCTTGCTGATATTTATTGACACTTGACTCATTAATTTGACCATGGTGAGACCCTAGGAACTAATGAGACCCATCCTATGACCAACTGATATGATTTTGAGAATGAAGTGACTAATGACTGAAGACCATAGAGAGGAAAATCAGCAAGTACATCATGAGGGAATACTGATGAAAAATTACTGCCATCAAAGAATCCATGACTTAGCGGAATGGTGAAATTTATTCAGTATGAGACTCCTAATATGCAAATGCAAAAGAGAAATTTTGATCACTGATGGCAGTATGACTAGACTGACACTAACATTGGCTCCAATGGGGATGGTAGCTCCCAGGAGGTACCAAGAACACCGTAGACCTAGTAGCCTTATCCATTGGGCATGGAGTCAATAGCTAAAAACCAAACTGAATACTGAAATAAACTTAACTCGACAAACTAACTCAAAACTAACTCAAAACTAACTAATACAAACTTAAACTTGAATCTTGATGGCAGTACATGACCACCTGTGTTTCTTACAAGACAATATACCATCAGGCTATATTTAAATGCCAGTGTAACCAATCAAGAAAATGCCTCCTTGATTGATTCTCCTGATCAGATCCTATGGACAACAATAGATACTTGTAACTGGGCATTCGAAAGCATAGTTGACCATGATCTCCTTCATCACTGAATATTGCAACAATTACCTTCACTGCTGACTGCAAGAAATTTGCCACTGGGTCCTGAAAAACATGAAGATTTACCTCATGCTGAAGAAACAAGGTGTCTTTTTCTCTTGATTCTGATCTTCCTTCACAATGTACCTCAGTAAGAGTATGCTCCTGGTCTTCAAAAAATTCTGAACAAGTAGATGAGCAAATTTCCTCTTGAAAAAACATTTCAAAACATGAGACATAGGAAGAAGAATATGAATGGCAGTCCCGAATGCTCTGATCTTCTGTAATCTGAATATATTGTTGGTTGTCTTCATATGATATTACAACCATATTGTCATGTTTCTCATCATATTCTTCATTCATAAGAGAAGAAACTTCAGATGGTTCTTGAGAGCCAACACTGTCATTTCTGTCATCTACCATAGTTTCATCCAAAGAAGCTCTTTCACTTACTTGGACAAAGATCTCGTATTGTTTTTCATTAAGGGAATGTATTGCCTCCTCATGAAGACTCTTTTCTGATGGAACGAGAACACTCAGGTCTATAACTCTGTTTTCTTCATTTGAGGCGGCCTCAACAATATAACTCTCTTCTATGGGATCTGGAACAACGTATTCTTCCTCGTCACATTTTAACTCTAGATCTGGCTTAACTTTATCACTATGTAAGATTGGAACATCCTTTAGTGGCATCTCATCCTTTATTTCAATCAGATTCGAAATAAGACCTCTTCTTTCATCATTTTCAGCTGTATAAAGACCTTCAACCTGTTGATCTTGATAAGTATCCTCAAAGATTTCTATGTGCTGCTGAAATAAATTTTCATAGAGCGATTCCATGATTTCTTCATCCATGAATTCATCGTCTCCATAAAAATTCTCAATATTTTCAATGAAACTATTAACATGTTTGCAACAATTCTGCACTAATATTAAGGATGGGCAAGATTCTTTATACCTTTCGAAGAATATGGTATGAAAATATTTTAAATAATAAATACAACCAGGTGGCAAACTTTCATACCAAGATCGAGCTTCATCTTCCAGAGTAGCCATAAACATTTTCATCAAACAGTCTTCAGGAAAATCAATCTTTAATTTATGCACATGAATGTGAAATTTCACCAGATGAAGAGCAGTGTCATTACCTTTCACATTTTTGAACATAGGCAAATTCTGAAGCCAATCCACCTTGGGCATCTTATTTGGGAAGCCTGAAATGTGATCTCGGCTCATGGGAGCGTACCTTCTTGCAATATGTTCCATCTTAAAACAAATATCTTAAAGCTACTGATCTTCCTGCAGCAGTGGAGTCACCATGAAGTGTTGATTTCCTGGATCTTTCAGTGAATGGAGTCGCCAGGTAAACGATTTCAACCTTTATATATCCAACTGTTGTTCACCATCAACAATCAGATCTAAACTTTGTCATTCTTTACCAGGGAAGATATTACAGGGGTGATAAATCCTTGGTACTGAAACTTCCCCAGTATGGTCGCCAGAGAATGTTAGCACCTGAATTGGACCCCAAGCTGAAAAGGGAAAAACATGGTAACAAACTAAACCACGCTCAACCTTGTAGCTAGCCCTACAAGGACAGGAGAGGGCTCTCTCCGTAAAGATAGATATTCAAATAAAACACAATATTGGACTGATATTAGGCTAGGTAAAATTATGGAAAAAAAGGTTTAATAAATGAAATGAATGAATTTTAGGGATGTGTGGGATTAAAAGGGACAGTTGAAATCGGGAATTAAATCAGGACACATGGTATTTCATGGGGCAAGATAGGCAGGAAAATTAGCAATTAAAATTCAATAAGGATGGGATGGAAAGACTGGGGAGGATCTGAAAAGGGCATGATCAATGGATCCTTTTCAAACAGAATAAAAACACAAAATATGAACGTTTTCCCAAGGCAAGGCATAAAAAATGGATCCTACCTTTCTATCTTGAAAGCATTCAAAATAAATGTTTATGGATGAATGGAACACATAACAATTTACATATGAAAAAAAGGAGAGAGACAAATGCTAAATCTCATATCACATGGATCCCAAAAATTAGAGCTGCATCTCTTATTAATCCCTGTCAAACTATACAATGGAGCGCAAAATTTTCTTCCACACTATTCCCCTATTGCTGAGTTACCGACTTCTCAGACCTCAAACGTTTAGACTGTTTACAAACGATTTACAATTACAATAAATACACTGAAATGTGGGAACATAGATCCACAGAAAAGGGAGCTATTATAACAGCTGAAGAACTGAAATTCCATCATAAAAATATTTCTAACAATCTGCCCCTAAAGAAGGAACAATATTACATTTGATTGTTGGCAGATTTCACAGTTTTCGTTGTTGAAGAATAAAATAGGCAATCAGATCCTATTTTCTCTGCTGCTGTAGACATATTTGTTTAATTTAAGCTCTCGGCCAGCCGACAGTTTCCTTTTCTTTTCGTTTTGAATAAAACCAACTTTTTAATAAAAATACCTTTGAAACGGAACTTTGCCTTTAGTGAAGGGAAAATCAATTTTTTGGATGAAGGGAGCGAAGGGAAGGAGGTGAGACCTGCATAGCAATCGGAATCGGATGGAAGCGGAGGTGAAACGTATATAAAATATGGTAATATGTTATGTGGCGGTGCCTTTGCAATGGGCGATTGAAACCAAAACTTCTGATGCGATTTGGGGGCATGGTCTTTGCAATAAACAAAATGGACAAATTTTAACTTTTACAAAGGAGAAGGGATTTTGTAATGAATGGCGGAGGATTTAAATGGTGGGACCGGGGATTATACATCACAATCGCATCGGAGATGGGGAGCGGGTTAAAGCGTTGAATATAAAATATGTGATGCGATCAGAAGATCGAAAGAGGGGTTGCGATCAATCGCATCGGAGGGAGAGGTGTGGCGATCGGGAGATTGGAGGAGAGGTTGCGATTGATCGGATCGGGCGCAAGACTTTGCGATGTGATTGGAATGGGAGGTGCGATCGGATCGGGGGAGAGAAGAGAATGGTTTCGATTGTGACGGAAGGGGAAGGGACGGGGTTTTACAATATAAAACTTTGTTATAAAGTTTTATCATAAGGTTTCAACGTATGGTGGGGAAGTGGTTAGCAATCATATTGCATATTTAGTTAAAAGATTTAATAACGCAATTTTGTAATCGGAAGGGGGGGGGAAGGGATTTTATTAAAGAAAAATATTAAACTTTAATAATACAAAGTTTAAAGGGAAAAATGGGAAATAGGGGGTATATGAGGATATAGGGACTTTTACTTCACTTAGGCATAAATTTCAATCCACAGTGCAGTATACCATTGGAAAGCTCTTCCCGGGCTCTTTCTGATGGATCTGCTTGGAAGGTGATTTGGCGCTGAACATGATGTGAAAAAATTCTCTGAAGGCAGGGTGATGACTTTGTGGAGATGACAACGTTCTGAATTGCGACTTATTACATATTATGATATAAAATTACATAATGAATAATAATAAAGGAAAAATATCATGTTTTCATCTCAAAACATGGTTTTGAGGTGAAAATTACATCAAAATGAATAAAATATTTCTTTGATCTTCCGGGTGCTGTGACTTTGAGTTTATTGACTTCCTCATGACCTTGTTGATATTTATTGACACTTGACTCATTAATTTGACCATGGTGAGACCCTAGGAACTAATGATACCCATCCTATGACCTATTGATATGATTTTGAGAATGAAGTGACTAATGACTGAAGACCATAGAGAGGAAAATCAACAAGTACCTCATGAGGGAATACTGATGAAAAATTACTTCCATCAAAGAATCCATGACTTAGTGAAATGGTGAAATTTATTCAGTATGAGACTCCTAATATGCAAATGCAAAAGAGAAATTTTGATCACTGACGACAGTATGACTAGACTAACACTAACACAAAGCACATGCAGCAAGAGGATAGAAATATTGGCGCAAGTGGAACTAAGGATTCCATTATCGATGTGAAAATGAAAGATTCACATGAAGAAGTGTTGCAGTAGTAAAAATCACCATGGAGGTGACTTGGAAAGAAGTGGATGGACTTCTTAACACAGTAAGAAATACTCCTTTGTACATATGCACATTTCGGTTGTATGCATGTATTTCTGTTGAAAATTTTGATGCAAGATTGCATATAAATGCGGTTTAGTTGAAGGAATTTCTTTGTTGTTGCAAAATTTCGTCGTGGAGGTGTAAAAGATGAGTATGATACTCACTTATATTGCAGAAATATCTTTTAGTTCAACTCTTATGGTCAACCACATGTTTTTGGGATTATGTACTTGTCGGTACTTAAAAGGAAGAGTTGAAGGTGTACATGTACATGGAAGTTGTATGTGTAAATAGCGAACTGTAAATAGGTTCATTGTACATTGATACGTGAAACTGTGGTTGTCAAGATGTATCATGTTGTTTATCGACTTGTGTCGATTGTGTTGCACATGTTTTTCGACTTGTGTCGATCGTGATGCACACTTTTTACATTGATTTTGTGTCAATTGTATAGCACATTTTATGACGACTTGTTGTTGATGTCGCATGTTGCACGAATTATGTTTGAGCCACCTTGTATCATTGATCAAGGCAGCGATGTTCAGGTTCCTTCTACAAAATTCTCGCCAGAAATTTTCTGAATGAGTGAAAGAAAGGCAGCTCTTGATAGGAGGATAAGCGCATCGAGGAAGGGAAGTGTGAATTGCTTTCTAGTTGTGGTTAAAAGTCTCTAGCCATGCAAGGAAAGTGTTTAGAGGCTGAAGAGGAGAGGGTGTAGTACTCTCATTTCCTGTACAGATCAATTTCAGTAGTCCAAGAGAGCTTTTGGGGTCCAAAAGGTTTTCATTTGGGAGGTGTGATCAGAACTGGATCAAGGACCTAAGGATTAGCTCAAAATTCAAAGTTACATGCTTGGGTTGAAACCAAGATTTTTGCATAGGTCTCGTCTTCCTGATTCCAGCAATACAAATGGTTCAAAAAACGGACACTGTATGAAGAATTTATTGCACTTTGAATTCTAAGTGGGTTCGGCAGAGCACGGAGGGGCCAACCCTCCTCCCATGCAACCTCATCATATGACCTGTGTGGGAGCTTAATTTTAAGAGCGCTTAAGGAGCCTAATATTAGGTTTAATGTTTAATTAAGCTTTAGTTAAGTGGAGTTTAATATGGTGGAGATTCTGGAGGTGCTCCCAAATTTAGGCGGACTTCCACTTTTAGTGGAGTTAACTGGCAGTTGCCCCATATTTTGTGGAGGAAATTCGGGCAAAGTTGTTTTGGTAATAACTCCCTCATTATTGAACCAAATTGGATGAAAGTTTAGTCAATTTTAGGTCTCTTCGACCTTCTGAACACTTTGGGATAGGTTTCAGGTTGAATGGACGTTATCTTCGGTAGCTTTTTCTTCAGGGAATATGAAAGAGCCATCAGGGCCACCATGAGACAAATTCAGTTTGAGGCCTAACCAGGGGAGTTAGAATCCTTTTCCAGAGTTAAAATAGTCTAAATTGGATAATTTAGATGTTTTGAATATGATGAAATGGTTTTCAGAGCCTGTAGAGAACGTTTGAAGGCCTAAAAGCTTCAGTAAAGTTCCAGGGGCCATTATTGCCATCTTTTTCCATTAGCAGTGCGGGGCTTAGAAAGAGCTATTTGAGACCATTTGCAGTGAACCAATGGTCATTATTGGCTGAAAACATCATTTTTAATCTATTTAAATAGGTTTCAGCAAGTGTTAAATACTTTTATTGGTCTAAAACTCAGCAAATAATTTTTCCTTAACCCTAGTGCCAAGGGGTGCCGATAGGTGATTGAGGCAAAACCGGAGCAGCCAGAGGCCATTTTTGATGAACCAAAACTATATCTTGAATATGTCAGTAATTTTGGAACCAATGGAATTAGTTTCAAAACATTTTGAGAGATTTTAGAGCTCGAAGAGTTAATGTGAATTTCTGGGCAGCCCTGGGCAAACCGTGGAGGATAGGCTATTTGGGGAATGTAGTGCTCAATTTGAGAATTTTATCAGTTGGTATTTGATGTCTGATGTGTATTGGATATAGAATGAGTGGTTTCAGTGACATAAAAATAATTCTGAGGGATTTTGTTCCATTTAGAAGCTCAAAGTAGCTTAGTGCACTGACAGAAGGAATCATGTCAACAAGAGCCTAAATCTGTTTACAAAGTTTGGACAGCCAAATGAGGGATATTTATGGTATTTTAAGTCCTTTGGATCATTGTTGTATTCATTGGAATTAATTATTTACTTTGTAAAAAAAAATTACCATAATCCCAAAGAGCTGATTCATGATGACCAAGCTCAAAGGAGACATAGCCCACGAGATTTTGGGTGAACTCCTAGATTAAAATTGTTTTTTTGTTTGAATGATTATTTGTTGCATTATGTTGTTGTCATACATGTTAAATTACAGCAAGAACAAATGAAGTTAAGACACATAAAAAGTAAAAATTCATACACCACTTTCAAGTAAATAATTCCACAAAATTGTCAAGCACAAGCTAGATCATTTTAATTTAAAACTGAGTGGTAGGTTCTTGAAATACATACAAGTTATCCAGACCATTTTCAAATCAGCTAGAGGCCTTGTGGGCTGATTGCACAACTTGGCGAAACACCACCAGATATTATCCATACCACTTGGTATTTGGAAAGGAACCAATCTTCCCAATTGAATTTGAGATAAAAACTCTTATAACATCCCAGGAAGTGGGGTTGGATTTGACAGAGGCCCGAGTTAGAAGACTCCAACAGATAAATGAATTAGATGAAGCACGGATACTTGCTCTATAGTGCACTGCAATTATTCACCAACAATGAGCCAAGTGGCATGACAACCTCATAAAAAATAAGACATTCCAGAAAGGATATTAGGCACTCCTCTAAGACTCCAGATTCCAAGACTTCCCGGGTAAGTTACAAACAAGGTGGCTCGGGCCATATGAAATTTAAGAAGTGCACTGCAACGATACCATTACCTTGACCACTAGAGATGGATCTGGCTCCACCTTTTGAGTCAATGGACACCGAGTGCGCCTCTATCATAAACCACTTATGAAAGGGTCTTTCTGCTAGCAGGTGCGTGACAATCCCACCATCCAAATTTTAGCTACAGGGAATATTGACCCGGCAGCTTTAAGTTCGTAGAAATTTGTTACTTCCTCTTGTAAATAGTGTATATATGTTTTCTGTAATTAATGGTTATTTACAGTTCTTTTCATCATTGTATACAAGAATTCCATTTTCTTTCTTTTTTATTGTTTTGATTGTTCACAGCCACGTTCTTTTCCTTTTTTTCTTTTGTGTATTTGATTGTTTTTTTTTGTTCAATCCATTGAACAATTTATATTCAATTGATTGAACAGGTGACGTTCAATCCAATTGAATGGATGTGTTTTAAGCATGTTTTTATTTATGTTGTTCAATACGTTGAACATTTTCTATTCAATTGAATTGAATAGGTGTCATTCAATCCAATTGAACTGTGTTTTTAGCGCTTTTTTTTTTTTTTGTTCAATTGATTGAACAGCTGCCATTCAATTCAATTGAACGACTGCTGTTTTTAGTGTCTTTTTATTTTTTTCTGTTCAATCCATTGAACAGTTGATGTTCAATTGAATTGAGCAGCTACTATTCAATTCCATTGAACGACTGTTGTTTTTTTAACATGTTTTTATTTTATTTTTTGTTCAATCCATTGAACAGCTGTCATTCAATCCAATTGAATGACTGATTTTTTTTAGCATTTTTTTTTATCTTTTCCATTCAATCCATTGAACAGTTGTTGTTCAATTGATTGAATAGGCTATCAGTCAATCCAATTGAATGACTATTTTATTTTATATTTTTTTTCAAAACAACAAATTTATTGTTCAGAATTCCAAATTTTTGTCTTTTGTCTTTTGATGATTTCCTTTCAAATATCCACTCTTCCTTTACACATTCTTGCCATAAAAACCATTTTATATAAAGGGAATTTGCACCTAATGAAGAGAAAAGCAGTGATATTACTAATATTATGTTCTTTTGAAATTTTAATGGACATCTCTACTTCATAAGCTGACATGGTTTATCTATATAATGAATGGCTGGATATCTCATGTTCAGACATATTATCACACAATTCATTACCATAGTCTTATACTGGTGTATATTTTTACACTCTCAATTAGTAGTTCTATTCAGCATGAGGATATAGGAATAAGAGCATCATTTTTATTGGCATTATTTTTACTTCTTACACCATCCCTAACTCTTAAGAAGTTAATGAGCCTCCGTCCATTTATAATAAAAATAAAATATATCTCTATGTGAAAATTTTTAAAGAGAATAGGGGGTCTCATTACGAGCCAGACTACCATGATCATGAGAATCTAACAGGTGACATTCCCACAATGGACACCACACCAGGGTAGTGACCTTCTCGACAGCTAAAACTACTTGAAGGATAGGAGGTCTCATCATGAGCCGGCCTGATCACTCTGTTAAATCCTCGTGAATGGCATTATGACTATCTGGCCACCACACCAGCATATCGGTCTCTCCACAAAACAAGAAAAATGTCTACTTTTAAATAGAGGATTCTGGCTCATTTCTAGGTTAAAATAGCAACCCTGTTGAGGTTATGGATGCCTTCTAGTAGCAGTGGCTCTGCTTGTGGTATTGGAGTAATTTTCTGATAACAGCCAATTATTTGTATTCCCCTATTTCCTATTGATCCACTCCTAAAGATGAATGTGTTGTTTGACTAAGTGTTATCATTATCAAAACCTATACCCATAATCAACTATGATTTTATCCTAATTATCTAATTATGCTGAATTCAGTGATAACAACATCAATCATAATCTATCACTTGTCATGCTTCCGTCATATTATGCCGTCAAAATAGGAAATCCTTTTCATAATGATTTCTACTCCGCTTTTCTTCCTTTTTGGTCATTTCCACCTTATGTACATTTGTGGTGATTACGAACTTCTGACTTCTACTTTGGGTGCATTCATGATTTCTACCACCTTTCATCTTTTCTTGTGCTTGAAGGCCATGGATTCCCTTCTCTCATTCGAGGGGGTATGAATATCCATAATAAACAGGCATGCGAATCAACCATGTGACTCCCTTCGGATATGCTGATTGGACAATAGAATCATTGCATTAAACATCATGCAATCATATTTCTAATAATATATTTTATAAAATTCACATGCAGTGTTTATATTGTTTTTAACTAATAGGGCCGAAATAAACGCATGCAGAAGGGTGAAGAAACTAGTCCCAAAAACACAGTAGCCATGGGTGGAAATTATTTTTGCAATGAACCCACAATCCTTCAAGTCTCAGAATTAGCTCGCACCACTCTCCAGCAAGCTGGTTGGATTCCATATCTACACAGACTAAAAGGGTTTAATACAGAGACAAAAATTGAATTCTTGTAGAACCTATGGGAAGGGCACACCATAGTTAAAGGTAAAAGTATACCAGTCTCTGAAGAAGTAACTGTTGAGGTCTTCGGACTTCCAATAGAAGGGGAAAAATGGACTGATAAGCATGTCCTCATACAGGAAGCATTTTCAGTGTATCAAGATCCAAATGAGAAATTGGTACAAAAAGGAAAAGGTATTGACCATGCGTCCTTGAAGCAACCTTGGCAATAACTAGCAGTCTTCGTTCAAAAGTACATCACATGTGACCGATGCCAGGATGTGGTAAATTCCCGTCAACTCAAACTTCTAGTTGTTATGAAACAAAATATTTCATATAATTTTCCTTTCTTCTTGAATTCTCTATTGCATGATACTACTGATCGGATTAGGATAGCTAAAAACCCTCAAGAAATTTTCAGCCACCATGGCTTGATAAAATTGATTATTATTCATGAGTTAAAAAAACATCAGTTAACATGGGACAATTTTTTCAATCCTGCCCTACCTACCCCTGAAGAAAACCTTGACAGAGCAGAAATTTAATTTCCTAGAATAGTCATACCGAGGAGAACTAGTGGGAAGAGAACCTATGTTTCGACCTTGGAACCAGTAAAATGGAGATGGTCTGAAAGATTACAACTACAGAAAAATACCTCAGCATTTCCAGATGAGACAAGGTCATCCTATACACCACCTTCGAGCCCTCAAAATGCATCTTTACAAGACTATGAGGAGGACATGGCTCAAGTAATAGAACAAATGAGAGTGTCTTTCGAAATTAGGAACCCATCTGAGAAATCCAAGGAATAGAGGGGCCATTCGAAACAGTCTGCCTCTACTGGTAGCTCTGGCCATACTAAAATCCTACCTTCCAACGATGAATTGTGGGATTTTATGGTTTTATCTCCCTCTGATAATGAATGGGTGAATAGGGAAGACCAGATAGAGAAAACATCTGAGTCTGGAAACCAGTCAGGGGATACTTTTCTATTAGAACAAGATACAATTATTGAGATATCTCCTTTGACACCTAAAGAAAATATTGTTCCAAAAAGTTAGGACATCAATGTTGGAATCACCTCTGGGACTCCTGAAGAAAAAATTGTTGCATTTAATGATAACCTTAATACTGGCAAAGCCCTTCCTGAGCCTGAAGCCGATGTTTTTCCTTCTCCTGCAAGAACTCCTTCAAAAGAAAATTTAGTTGAGGTTAAATTGAGAAAGATGAGCAGGAAATGTAGAAAATTGAGAAAAACAGTAAAACAGTTAAGGGAATGGTTGAAAGAATCAAACAAGGCCTGGAAGCCTAAGAAGGAATTAGCTATCATGGGAACCCAAACATATTTTTTCACTCAAACGGTAGACACTGTTGAATTCTCTGTGCAAACTGATTTGATACTCACAGAGGACAAAGAAACTCAAACAGAGGGAACACCTTCTTACACCCCTTTGGTAGAAAGAGATGCCAATTAAAATCTCTGCAATGGATTAACTCAAGTTCAGCATGAATTTTCCTAGTATAAGAAGGAAGTAGTGCCCTTGCAAGAACATTATGCATTAATAAAATGATTTAAAGACCTTTCTGCAACTGAAGACAAAACCTTTGCTGAAAGGGTAAAAGTAAAAAGGGTACAGGATCAATTGGAGCAAGCTAAGAAACAAAATTTTATTGCCTAAATCTACCTCAGGCTGAAAAAGGCAGAGTTCAGGGTAACATCAAACCACGCTCAGTCTAGTAGCTAGCCCTACCAGAACAGGAGAGAGCTCTCTCCGGGTCAATCTCAGCGAAAAGTAATCAATAGGGCTTGAGATGACTGAAATGAAAGATAATTTTAGGCTAGGTATATAATTGAAGGAGTCTGATTGTGTTTTTGGGGTTTTTTGTTGGATCAAAGGGAAAGGCAGTTTTGGGTGCGGGGATTAGGCCTAGTTTTTGCATAATTCTGATTGGGGCAAGGAAGGAAATAGTTTTGATTCTTTAGCTTGAGTGGATGGATGGATCAGACCGGTGAGGAGCTGAAGAGGACAAGAGGGTCTCAATATTCCTCCTCAAATAGATGAAAACATATAAAATTAAACAAAACTAAAGGCAGAGCAAAGCAAGCTATTGAATTCTACCTTTAACAATGATTTGCTTAATTTAAGAAGAAAGGAGCAGGAAAATGGTACACATAAACATCAGTGAACTTAAAAATACATAGAGGAAAACACCATCAAAACACATAGCCACAAGGATCCCAAAGAGGGATGCAAACTCTGGTCTATTCCTTTGCCAAAATTGCAGAATGAAATGTACAATGAAGTGCTAGAAATCCCAAATGTCCAACCTTCTTCCAAAGTTCAACCCCTACACTATGAAATTCATAAAATATATAAATTTTCTCATCCTTTTACTAAGGGAATTGAGCTCAACCATTTTCTTCAAAATAGAATCAGTTACATTAAACTTGGGCCGAATTTCTGACAATAGGTGTTGAATATGAACTCATATCTCCCAAAAAATAGCACCTGTTACAAAACTGAAAGAGGTTTTTGTATATAAGTTCATTTTGGAGAAAAAAATCTCTCAAATTTTGGAAATTCGTTTCCAGTTGCTCGCAATATGTTCCACAAAATCATCTCTAAAACAGAAAATCATTAAAAATTTAAATTTGTAAATATGAACTGTAACGATCTAGTCACATATCCCAATTCGTGACACCTTTGAATAAAATAAAAGAGGTTTTTGTTAAATGGATTGTTTTTAACAAAAACCTCCTTGGGTTTTTCAGAATTACTTTCCATATGTTGTAAAATGGCCGCGCACTAAAATGACTAAAATAGTAAAAAATATGAAAATTTTGCTTTGTTTTAATGTAGGCTCCAAATATCACTGTATATCTCCCACATAGTAGTACCTGTGAATAAAATGAAGGAGGTTTTTGTTATTTGATATGTGATGAACAAAAACCTCTTTCACTTTTGAAAAATTCCTTACCATTATTTCACAAACTGATTTTGTACTAAACTTTTCATTGTGTGCAGCAACTGACCTCAAAACATGCATAACCAAGAATTACACATTCATTTCGATCATATCTTCTAATCCGAGAGCCGGTTACGGGAGTGTGATATACCGTTGGAAATATTTTTCCAAGCTTCTTCTGATGGACACGCTTGTGACATTTTTTGTGCTGAACATCATGTGAAAAAAATCTAACAAAACCAGACATAGTAAGAGCTCATGTTGATCTCTGGTGACAGGTTGCGAAGACTGGAACTAACATTGGCTCCAATGGGGATGGTAGCTCCTTGGAGGTGCCAAGAACATCAGATCTTTGGGAGAGTAGACAATTTCCTTCATCCATTGGGTAATGGAGTCAAAAACTTCAAACCCAAAACAACTCGTACCAATCCAAAACATATACATACTGCAATATGTACATAAACCAATACCAGAAGCTGAACTGCTGCCTTGGGTAGCTTATTTATGCACAAACCTACCCTACTTTGCATAAAAATTGATAGATCAAGTAATATTGTAATTCCAAACCAACCAATCAAGTAACTATGACAAGGATGCTGCTTGGAAGTGCTTGAACCAGGACACAACTGGAAACGCTGACAGCCATACATGCACAAAAGGAGTCTGGCTATGTAAAAGAAAATTTGATCTATCATTCAAACTGAAAAAAAATTTCCATGTACGTTGCAATAGGATCGAAAAAACAAGACTCTGTTTGCTGCCCCAAATCCTCAATACATGCTTCCAGCTGCAAACTATCAATGCAAATATCCACGGGCAACTCTATTGTTTCTTGTTTTGAAGGAGGGAGAGTTTCCAAGAACATTTTGGGATCTCGGAATTCATATGATTGGATCTGATCATTTAAATACTGAATCTCCTTCTCAAATTTTTCAACAACTAACTCAAAGAAACTATTTTTAGCTTTAGCAGGAAACTTCAGAGATCTCAAAAATTGAAGCACGACAATGAAAAATACTTCATCAATTTCAATATCCACTAACTGATCTCTAACTTCTTTTAAAACTTCACAAAGCGCAGGGTCTGCCACATACCCTGCCATTGCATGAATGGATCAGTGAGCACTGGAATCTCTGCATTGAGTTGGAGTCGCCAGGTGAATGTTTCAACCTTCATATGTGTCTGACTGATGTCCACCATCAACAATCAGATCTGAACTTGATTACATTTTACTGAGGAAACCAGATGTTCAGTTCATAAACTAGACCCGAGATTGAATGAAGCAGCATTCATCTACTTTCGCTAATGCAATGCAAGAGCATTTCGAAAGCTACCTGGCTAACTTCAGGCTCCGTCTGTAGTTTATAAAGCAAACAAAAAACTTTTCTTCCCCAGTATGGTCGCCACTATGTTATTGCCTAAATCTACCTCGGGCTAAAAAGGCAGAGTTCAGGGTAACATCAAACCACGCTCAGTCTGGTAGCTAGCCCTACCAGAACGGGAGAGGGCTCTCTCTGGATCAATCTCAGTGAAATGTAATCAATAGGGCTTGATATGACTGAAATGAAAGCTAATTTTAGGCTAGGTATATAAGTGAAGGAGTCTGATTGTGTTTTTGGGGTTTTTTTGTTGGATCAAAGGGAAAGGCAGTTTTGGGTGCGGGGATTAGGCCTAGTTTTTGCAGAATTCTGATTGGGGCAAGGAAAGAAATAGTTTTGATGCTTTAGCTTGATTGGATGGATGGATCAGACCGGTGAGGAGCTGAAGAGGGCAAGAGGGTCTCAAGAGTCCTCCTCAAACAAATGGAAACATATAAAATTAAACAAAACTAAAGGCAGAGCAAAGCAAGCTATTGAATTCTACCTTTAACACTGATTTTCTTAATTTAAGAATAAAGGAGCAAGAAAATGGTACACATAAACATCATTGAACTTACAAATACATAGAGGAAAACACCATCAAAACACAGAGCCACAAGGATCCCAAAGAGGGCTGCAAACCCTGGTCTATTCCTTTGCCAAAATTGCAGAATGAAATGTACAATGAAGTGCTAGCAATCCCAAATGTCCAACCTTCTTCCAAATTTCAACCCCTACACTATTAAATTCATAAAATATATACATTTTCTCATCCTTGTACTAAGGGAATTGAGCTCAACCATTTTCTTCAAAATAGAATCAGTTACATTAAACTTGGGCCGAATTTTTGAAAATAGGTGTTGACGATGAACTTGTATCTCCTAAACCATAGTACATGTTACAAAAATGAAAGAGGTTTTTGTATATAAGGTCAGTTTGGAGAAAAAAATCTCTCAAATTTGGGAAATTTGTTTCCAGTTGCTCGCAATCTGTTCCACAAAATCATCTCTAAAACAGAAAATCATTAAAAATTTAAATTTGTAAAAATGAGTTGTAACGATCTAGTCACATATCCCAATTCGTGACACCTTTGAATAAAATGAAAGAGGTTTTTGTTATATGGCTCTTGGTTAACAAAAACCTCCTTGGGTTTTTCAGAATTACTTTCCATATCTTGTAAAATGGTCGCGCACTAAAATGACTAAAACAGTAAAAAATATGAAAATTTTGCTTTGTTTTAATGTAGGCTCCAAATATCACTGTATATCTCCCACATAGTAGCACCTGTGCATAAACTGAAGGATTTGTTTTTTATTTGCTATGTGATGAACAAAAACCTCTTTCACTTTTGAAAAATTCCTTACCATTATTTCACAAACTGATTTTGTACTAAACTTGTCATTGTGTGCAGCAACTGACCTCAAAACATGCATAACCAAGAATCACTCATTCATTTCGATCATATCTTCTAATCCGAGAGCCGGTTATGGGAGTGTGATATACCGTTGCAAATTTTTTCTGAGCTTCTTCTGATGGACACACTTGTGACATGTTTTTTGTTGAACAACATGTGCGAAACATCTAACAAAACCAGACATAGTAAGAGCTCATGTTGATCTCTGATGATAGGTTGTGAAGACTGGAACTAACATTGGCTCCAATGGGGATGGTAGCTCCTTGGAGGTGCCAAGAACATCAGATCTTTGGGAGAGCAGAAAATTTTCTTCATCCATTGGGTAATGGATTCAAAAACTGCAAACCCAAAACAACTCATACCAATCCAAAACATATACATACTGCAATATGTACATAAACCAATACCAGAAGCTGAACTGTTGCCTTGGGCAGCTTAATTATGCACAAACCTACCCTACTTTGCAGAAAAATTGATAGATCAAGTAATGTTGTAATGCCAAACCAACCAATCAAGTAACTATGACAAGGATGCTGCTTGAAAGTGCTTGAACCAGGACACAACTGGAAATGCTGACAGTCATACATGCACAAAAGGAGTCTGGCTATGTAAAAGACAATTTGATCTATCATTCAAACTGAAAAAAATTTCCATGTACGTTGCAATAGGATCGAAAAAACCAGACTCTCTTTGCTGCCCCAAATTCTCAATACATGCTTCCAGCTACAAACTATCAATGCAAATATCCACGGGCAGCTCTATTGTTTCTTGTTTTGAAGGAGGGAGAGTTTCCAAGAACTTTTTGGGATCTCGGAATTCATATGATTGGATCTGATCATTTAAATACTGAATCTCCTTCTCAAATTTTTCAACTAACTCAAAGAAACTAGTTTTATCTTTAGTAGGAAACTTTGGAGATCTCAAAAATTGAAGCACGACAATGAAAAATACTTCATCAATTTCAATATCCACTAACTGATCTCTAAATTCTTTTAAAACTTCACAAAGCACAGGGTCTGCCACATACCCTGCCATTGCATGAATGGATCAGTGAGCACTGGAATCTCTGGATTGAGTTGGAGTCGCCAGGTGAATGTTTCAGCCTTCATATGTGTCTAACTGTTGTCCACCATCAGCAATCAGATCTGAACTTGATTACATTTTACTGAGGAAACCAGATGTTCAGTTCATAAACTAGACTGGAGATTGACTGAAGAAGAATTCATCTACTTTCGCTAATGCAATGCAAGAGCGTTTCGAAAGCTACCTGGCTAACTTCAGGCTCCGTCTGTAGTTTATAAAGCAAACAACAAACTTTTCTTCCCTAGTATGGTCGCCACTATGTTATTGCCTAAATCTACCTCAGGCTGAAAAAGGCAGAGTTCAGGGTAACATCAAACCATGCTCAGTCTGGTAGCTAGCCCTACCAGAACAGGAGAGGACTATCTCCGGGTCAATCTCAGCAAAAATTAATCAATAGGGCTTGAGATGACTGAAATGAAAGCTAATTTTAGGTTAGGTATATAAGTGAAGGAGTCTGATTGTGTTTTTGGGGTTTTTTGTTGGATCAAAGGGAAAGGCAGTTTTGGGTGTGGGGATTAGGCCTAGTTTTTGCAGAATTTTGATTGGGGAAAGGAAGGCAATAGTTTTGATGCTTTATCTTGAGTGGATGGATGGATCAGACCAGTGAGGAGCTGAAGAGGGCAAGAGGGTCTCAAGATTCCTCCTCAAACATATGAAAACATATAAAATTAAACAAAACTAAAGGCAGAGCAAAGCAAGCTATTGAATTCTACCTTTAACACTGATTTGCTTAATTTAAGAAGAAAGGAGCAGGAAAATGGTACACATAAACATCAGTGAACTTAAAAATACATATAGGAAAACACCATCAAAACACAGAGCCACAAGGATCCCAAAGAGGGCTGCAAACCCTGGTCTATTCCTTTGCCAAAATTGCAGAATGAAATGTACAATGAAGTGCTAGCAATCCAAAATTTCCAACCTTCTTCAAAAGTTCAACCCCTACACTATTAAATTCATAAAATATATACATTTTCTCATCCTTGTACTAAGGGAATTGAGCTCAACTATTTTCTTCAAAATAGAATCAGTTACATTAAACTTGGGCCGAATTTTTGAAAATAGGTGTTGACGATGAACTCGTATCTCCTAAACCATAGCACTTGTTACAAAAATGAAAGAGGTTTTTGTAGATAAGGTAATTTTGGAGAAAAACCTCTCTCAAATTTGGGAAATTCGTTTCCAGTTGCTCGCAATATGTTCCACAAAAGCATCTCTAAAACATAAAATCATTAAAAATTTAAATTTGTAAACATGAGCTGTAAAGAGCTAGTCACATATCCCAATTCGTGACACCTTTGAATAAACTGAAAGAGGTTTTTGTTATGTGGTTTGTGTTTAACAAAAAATTCCTTGGTTTTGGCAGAATTACTTTCCATATGTTGTAAAATTTCCGCACACTAAAATGACTAAAATAGTAAAAAATATGAAAATTTTGCTTTGTTATAATGTAGGCTCCAAATATCACTGTATATCTCCCACATAGTAGCACCTGTACATAAACTGAAGGAGGTTTTTGTTTTTTTCTATGTGATGAACAAAAACCTCTTTCACATTTTACAAATTCCTTACCATTATTTCACAAACTGATTTTGTACTAAACTTGTCATTGTGTGCAGCAACTAACCTCAAAACATGCATAACCAAGAATCACTCATTCATTTCGATCATATCTTCTAATCCGGGAGCTGGTTACGGGAGTGTGATATACCGTTGGAAATATTTTTTTGAGCTTCTTCTGATGGACACACTTGTGACATGTTTTTTTCTGAACATCATGTGCAAAACATCTAACAAAACCAGACATAGTAAGAGCTCATGTTGATCTCTGGTGACAGGCTGCGAAGACTGGAACTAACACAAACCAGTGTTGTTTGTTTTATTTACTCAGATGTATGGAATTTTAGGGCACTTGCCACTAATTATGCCTTATTTTTAGTATAATTATATTTTTTGTTGAAGATCAAAGTTGTTAGAGCAGGGAAACCCACTACATTTAAAACCATTGAAGAATTTGTCCAATGTTGCAATGATCAGGATGAAAAAACCCAACAGCTTCTGTGTGAATTGTATTTGCACAATTTATTTTTAGAAGAGGATAGAGATAGTAACCCCGGCCCCTTCATTGGGGACATTCAGTTCCAATATTTTATGTCCTTTGCCAAAAATCAAACTAGATGGGATAAAGCCTACAATATCTTTTATAAAAGAGAACATGGTTTAGATCTATGGGTTAGAGGGGAGCCTACAAAACCCCTACATTTGTTTACTCAACATAAGAAGTTTATGCAACGAGAAGGAGTGATATCCAAGTTGGGGCCAATTTCACAAATATATTGTGCATAATGGAAGAGCATACTTCTAGGATATTCAGGAAGAAGCTTTACTAGCAGACAAACAGAGATGGCAAGCCTCTACCAATAATGTTAAGAACAGAGAGCCATTTGTGTATAGGAATTTTAAAGTTGTTGCTTCTCGTTTTTATCTGTATAGTAATCTAATTTTGAACATGGGTCCTACATGGATAGGATGAAGATATAGATGCCCCATCATATGGTACCCTTCTGAAGACTACCATCATGATTATGAATTACCAGAGGGACATACAAACTCAGCATTTTCAAAAGTGAAACAAAAGAATGGTTTTAGACTTTACAAGGAAGAAGTGTATCCTGCCTATTCCTTAACTCAACTACACCTCAATCATCTGTTTACATGAGGACATGAAAAAAGGTAAGCAGGGGAGTATGTTGGGCCGAGGAAAAGGTACATTTTACCCCTATCTTTAGCGTAATTTATCATTAAATTTTATATGTTTTCCTTCATTTCAGAAATAAATCAAAGGAGAATAATGTAAAAGTGGGGTAAAATGAATTATTGATAAAAGGTGTGTTTAATAGTATGAAAACTAAATTTTGTTGTCTTTATGGATAGGGAATCGAAACAAACTAATCGCTAACCAAAATTACTAAACAACAGCAGTCAAGAAAAGTAAATGGAATCACGTCGATCCCTACGAATAAGAAAAATATGTAGAAACACACCTATTCTTGAAGCATTCGGTTGATGGCTATGAAGCCGCAAGATCTCCTGATCCTGAGGATTCATTATTCTGTTTTGTTTTGCCTTTAAGTTATAAAAGGTTGAAGGTGAAGGAGATAGGATTTGTTCATGTATTATAATTTTTTTGTAATAAACTTATTCAGACAGAACCTTCGAACTCGCGATGATGTGTTGCCCCATTAATTATTGAAGAATTTGGTGTTTTTATTCTAAGCATATTCTAATTATTTCTTGGCAAAAGACTTCTAGAGGCTTCGGACCCAGTCCCTGGGAGTTATCCTACTATTTTGTGTTACACGTTTATTTTTTATTCTTGAATTTTATTTATTCTTTGTGCTTTGTAGTATTACATTCGATTCATTAAATCGCAAGTGTGATGTGTTGCAATTCCCTTTTCAATAGGTTGAATTTACCATCGATGTTCCTTTATTATGGAGTGATGCCTTTACATTCATTAGATTGATTCCAGCGTGTTTAAGTAGTTGATGTTCAATTCTGCATACGGTTATTTCTTAAAGTCTTTCCATCATAAGTGTGAATGTTTGGTTTGTTGTTCAATTATGGATGTTTCTATTAGATGAGTTATAGAGAATTCCATTGAAAAATGTTAAATAATTGAGTGTTGTTCAATTCATTAGGATTTTTTTTCAATTCATTATGGTTGTTGTTAAATTCATTAAAGTGTGTGGTTCAATTGCAAAATATCCCTTATTTCAGCATTGAGTGTTTATTTTTTCATAGGTTTAGATCAAGAGTTTATTCTTTTGATTGATTTGAAGTATTTCATAGTTTACATTTGAGTTGGTTTTTTTGAACTTCAAGAATTAGATAACATTTCTTACAATGATTTAGAGTAGTTAACCTCTGATTTCACTCACAAAAAAATTTCTCGCACTCTTGAAATAAAATGACTTTCCCTGGGTTGATGATTAATGTGAAGCATTAAGGTAACCTTTAACAATCACCTTCTTGACTCAACACAAGGCACAGAAATTTGTGGAACTATGTTAGAGTGGTTGGGCCTGGCCAATCCCAACTTACCTGTATCTTGGCTAGGTCCACATGAACATCTCGCTCATCAATGATGTACCCCAGATATTGAACCTGGGTCATGCAAAAAGTGCATTTCTCCAAATTGGCACACAATTTTTGTTGTCTCAATGTTTGGAGGACTTGTTGAATGTGGTGGAGGTGCTCTTTCAGCTTTGGTTGAAGATTAGGATGCCATCCAAATACACCACCATGAATGAGTTGGTGAAGGTTCGCAAGATGTCATCCATCAGCATCATGAAGATTGTGGGGGAATTCGTCAACTTGAAAGGCATGGCCAACCATTCGAAAAATCCCTCCTTTGATTGAAGCCAGTATTCCACGCATCGGAGGGTTCGATTGGTAATTGGTGATAACTGGACTTCAATTCAATCTTGTTGAAATATTTGGCCCCCTTGAGTTCGTCCAACAAATCATCAATATGTGGGATCAGATACCTATTTTGGACACTGATGTTGTTCTGCACCTGATAGTGAATACAGAGTCTCTAGTTCCCATCCTTCTTCTGTATCAACATGATCGAGCTCCCACAGGGCGATGAACTTGGCCTAATGTGCCCTTTCTACAACATCTCCTGAATCTGCCTCTTGATTTCATCATTCTCCAAAATAGAGCCTCGATAGATCAGTCCATTGGGTAGTGGCGCACCTGGGGTCATATCGATGGATTTCTTGACCTGACAGTGTAGAGGTACCCCTACGGGTGAGGTGAAGATGTCCATGTACTCCTCCACGAACTTGTCCATCTTTTTATATTGTGCGGAGGAGCCCTTTCTGGAGGTCATGGCCACAATATTCTTCTATCCCTAAGGGCGAATCATAAGGGAAATAAATTTCCTGGTCTGGGAGATGATCTTACTGCATTTCTTAGCAGTGATCAGATAAATGGTGATAGGCGATGCTACCTCTGATATCCTATATAACTTATTTTCCAAAGTAATAATAACAATGTGAAGCCTAGATTCATACATAGCAAGTCTCTTCCACAAGTATTGTTGGCCTAATAATATATCACAAACTTTGAGAGGAGAAACAACACACAGTACCTCATTTGTGAAGGGCTTGATGTTGTAGGGGAGGCGGCACTACTAGATGACGCGGAGATCTCATTCTTGGTGAAGCCACCCGATGGTGTACGTTTGTGGGTGTGTTGTGGTCAATAGACATAGCCACTTCACAACCTCTGCTAAAATGAGGTTCTTTTGGCTCGTGTTTTCGACAATGAACTACAGCAGAGAACCCTTCGCCCACATTTTTGAATGGAAGAGGTGCTCCCACTCCTCTAGATCTTCGGGTGCATCCTTAAGGATATTGGTGGTGGCAGGAGTGGCACTGGGCTCCACATCAATAACCTTCTTCCCTTTGTCATTTCCCTTATTAGGTTCAAAATCATAGTCCAAGCATGCATCTGATTTGGAAACCTTCAACTCGAACACCAGTGACTACTTGGTTTGGCACTCACTCATGTTGTGAGTGGAGCTCTTATGGAACTCACAGCACTTTCTTGTGTCCTTCTTTGTCTTCATGGTGTTTTTCTTTGCTTGCAGCTTCGATGGGTTTTCTTGGGTAGCCCTGCCTTGGATTTTTCCTTTGTTTTGTGGTTTGGAGGTTCCTTTCCCTTGCTTTGGATTTGCAGATCCAAATTCCTGCTTCTTCTGTGTAAACTTTTTCTCGATCTTGACAGCATATCGATAGGAGGCACTGAACGAGGAGATGTCCAAGAACTCCATTTTGTCCTAGATGTATTTATGCAAATAGTCATGGTAATTGAGTACCAATTTTTTTTCAGAATCCTTGATACCCAGATTCGTGCGAAGGGCATGAAAACCATTTGTGAACTTCGTCACATCTTGGTCCCTTCCCTACCGCAGTGTGGTCCACTTTATGTATTTATCTTCATAGCTATCGACAGGGTAATATTGTTCCTCGATGGAGTCTTAGAAATAATTCCAAGTGGGTATGGATGAAAATAGTGATTTCTCCCTCATCCTTTTTTCTCACATTAGTTTTCCCACCAGTCCTTGACATGGGGGGCAACTTTTAGGAGTGAAAATTAATATTTCCCAGTTGGAAAATTCATGAACTGAAAAATATCCTTCGTGATAGATTTGACTATTTATCTATGGTGTCTACATCTATCTGGCCTTCAAATATGGGAATGTAAAATTTAACTTGTACCTTAAAAGGAGTGGCACCTCCAGAGAGGTTTTTGGATGAATATGTGTTGCCTATGGGTATTCATCGAAGGATCTGGGAAAAGTTATCCATCATCGCATTCCTTTGTTTCTCAAGGGCCTCCTCAAGAAATATTTTGAAAGGATCTCCCGCTCCCTCATCGTTATTTTATTCTTCCATGGGATTTCGTCGAAGTTTGTGAGGCTAATATTTCAAAGGTTCAACCAAATCAAGCCCTAGCTCCTTATACCCTGACCTTGTTGGGGACATGAAAATAAAATTTGAGAAAGAGAATATTGCTCTGATACCACTAATATGAACTTATGCATGCACGCAATAGAATAAAAATATAAACATAAACACAAAACTTCAACATGAATAAACTTCATTTCATTAACATCAAAGAACTAAAATATGCTTACATACATAATGGAAATAAACTAGCTCAAGCAATTATAGCTTATCTCTAAGAATATATGTGGCATCTACATGCCTCTGAATTGTCTTACAATGAGGCTCAAGGGCCTTTTTATTATTGAAAAACAAGGGAAAACCCTAAACAACCAAAACCCTAACCCCAGGAGATGGAATGTCAAGAGTTTGTGGGCCTCGTTGGGTTTAGTTGGGCAGCCAACTTCCCGAGGTCATAACTTGGTCATATTATCTTTGTTTTGCATGTAAAATACCTTTTCAGTAATATCTCTCTAAGTAATACATGATTTTCCACATGGGCCTATTGCAGGCCTAAAAAAAACATCGTTTAGGGGGTCAAAACTGCTCCATAATTTCAGGACCCAAAAAACTACTAAAAATAGTAAATGTTGCTATAAACAAGGAAACTGATGAAACCGACTAGAGGTCTAGGTGGAATAGGAGGGTGGAAACCAATATCCAATTGGATCAAATGAGGATATACATTATCCCACCTTACTCCTGAAGGTATAGCTGCAATTTCTCCCTCTACCCACTTAGCTCGAACTCTCCTTCTACTAGAGGTCTTTGACTGGTCCTCATCATCATCATCTTGTTGGTCAGCCCAACTTCCAATTATTTGAGGCTGCATCTTGAGAGCTCTATCATGCTCTCCTAAAGGTTGCACATGCATCCTCCTCTAATGTGTAGAGGCTCTCAATCCTGACACCAATCTACTTGATCTGACTTGAAGCAAACTACTTCAGGTAGGCCTTCCCATTGTTGAAGACTACCTCATACCCTTTGTCGTCAATCCTCAATTTTTTAATTAGACCAAGGTTTTTTAGAGTCACTAATATTTTTGAATAGCTCAATTAGGGTCTTCCACATATCAAAGGGAGTCTCCTTTCCATGTAATTTCGATACTATATGGTCTCTCACACCCTCCAAGATGATCCTCTTGGATCTAGAAGCATCCTTCCTCCATTGGGCTAATTTTTTTACATCAGACTGTTGGGGTTTCACAATGTCAACTTTAACATATTCTAACACACCTTTATCATCAAGAACTGCTTCCATTTTATCCTTCCATGCTATGACATTCAAGCTACCCTCGAGGGCATAATCCAATCTCAGTCCATTGAAAGTAATTCTCCCAAATCTGAATAAAATCAGCTACACTAAAGCTGCAAATTCAAAATTCATGAGGGGAATTTTCGAAACATTGGTTCTAATGTGATTTTAGTGCTTTGATACCATGTAGAAATTTGGTAAAATTTCAACTACTCAAGATTTCGAACTGAAAAAGAGATACACAAATTCTACTCTACTAATATGCGAAATGGAAATCACAATTTAGAACAACATGCATATACATGCAAGAAAAACCACAAGTACATGGAAATGTCTAGGGGAACCCAACTAGGAAAAACCCCTAAAGTCTCTTTTCATTAATCAGTTGAATAGAGAAACTATTGCAATTGCTTACTCTAGATATGAGCACAACCTGCAAAGGTAAAATTGTTCTCTCTACTCATTAAGGACCTCTGGCCAACACTTAGCCACTTTATGCCTCGTCCAACCTCCTATTTCCTTGCATGATTCCTGAGGAAATTAGCACCTAAAAGATGGGAATTTTCTCCTACTTTATTGCATAATTTCCAAGGATTGATCAACTAACTAAATGCAACAACCATCCACTCAACTAGTATACAACTCATGTTACACTAGCCTTGTCTCCTCCGCTCCAGCTAAGCAATTCAAATTCCATGCATGCATGAGATATTTTGGGTTGACTGATTAGTTAACTATTAGATCTCTAAGTTAGACCTTTGTCTCATTGCACAACTAACCTTCAACTGACTCTATCAATAATTTGAGGTTATTTAACTAATAAAACTGAAAATAACTCAACTAGATTGCTAAAATTTAGCAATCACACATGCATGACTGAACTCTAAGTCCACTAACTTGAATTTACTGAGCTAACATAGTGAAAAGAGCCATGTCACACTATTTAATTTCCTACAAGTTGTCCTATTGATCTGGAAATTCGATTTAATCAATTTGACTAAGGCTATAGTCAAATTGAGTCTTTCTTGCTACACTTTCTAACAGTAAGTTACATACATTTAAAATCTTAATTTGGACATTGTCTTGATATTAAACCATTAACCTGATGTTTTTGTGAAATTTTGACCCTAATAAGTCTAAAATTATGTCATATAATACTCTAATATTTGTCTACAATTCCATCAGCTTAACCAAGAGCTTATGTTCCAAGTTAAAGTTATGGTAATTTACCCAAAACTTGCTAATTCTTGGCCCTTTCTAGAGAGAAAACTTATATGAAATACCATGCGTCCAATATTTTTCATACAAGTGTGAAAATTGAAATTGAAACACTATGGTTTCTCCTCTTTTGAAAAAACTTACCAGCACTCAAATTAGATCTTTATACGATCAAATATGATTTTTTTACCTAGAACACTTATTTGAGACTAGTTGTAGGACTAATAAAAAACCCTAACTTCCATAGCTTGTATCTTGAAAATTATAGATAATGAAATTCTAATTTTTTTACCACGTGTTTTATGATATGTCTTCCCATGACCCTAAAATTTTGTTATCTGATATGTCCCCTAAAAAACTTACAATTTTTTTACCAAGAAGACCTATTTGAGACTAGTTTTAGGACCATTCAAAAACCCTAATTTCAATAAGTTATAACTATGGAATTATAGTGGATAAAAACCTATAATTTTACTATAATTACTTCACACTTTCTCTTCAAGTTATAAAAAAAAAGCATTGTCTAAAACTTCATAAAAAAAAGTTATAGAAAAGAATTCCAAGGTGACTTGTTTGGAGTGAAACCCTAGGATTGTATGTTTTGAAACCAAATGTTAGACACCAAACACCCAAATATCCTAAAAATAGAAAGATAAGTAATTCCACATCCTATAATAATATAGAATAATCAATGATAAGCCTCTTTAAGGGAGCAACCCCCTTTACAATATAAAAAAATTACAATATGAGATGACATCTTCTTTTTTTTAACCAGAATGGGAATTTTGTATTTATATGCAAGTTTGTGCTTGGATCACATCAAGTAAATAAGATGGTACATAACTATAACTTCAAATATATTTTTTATGATCCCTCTTATTCAACAGAACTACATATTCTCCCATAGGGACTCCAAATAGGACAACATAAAATTGGGTTTTGTAGGTATATACCTTACAAAGCTAACCCACCAAAAAACAAAATTTACATGCCATACTATAACTGAATTGTGATGCAATGCTTCGTAATTTTGTAATTCAAATCCATTTATCTCTAATGAATAGGAGAGGGCTTGCTTAAACCATTGATTTGTAAATCTCCCAATCTTAATTTACACCCTTCATTAGAAAATAATTCCACATCTTTATTAAGATAACAGAGAACATGGAAATATGTTATTGAAGAGAACCCTTTTTTTGCTTTCATAATACTTTCTAATTTTTAGACCCTTAGAGTGGATCCCTTCACTAAATTTTTAATAAGAAGGAGGAAGTCTTGCAAAACAATGAGAGAAGTCACTTGTCTTTATTTGGCTAATTGAATCCCCTGGTAGAGGGCATAAGATTTATCTTCGTTGTTTGACATGAATCTTGAGCCCCATGAATATTTTCCAATTTTAACTTCCTCAATACCATAGGGAACTCCTCACCCTACTACCACCCCTACCTTTTTGAAACCGCATCAAAATTGAAGATCAGTTCTTCTCATTATAGCTTCCAAGGTCATAATTCCACCACTGTCAATCTTAGCTTGTAAACTTCTTGAGAAATTTTGTAATTTCGTTCCATATTTGTAGGTGGTACGTCCAAATTATCATATTTTTAACAACATTTCATTTCAAGTGTGTCTAATCCCTAATGAGAGGAGTCATTAGAAAACTTTGAAGCCCCAAACTTAGAGCACAAAATAATAGCTTTCATGGTTGTAAAGTGTGGAAAATTTTCTAAATTATTGAAGACTACTTTATTTCTAGGTATCCATATTTACAGCAAATGAATTTTGGAAGTGATTCCCAATAATTTTTTAAAAAGGATTTCTAGGAAATCTCCTAGGATGATTTTTTGACCATGATGTAAAATACTCCTGAATTGAAGTTGGTCATTTTAAATAGTTTGAAGTGGAGCAAACACATCCAACCAAACCGTTTTTTTATATGAACACTCCAAAAAAAAATATTGGATAGATTCTGATTGTTGCTTGCAAAATGAATACCTTGAAGGACCTCGAATGCCCATCTTTCTCAAATTCTCAACAGTCAAAATATTTGTATGCACAAGAATCCAACAAAAGGAACTTATATTTTGATTGGCATTTTCTCTTTTTATCTTCGTCCAAGTATCGATCTGGGGGAGTTGGTTGAGGGAAGATAAAGGATGCATAACCTTCCTTTATTGAGTATGAATAATTCTTCCATTTAAGTTGATTTTCCTCCTCTTATAGTGCCACAGAGCACAACGAACTAGATTGTCTTGAAGTTTGTAAGACAAATGTTGCAAGTTTGGAGGGACTCCTCTAAGGTTCCATCCTACCCAATTTCCTTCTTTATCTGAATCTAAAAAATTTTCTAGTGTTGATTCACCTTAAGCACAGAAGAATTCTCTCAAAAGCATAAACTTAAATTACATTTCAAGGGCATCTTATCCATTATTTGATCCCTCCATAAAGGTTTCGAAAATACATATGAGCTAATCATAGGGGTCGATGGAATGAGTAGTTTCAAAACTGTCAAGCCTCCTTTAGGGGCTTAGATTAACCATAAGCATAAATCTTGTTCTATTCAATGATATTTTTCGTTAAGGACAACCTTCCACCAATCTTCTTCCAGAGTGATAAACCTCCATACTAAATTTTCTCCTATTTCTTTGTTTATAAGCATAGGGTATCTAATTTCAAATCCCCGATGGGTTTTTGGATACTTTAATATTACCCATTTTATCAAATGATTTTTTTTGTGCGAGAATGCTCTCATTCCCAAATAACCTTACAAATTTCCTTAGCCATCAAAAAGAGAACACTTTGTGGGGAAAGGACGGCAGTGAATTGGTACAAAGGGAGAGAAAAAAGAACTACTTTTATCACCACAATGTGTCTAGTTAAGTTGAGCTAGCAGACTCCTCTAGAAAAAAAATCATTTTAAATTTAACGATGATGTCCTCCCATGCTTACAATGAAAGTGATTAAAAACAAATAGGAATCCCTAAATATTTAAATCCTTTCCAAGATTCCATAGGGTGGAATCTCATTATACTTCCTATTTTCCTTTTCTTGTGAGAGGAAGCATTCCATAAATAAATATATGATTTTGATGAGTTTTTTGGACCTCCAGAGAAGTCCAAAAATTTATTAGAGACAAATTTAAATATTTTTGAAATTATTGTAGAAGCCTATCCTAAAAGGATGGTATCATCAACAAATTGAAAGTGAATTTTATTTTGTATTCCATGAACAAACTTGAGACCGGGTAGATGCGTAAGGCTTCTTTAAAACTCCAACCTTCTACTAAGAGAGTTAGCCATTATGATATATAAAAGTGGGGACAAAGGGAAACCTTGATGGAGGCCATGATAAGCATCATAGAATCTCATTGTATTTCCATTTACTAATCGTGATAACCAAGGTGATTTAATGCACAGGAAAACCTAATGTATAAGCATTTCATAAAAGTAAAATTTTGACATAACCTTGAATAAATAACCTTGTCTAACCCTATTAAAGGAATTAGCCATATAAATCTTGAGTATCATGCCTTGATATTCTTTTTCTTGACTAGAGTGAATTTCTTCCTGGCCTAGGATAATATTATCATATATTAGTCTCTTATGCATAAATCCCCCTTGGTTCTCAAAAATTAATTTTGAGAAAATAAATTTCAATTTTGAGGCCAAAATATTTGAAATGGCTTTATAAGAAAAATTACACAATGAGATAGGTATAAACCTAGCAAAAGAATATGGATTTGCTCCCTTTGGGACCAATTCTAGGAAATAAGTATCGATTATTCTATGCATGTCATTGTGTTTAAATGAGCAGTCAATCATTATACAAAAATCATATTTTAATACCTCCAAAAATTGATGATAAAAGTGAGTGGAAAACTTGTCCCGTAAAAGAGCTTTTTAGAAATTAAATGAGAACACCACCTTTTGGATTTCTTCCTCTGTAATTACCTTCATGAGCATTAAATTGTTTGCATGAGAAATAATTTCAGGGACATGATTTAGCATATATTATTTTTCCTCAAGGCTGGTAGGACCAACAGCATTGTACAACTCAACATAGTGGCAGACTGCATCATTTTTTATTTATTGAAACCCTGAATTTTATTCATGTTGATCATTGATTGCTTGATGTTATTTTTCCATATCATGTTTCTTTCTTGATTATGAAAAATACTTTGAATTCATATCTCCTGTCTGGAGCTATAGACTCCTAGATTTAAATATCCATTCTTCTTCCTCTTCTTTTAAAGCCTTATGAAAGGCTCTAAAATCTTTCTTCTCCCGAGTTAGCATCTCATAATTAATATGACCTTCCTTTATTTTTTACTAAACGGACTCCGTTCTCAATGATGTGCTTCTATACAAAATTGTTTTTCCATCCTCTACTCGTGAGCCCACTACTTCAAGGCTTCCTTGAGACACTATATCTTCTTCTTCGATATTGAAATAGGACTTCCTAGGACCTACACTCTCCAAAATTGTTTTATCGGGTTGTTAAAACCTTATTTTTGATCCTAAAGTGGGTTTGGTGAAATGGAATAATTTTATAATACTCATCATCTAAAATTTCAATTTCAATAGGGAAGTGGTCAAAATTTTTCCAAGGGAGAATGTGTGAGGATACCATGATATTTTTTTCGAAAAGGAATCAATAATAGGAAAGTGGTATGGTCTAGCAGTTATAGAGCTCGAGAAAAATGTCTTATTATTCCAAGTAAACTTGTTGGAGGTTGGTTTACCATCCAAAGAGTTTAGGTTTTGCATGAAGTCTTCCATAGTTTCTTGAAATTGACATCTTACTAGAGATCCACCTTTCTTCTCCCATTGATGTAGTGTAATGTCAAAATCCCCTCCAAAAATACACTCTGAACCAAAAGGGGAGTCTCCCAAATCCAATAAAGAAGCCCAGCACTCTAATTTTTCTCAAAAATGAATTAGCATGTATAGATTAAAAATAGAATATACATTATTAGAAGGAATATGCAGAAATTGTGTCCCAAGCCAAGGAGTGGAAGATCACTCATCCAATGATTTGAGTTAATATTAGGCCCATAATGTGCAAACTCCACCAAAGGGCCCATGAGAGCTCAGAAATAGGATCCCAATACCATGATATATTTTATGTTTTTTTTAAAGGATATCTTGATCCCCATTTTAGTCTCCTAAATCAGGAGGACTGGGGATTTCCCCTTCTTGATTCACCATATTCAACACCTCATAACTATTATTGTTCTCTTTTTTCCCATTTATTTTTCTAGTCCCTTCTCCATTTACCGAGCCAGATTTTGGGGGGAAAGTTGGTCCTTTCGCTTTGTTACCATTCTGATCATGTTGCCTTCATTGGTTGTTGTTTTAGATTGTTTGAGATCTTATTATTTTTTCTTGTTGTCATTTATCCCCCTCCTTGACTTGTTTTTATTGACCCTCCTTTTTTTCAGCTTCTTGCAAAGTTTCCATATTCATGACACACCTTGCATTTAAATGGAAGTTGGTTTTAGTAAACCACTTGGATGTGAGACCAAATATAAAAGCTCATATTTATGGCTGTTGGAAGTACCTTACCCATATCCACTTCCACATATATCCATTCGTAGGAAAATAAACCGTCATGTGGTTCAACTAGATCAATATATTTTCCCAAGGCATTACTAATGATTTTGAATGTGGTGTCATTCTAACAATGCAGAGGAAGCAAGGGAAGCTCAACCCAAACAGGAATTTTTTATGGCACATCACTTTCAGGACTAAAATATAGACTCCAACAATCTATATATAACCCTTAATCACCCATAAAGTACGGCCCACTTCGGAAAATCAAGTCTCAATCTGCCTTATTTTTGAAATATCTATCATTAATATTCCATATTGCAAATGAACCATCAAAATAAATCACGAAAATGACTAACTAATTTCCTTGAAGTTGGAAATTTGGAGTATCTTAAGATTCACACTTGAAAACCCAAATTTTTGAAGACATGCATCCACTTTAGCATAGAAAGCTCTCATAGTTTGTTATAATTCATATAATGCTTTGAAAAAAATTTACACTTTCTTTTCTTGTCCTAAAATTTCAAATTGGAGAGGTCGAGTCATGTAAACTTCCTATTGTTGGAGAATCTAGTATGGAAACTATTTAAATAATTTTTTCTTAACCTTGATAATTGGTTGTGAACTTTAGTTCTCTTCTTATTTTTGTATTGGATATTTTCATCAAACAATTATGAATATCAAAACAATAAAAATAATAGACACAAGAAGTAGGCTCCAAGCTAGGGAAAAACCCCTCCAAACAGGAAATCCAAAAATAATCTCTTCTCTTATTATAGAATCTACTTCAAATAAGAAAACCAAGACCCAAACCTCTATACCAAGACATTCTCCAAGCACCAAGTCAACCCTCCAAGAATCTCTTCCAAATAGGTCAAAGATCAACCAAGTCAACAATAGTCAATCCTCCTTCAACCAACTTAAAATATCAGCTTCAGCCCCCAACTTCATATCTACAACTTCAACCTACAATTATTGGCCTAGAAATAGCTGCAAAAACCCTAATTCCTTCACTATAATATTCCCAAATGGGAAAAGTAGGAATATAGTGCATAAAACTGGAAATATGCATAAATATAAAAGATCAAAGCATGAGATAATAGTGGATCCATTCCATTATTATTATAACAGCAAAATAGGTACAAGATCTTGAGGAAAAGATCACTCAAGTTGGCCAAATAAGCCTCTCATGAAAGCATACACCTAGATCTAAAATGTTGTTAATACAGGAAATACATGAACCCAGAAAAATGCGTTGTCTAGGAGAGAATAGTAGTTGAAAGATATAAAAATATATTGTTTCCAATATAATGCTCCAAAAATTCCAAGGCTAGAGATCCATGCTCCAAAACAAGATTCCAGGACAACCCAGGAAAGGTTTCCGGAAATACACACTATACAAAATATAGCAGATTTGGCCCAAGGGCTGAATAATCTCTACAAATAAATCACTGATGGGAGATGGCTGATCTGATATACAAGATGGTTGATCCTCCTCCAACAGATCTCCTAAATGAAGGGTTGATCCCCACACAGGAAACCTAAACACTCCAAATAGGGCAATAATCCCATTGTTGTAGCTGCTCTCCAAAATAACGCAGTCCCTGCAGGAAACTACATTGTAGCTAATGACTGCTACTTGGCCTAGTGCCAAAATATGTATTGAAGCCTTGAATTCTTCCTCACAAGACTCTGGAAGAAAGGATGATCCCTCCAATGGAAAACTAGCTCAAAAATTGGAGATTTCTCTCCTCCACTGCTACACCCCTGCAACACAACCCAAATCTAAACAGAATTTTGTTGTACATGAGAATGAAGCTTGGCCAAATTCCTAATTGTGGAAGTATAGTGCAAAATCCTCCAAGAGCTCCTCAACGGAAGAGGTGGGATTCTCGATCAGGAAAACCCTGTGCTAAACAACACATGCAATCTTAGCTAAACAACTGAAGAAAGCTATATGTCTAAAAAGACCATATATCAAAATACAAAATATACCAAGATGAATAATATGGCTGCCATCCTTTTCCTTAGATGACATAATAACTGAAGTACACAAGTTGAGCCAAGATTATGCTCTGATACCACTGTAATATTCCCAAATGGGAAAATTAGGAATATTGTGCATAAAACTAGAAATATGCAGAAATATAATAGATCAAAGCATGAGACAACAATGGATCCATTCCATTATGATTATAACAGAAAAATAGGTATAAGATCTTGAGGAAAATATCATTCAAGTTGGCCAAATAAGCCTCTCATGAAAGCATACACCTAGATCTAAAATGTTATTAATACAGGAAATACGTAAACCCAGAAAACTATGTTGTCTAGGAGAGAATAGCAGTTGAAAGATATAAAAATATATTGTTTCCAATATAATGCTCCAAAAATTCCAAGGCTAGAGATCCATGCTCCAAAACAGGATTCCAAGACAACCTAGAAAAGGTTTCTGGAAATACACACTATACAAAATATAACAGATTTGGCCCTAGGGCTGAATAATATCTTCAAATAAATCACTGATGGGAAATGGCTGATCTGATATACAAGATGTTTGATCCCCGTCCAACAAATCTCCTAAATAAAGGGTTTATCCCCACACAAGAAACCCCAACACTCCAAATAGGGCAATAATACCACTGCTACAGCTGCTCTCCAAAATAACGCAGTCCCTGCAAGAAAATGCGTTGTAGCTAATGACTGCTACATGGCCTGGTGTAAAAATATGTATTGAAGCCCTAAAGTCTTCCTCACAAGCCTCTGGATTAAAGGATGATCCCTCTAATGGAAAACTAGCTCAGAAATTGGATATTTCTCTCCTCCACTGCTACACCCCTACAACACAACCCAACTCTAAACAAAACTGCATTGTGCATGAGACTGCAGCTTGGCCAAATTCTTGGTTGTGGAAGTATAGTGCAAAATCCTCCAAGAGCTCCTCAATGGAAGAGGTGTGATTCCTAATCAGGAACGGCCTGTGCTAAATAGCACATGCAATCTTAGCTAAATAGCTGAAGAAAGTTATATGTCTAAACAAACCATATATAGAAATATAAAATATACCAAGATGAATAATATCGCTTCCATCCTCTTCCTTTTATAAGATATGAGCTTCCAAACCGAAACCCCCATCCATTAATGGGACTAATTCCTTGCATTGTGTCTCCATCTAAAACTGTGTTGTCCCTCCATTAATGTCCACTCCTCCATGACAGCATTGTTGATTTGGTCAAATTTGACCCAGTCCACATGTTTTAGCCCCTGTTCATACCTTAGGGTGCTTTATTAAGCTGAAAAGATGCTTCACTTTCACATGAGAAGTGGTTTTTATTCACAATAAACAGATTTATGGGTCTCCCTACCCATTTATATACCTATCTAAGTGACAAAACAAACTTTAATATTCCAATTAGCTGCAAGCTAATTTAGGAATATTACAGTCCTCCCCTCCAAAATGTTGCTTGTACTCAAGAAACTACAAGAATACTGCAAAATCTCCAACGGATATGTTTCCTCCTAGGAATACAAGTTTTCTTTTGGTGGATAAAGAAAATAGCTTTCATCATGAAAAAGTGGGAGATATATGGAAAGAGTTATATGTTGTCCATTAGCCTCCTCAAGGCATGGGAGATGGTAAAAATTGGGTGCCTTAGTCCCCATGATAAACTTCATTCTCCATGCTATCATCCAAACAAAGTGAGCCATCCTTGGTAGCTCATAGAAACAATCACCAATCCCCTGCTTATGAAATGTGTAGGGGCTGCATGGCTAAAAGTGAGAGATAATATTGTTCAACTTATACTATCTCTCTCTCCATTTATGATAAATTTGGAGTTTTTGATCTTGTGTTGCAATAATATAGTCCTCGTGAAGCCAAAAGATACTTGGAATCTCATGATCCCACTCATTGGTTCTAGGAAGCCTTCTTGCCTAATCCTTCGTGCATATAGTGAATAGAGTGTCATCACCATATGGGCTCCAAAATAAATATGGACTAAGTGTCATATGACATCTTGGATGGTGACAATAGTCCCTCAATTGAGGCCAGCGATGTTCTTCTTCTTGCTGTCCCAAAACATGATATGATAAGCGGCCATCCAACCACCTTTTTGTTGTCATAAGCTTCTCAAAATCTTGAAAATAGTAGAGGACATTAGGTGTTGGCTGAATATGATCCAAGAAAAACATATCTTGCCCAAAGTCCTCCATAAAGTGGTCATCTCCATCATTGAATGTAGTCCCAAAAGGACCATGAAATCCACAAATAGGTTTCCTCTCTTGTGGAGCAATGTGTTGCAAATGCATGGTAAATGAGTGCACATACATTGTTAGTTGATAAATAAGCATCAAAACACAATCTTTACCATATATTGTAGACAGTTTGGTGAAGAGGTCCATAGATGAGTCTTCATGTCTCTTCATCAAAAGGGGAAGTGATTGAAGCAACCTTTCAAGGTGGTTTCTTTCCTCCTCATACATAAAACAAGCTACATATCTCCTGATATGTTGGTGCGCATCTTCTTTGAGATGCTCCCAATAGAATCCCTCCATGATGGTGTGATACGTCTCAATAAAGTCTACATGTCTTGAAGAGAGTGCCTCATATGCTGCATGTAGAATCTTCTTCTTGAGCTTGGAGTCTCTAGTCAAGTAGATATGATCATGGAAATAAATGACTCCATCAACCACTCTATAACTCCCATCTATAACTTGCCCATCAAGAACCTTACATGTGAAGAGGTTATTGGAATATTCCACCAATAGTTGGGAATCCCAATATGGATTTAGGCTTCCCAACAATGACAGCGTTGTAGAAATATGAAATGAAGCTCCTGCCACATCATAACTCTCCTCTTTGACATGCTCAATGCCAAAGCCACATGTTGGAGTATTGTTACCCCACTTTTGTTGCCTCCCTTGCATCTGATCTTGCCTAAGACAAGATTCAAGTACATGGAGGTCAACCTCCTCTTGGAAGGAATTTCCCCTCCAAAACTTTCATAGTTTTTCCAATGCATGCAAGAGTGTTAATAACCTCTTGTCATATTCAGAAATATTCCTCATGTGTGGAGGTATCATTTGCTGCTCCAAGGCTATGGAGTGGCCATTTGACACCATGCTCATGTCATCATAGATTTCTAAACCATCTTTCAGCACAAATAGTTGAGTGGGAGATAGAAATGTCCATATCAGCAAATTGCTCACTCCTCCTTTGAACCCATCAAAGGTTCTCTGTGTTGTGCTAGCTCCTCCCAAGGCTCCTTCCCTAGCCAAATATATCAATGTTGCACCATGTTGAGAGAACTCTTTATTCATCTTCCAATCAGGGGGTCTCCCTGGTGGAATGCCTCCATGTAATGAAATATCAAGGCCTAGAGCAGGCTGTATATGTGAGTGGACTAATTTGTTCTTGTCCTCACTACACAAATCCTCCTGCCTCTTTTGTGCATCAATCTTCTGAAATAGAGAGGGGTGTGTGCTCCTCATCATATGATTCTTGTCCTCCCCTTTATCTCCTTTTATCTTCAATATCTCACAATCTGTCAATGATGGCACATGCTGCACATGGACTGTGCCCTGATCTCCATATGTGAGATTATTTGGAACTCCTTGCAAGAGTACAAGAGTTTCTCTCTTTGGAGCAAATGCTCCATCTTCCTCTTCATGAGGTACTAGAGTTGCTACTGTTGTGACAGTGTTGTTAACTCTTTTCTTTCCTTCCCCTTCATCATGAATGGAGGTTGCCTCATCACCATTTAAGAGGTTATTTTTTTAGTTCCTCCATGTCTTCCCTTTGAGAAGAGAGCTCTTTCTGAAATGGGGTCTTCCCTTTGAGAAGAGAGCTCTTTCTGAAATGGGGATCTTGCCTCTAGCAAGGTATTATGCACATTTTTAATCCCCTCAATAGTTTTTTGAAATGGAGTTGGATTTATAGATCCTTCCAACTCATGCAAAGGTTTTTTTAGTGTATGCTTGGCTAGCTCAACCAAGGAAGTTTCAGAATGTTTTTCATCAAATCTCTTTACTAACTTCCTAGTGAACCTTGCATAAGTAGACATATTTTCATATTTTAACGAAGAAGATTCATAAGACCACCAGGAATAAGCCTTACCTTCAAGGTGTAGTGCTGCTACTATAATGGCTTCATCTTCTGAAACTTGGTGTTGCTACAAATAGGTGTCTAGCTCCTCCACCCAAGCCCTAGCTGAACATTTAGGTGACCCATCAAAAGTAGATAGAAAAAATCTACCCCCATCATGTTTCTTGCACCTTGTGCTTCTATCATGGTTACTGGGTTTTCTATCCTCCTTGATCTTGCAAAACCCTTGGAAGTTTAGATGATCTCTAAATCTTTGAGTTTGAGATTCATACTCTTCAAGATAGTCACCCAGAGTCTCCTCCTTTTGGTACATCTCCTTCCTCCATCTCTCTTGCTATGACCCTAGCCATAGCACCACATTGTATATCTAATGGTGTATTTGAATGCTCACACCCATGATGCGAAAAATCTGGAGCTTCCTTCATCTATAATCTCTATTGGAGAATCTCTCCATTCTCATCTCTTTGATGTCTCTGCTAATGCACTGCATAGATTGAAGAAGAAGTTTTGAGAACTCCTTCCCTCCTGAAAATGAGTTTTTTCCTTCATCTCTTATGCAGATCTTCTCATTCCCATGAGAAGCCTCCTTAGATGACATAATGGCTGAAGTACACATATTGAGCCAAGATTATGCTCCGATACCACTGTAATATTCCCAAATGGGAAAAGTAGGTATATTGTGCATAAAACTAGAAATATGCAGAAATATAATAGATCAAAGCATGAGACAACAATGGATCCATTTCATCATGATTATAACAGAAAAATAGGTACAATATCTTGAGGAAAAGATCATTCAAGTTGGCCAAATAAGCCTCTCATGAAAGCATACACCTAGATCTAAAATGTTGTTAATACAGGAAATAGATGAACCCATAAAACTACGTTGTCTAGGAGAGAATAGCAGCTGAAAGATATAAAAATATATTTCTGCTGATAGAATGCTCCAAAAATGCCAAGGCTAGAGATCCATGCTCCAAAACAGGATTCCATGACAACCCAAGAAAGGTTTCCGGAAATACACACTATACAAAATATAGTATATTTGGCCCAAGGGCTGAATAATATCTACAAATAAATCACTGATGGGAGATGGTTGATCTGATATACAAGATGATTGATCCTCCTCCAAAAGATATCATAAATTAAGGGCTGATCCCCACACAGGAATCCTAAACGCTCCAAATAGGGAAATAATCCTATTGTTGCAGTTGCTCTCCAAAATAACGTAGTCCCTGCAGGAAACTGTATTATAGCTGATGAATGCTACTTGGCCTGGTGCCAAAATATGTATTGAAGCCTTGAAGTCTTCCTCATAATCCTCCAGATGAAAGGATAATCCCTCCAATGGAAAACTAGCTCAAAAATTAGAGATTTCTCTCCTCCACTATTGCACCCCTGAAACAACACAACTCTAAACATAATTGTGTTGTATATGAGACTAAAGCTCAGTCAAATGCTTGATTGTGGAATTATAGTGCAAACTCCTCCAATATCTCCTCAATGGAAGAGGTGGGATTCCCGATCAGGAACACCCTGTACTAAATAGCACATGTAATCTTAGCTAAATAGCTGAAGAAAGCTATATGTCTAAACAGACAATATATCCAAATATAAATATACCAAGATGAATAATATATCTGCCATCCTCTTCCTTTTATAAGATATGATCTTCCAAACCCTAAGCCCCATCCATTAATGGCACTACTTCCTTGCATTGTGTCTCCATCTAAAACTGCATTGTCCCTCCATTAATGTCTACTCCTCCATGACAGTGTTGTTGATTTGGTCAAAGTTGACCCAGTCCACATGTTTTAGTCCCTATTCACACCTTAGAGTGCTTTATTAAGCTGAAAATATGCTCCACTTTCACATGAGAAGTGGTTTTTATTCACAATAAAGATATTTATGGGTCTCCCTACCCATTTATTCACCTATCTAAGTGACAAAACAAACTTTAATATTCCAATTGGCTGCAAGCTAATTTAGGAATATTACATTCACAAGTGTGAGAGAATATGGCTCAAAATCGGATCTTTCTTCCCCTTCCTGATTTCTTCTTGCTTCATTAACCTTCTCTCTTGCTTCCTTCTTGTTCATTGCTTCATATCGAAATTGTTTCTTGTGAATATTGAATTGGTGACAAATAACGTCAAATTTTATTTTATATATATGCCTTTCATGAGGTCGAATACCCCTCCCTAGGGCGACTTCTTAATGGTAGGGCAAACTTGTGCTTAGAGGCTTAATTTTACTTTCTAGACTAAAAATAAATTATTTTACAAGTTACAACTTTCCCAATATGATTTTATACAAATGATATTGACTCTCTTGAGTCATGACAATAATTCTTATGACTTCAAAAATCCTAGAAGCATGAATAACATGCTTAACCTAGTTGACCAATCAAAAGAAGCATGAAACCCATGTTTGAAAATAATATTTTTTATTTATTATTTTTATTTTTACATAAGATATACATAATGACAGGAGTCCAATGACAATTATGAAGATTGAAACTAGTTACATTTTCCAACACTCCCTCTTAACTAGGGAGGTATTCATAATTGTACAACTGGTACAAGGATATTCTCAAACTTAAGAGTTCTCATAAGAAGAGTTGGATTGGTAAGCCATATTTAAGAATCAATATCATAACCATCATTGTCAACATAGTAAGGCCTTAACTAAAAATCTCTTCTCATATCAGAGCATAATGTTGGGAGGATTTATGTGAGATACAACACTACCTCTCAAGGTACATACCCTATGCGGATGTTCACTAGGTATATCCTTTTAAGACTATTCTTATCTTGGATTCCCAATCCTCAAACAATATCGGTCCTCTTCGACCACTCTTGTCTTGGATACCTATTAAATCCTCAAAGAGTTTCAGTCAACATGTCTACTTCCTATCTTGGATTCTTTATCATCAAGGAGTATTAATCATATTTGATTATCCAATCTTCCATTCTCCTTCCTAGTGCCTTGACTAAGATTTAGGGTTGTTAGTCCTGGTCTAGTGCATGACACATAGATAATATGATGTCTTTTAACATTATTTCCTCTCAACTTAGAGAGGATATCCTCATTCCCTCTTGATTAGGGAATATATCATTGCTCCTTTTCAAGCATTCAAGTAGACTTATTTACTCCATATCAAATATATAGTAGATTATTTACTTCATTTTTAATTTGGAATTCATAACCACAAGCTTTTTGGATTGTATTTATAAATATATTAACTACTAGTTCTTCATGGATATCTTCAAGTAGTAGTTGCATGGCTCCTCCTTTCTTTTGAATCTCATCATATAGAGATTCTACCTTCCTGGATATTATGGAGCCATCTTCTTCTTTTAAGATTATGACAGGGTTTAAGCCATCAACCTTACATATCACTTTCCTCTAGTCATCATCAATGAAGGCATTATATTAAGTCTATCATAGCTCCCTCTAAACATGAAATTAATATTCATTGTTATCGAAACATGAACATCAAGTTATCTTCTTATACAACTACATTTCAATCCAAAGATGATGATACGGTAAACATCTTGACTACATAATTCGTTAATTATTTCCAAAACCATTTACTCAATCCATATGTTCTTTGAATTGAGTTTAACACCAATAGTTGAACTTTCCTCAACTGCCATTAGAAATTTCTACAGTATTCTTCCAGGTAGCCAAATTATATATCAACCAAATAACCAATACCAAAATATTAATATTAGAATTACAATAATCATGATGGCCTTGAATCCTTTGAGATAAACACCCTTCCACATGATCCATATCCATATTTTACAATAATCCTTCTCCATGAATTAACTTTTATCTGAGGTATCCATGGATCGAATCGATTGGAAAGCTACAATATCTTCCTTGGAGTTGTCATTCTTAAGTCTCTTTCTCTCTTCCAGAGACCATACTTGATGTTGTTCAAAACCATTCTACTTATGCCAAGATATTTTGCAAGAGAGTTTTGATCTTTAGCAATTTTTAATAATACCAAACTTCTTCTTCCATGCCATATTTTATGTTGTTTTTGAAGGACCTCTTGATCCCCATTTTAGTCTCCTAAATCGGGAGGACTAGGGCTTTCTCCTTGTTTATTAAGGAATTTGCTTCTTCCATTTTTTTTTTCTGATCCTAATCCCTTGCAATTCTATGAGATAGCCTTCATTATTCACTACTAGTGCGACTAACCCCTTATGAAGGGGTTGAGTTTCCTCCTTTCTTGATTTTCCTATACGCTTTGAGCTTTAGGTCAAAAATCAATTAGGTGCCTAATTATTTATCTTTTTCTACTTTCCCTTTTTTAATCTCTCAGTTAATCTTCCTTCCAACCTTCCTATGAAGTCGATCCTATTCTTTTTACTTCCTTACCTATGATTTCTCATAAATAAAGATATCAAAGGTAGGTCTTAGATTATTATTTCTAGGATAGAGGAACTCTTTATCAACTGAGTAAGACTCTTTCTCAGGTTTCACAAGGACTAGTTCATCCTTAAGAGGCGACATGTTCTCACCATTCTGCTCCATGATTGACTTTGTTACTGATTTTAGGTTGATTCCTTAAGGGGATGGAGAATTATTCTATGGTATTTCCCCTTCTTGATTCACTATATTCAATTCAACACCTCATAACTATTATTATTCTCTTTTCTCCCATTTATTTTTCTAGTTCCTTCTCCATTTACCGGGCCAGCTTTTGGGGGAAAAGTTGGTCCTTTCCCTTTGTTACCATTCTGATCATGTTGCCTTCATTGGTTGTTGGTTTATATTTTTTGAGCTCTTATTATTTTTTCTTGTTTTCATCTATCCCCCTCCTTGACTTGTTTTTATTGACCCTTCTTTTTTTTCAGCTTCTCGCAAAGGTTCAATATTCAAGACACACCTTGCATTTAAATGGAAGTTGGTTGTAGAAAACCTCTTGGATGTGAGACCAACTATAAAAGCTCATATTTATGGTTGTTGAAAGTACCTTACCCATATCCACTTCCATACATATCCATGCACAGGAAAATAAACCATTATGTGGTTCAACTAGATCAATATATTTTCCCAAGGCATTACCAATGCTTTTGAAGGTGGTGTCATTCTAACAATGCAAACGAAGCAAGGGAAGCTTCACCCAAATAGGAATTTTCAATGGCACATAACTTTCATGATTAAAATATAGACTCCAAAAATCTATATATAAACCTTAATCACCGATAAAGTAGGACCCACTTTAGAAAATTAAGTCTCTATCTGCCTTATTTTTGAAGAAGAAGGTGAAAAAACCCTTCTCACAAAAGGAAGACAAGACGAAAGCCTTAATCATTGGCTTATAATCTTTATCCACCCAAATCCTCTTAAAAAATAGAGAAGGATCAAACCCCATAAATATACCAAGTAGGTTGTGCTCTGCAAGTTGCAGATCCCAAGACCTCACCTAGGGTACATATACCTCCATGTTGAGAATTTCCTCTAAATTCTTAACAAAGAAATTTAGCTTCACCCTCTGGTATTTTATCATGTTAGCTATGAGATAGTTGAAGGCCTTAATGTTTGGAGCTGATGGGGGGTTGGAAGTATAGACACTCAGAGCTTATTTCCATCTAGTTGTAGAAAACTTAGAGTGCTTCATAAATCCTTGAATTCTCATTTCAAATTATATAAGATGAAACAATAATTTTTAATTCTAGTTTACAAGATGAGATGATATATAAAACGAGGTCTTGGCATATATATGAGGTAAAGGGTAAAATTACAATTAAAAGGTCTATTTGACCACATTAATATAATTATAGGAATGTAACAACTCAATATATATGGATCAAAAATTGTGCTAATGAATATTAACAATCAAGAACAACAAAAAGAATTCTAAATCAAATCTAAATCACCCTCACTCATAACTCCCAACCACATTTTTTAACATGATGCTTCCCAAGATGAAATATATTCTAACTTTACTATTGAATTTGAAATTGTTCCACGTTTCTTTTAACCTTGTGATATTATGATAGATCCCATATTCATTAAATACCTTGAAGTGTAATCTAATTCATGAATCTCTTCAGAAAAAATCTACATTTGAGTATGCAATAAATTTTTTGTTCCTTTTGTACCCAAACCTAAAATCCTATGTTCCTTGAAGATATAAAAGTGCCTTTTTAGCTAAATTACAATGAATTTCTTTGGGTTCTTGGATATACTCAGAAAGGATGTTTATTACCAATAATAAGTATACACAATTGTTTCTCAAGTAGTTAAATTTCCAACCAATTACCAATAGCTAGTATTTATAAAAAATCCCCCCCCCCCCCCCTTCAAACTTTGAATTTTTTAAGTTTTTTTTCATGAGAGTAAGAGAAAGTTTACATTATTCCATTCCAAAATTCTTCAATAATTGTCATGCATATTTAGATTGAGAAATAAATATGCTCTTATCGTTTTTCATTACTTCAACTCCAAATAGTAATGAGGTAAGCCCAAATTAGTCATCTCAAAACCTATTCTAAGTTCATGTTTGACTTGAAATATCTATCATCAATATTCCATATTCCAAATGAACCATCAAAATACATCACGAAAATGACTAAGTGATTTCCTTGAAGTTGGAAATTCAGAGTATCTTAAGATTCACACTTGAAAAAACCAAATTTTTGAAGACATGCATCCACTTTAGCATAGAAAGCTCTCATAGTTTGTTATAATTCATATAATGCTTTGAAAAATTTGAACACTTTCTTTTCTTGTCCTAAAATTTCAAATTGGAGAGGTTGAGTCATGTAAACTTCCTCTTGTTGAAGAATATAGTATGGAAACTATTTAAATAAATTCTTCTTAACCTTGATAATTGATTGAGAGCTTTAGTTCTCTTCTTATTTCTGTATTGGATATTTTCATAAAATAATTATGAAGATCAAAGAAATAAAAACAATAGACACAATAAGTAGGCTCCAAACCAGGGAAAAACCCCTCCAAGCAGGAAATCCAAAATTAATCTCTTTTCTTATTATAGAATCTACTTCAAATGAAAAAACTAAGACCCAAACCTCTAGACCAAGACATTCTCCAAGCACCAAGTCAACCCTCCAAGAATCTCTTCCAAATAGGTCAAAGATCAACCAATTCAACAATAGTCAATACTCCTTCAACCAACTTCAAATCTTAGCTTCAGCCCCTAGCTTCATATCTGCAACTTCAACCTACAATTATTGGCCTAGAAATAGCGGCAGAAACCCTATTTTCTTCACACATGTGTTGGGAAACCAGCTCCAAAAATAGAAGAAAAGAGATATTAATGCCTTAGAGGGGGCAACCTCCAATACATTACATACATGAACAATTCTTGGATGATACAAATGACAAAACCTCCTTTCTATATATAAGAGTCCATGGGGCCAAAATGTAATCCTAGTGGGGCCACAATGTAACCCTAGCTGACCTAACAATAATAATGTATGGGCACAATAATAACAATATGGGGGTTACAGGGGTACAAAAATAAAAATAAGGGGGGCTAAACTAACATAATAAGGGACTATACTATTAATATAGGGACTTCACATGCCCCTCTCCTTCAAAAAAGTGTTGTCCTCAAAGCTTGAGTAGCTCTGGGTGCTTCTGTATAAAATTCTCATCCTCCCATGTAGAATCTTCCGTGGGTAAGTTCTTCCACTTGATGAGATACTCTGAAATTAATTGCTTTCGTAGCTGTCGAGTTCTTGTTTCTGTGACCGCTTCAGGTTCCAATATGATTTTTCCTTCCTCATCAAGTTCTGGCAATATTGTTTGAACTGGAAGATTTTCACCTATAAACTTCTTTAAGCATGAAACATGGAAAACTGGATGCACTCATGAAGAAGTAGGAAGCTCCAATTTGTATGCCATAGTACCAATCTTTTGCAACACCTTGTAAGGACCATAGTACTTTGGCGATAATTTATTATCCTTCTTAGCTTGCTTGAGGGACATTTGTTTGTATGGTTGTAGCCGTAAAAATACCCAATCTCCGACATCAAAACTTCTCTCGCTGCGATGTTGATCTGCCTGTTGTTTCATTCGATTTTGTGCCAAATTCAGGTTATCCTTTAAGAGTTGGAGAAATTCTTATTGATGCTCGATGTGATCTTCCACTGCTTGAACCTTCGAATTTTCTCTTAAAGATGATGTGATGGATGGTGGATGATATCCATAAAGTGCCATAAATGGGGTCATTTTTGCTGCAGTATGGAAGGAAGTGTTATACCACCATTCAGCGAGAGGTAACCACTCGACCCATTGTGTTTGTTTATCAGATACAAAACAACGAAGATATCCTTCCAAAAATTTATTTACTATCTCAGTTTGACCATCGGATTGAGGATGATACGATGAGCTATGAGCTAATTGAGTACCCAAACAAGAAAATAACTCCTTCCAAAAATTTCCAGTAAAAATGGGATCTCTGTCGCTCACAATAACCCTTGGGCTTCCATGTAGCTTTTGAATTCTGTCCATAAATGTAGTAGCAACTGTACTTGCTTTAAATGAATGAGATAATGCACAAAAGTGTGCATACTTGGTAAGTCTATCAACTACCACCATGATGACACTCTTTCCTTCGGACTTAGGTAAACCCGTGATAAAATCCATTGAAATCTCCTCCCAACGTTGACTTGGAATGGATAAAGGTTGTAGAAGTCCTGGGGTCTTAATTGTTTCCACTTTATTCTGCTGGCAAACCAAACATTCCGCCACAAACTTTTGAATATCGGATTTAAGGCCATCCCAAAAAAATTCTTTCTTCACCCTGTGGTAAGTTTTTAAAAATCCTGAGTGTCCTCCTAAAGGAGAAGTGTGCAATTCCAGAAGAATATTTTGTTTTAGTTGGGAATTCTTACAAAGATATAAGCGATCTTTATACCATAAGGAATCATTTTTCCAACTAAATGTATTAGATGTACTAGGATCTTGCTGCAACTTTTGAATGAGTGTCCACACTTCTTTGTCCTTCTTCCATTCATCCCTTGCTTCGGCTATCCAATCTGGTTGGATAATAGAAATGGCACAAAGCAATGCTTCCACCTCTTCAATATTTCTTGAGAGTGCATCTGCAACAACATTTAGCTTCCCTTTATTGTAGATTATTTCAAATTCATAACCCAACATCTTTGTGACCCATTTTTGTTGCTCTTCTGAAGATAGTCTTTGTTCCAAAAAGAGTTTAAGACCATCATGATCAGTTTTTACCTTGAAGTGTCTTCCCATTAGGTAAGGTCGTCATTTCTTTAGTGCATGCAGTATTTCTAACATTTCCTTCTCATAAATAGCTTTCTGTAAATACTTTTAGATCCTCAATATCTGAAATTAGGCCCTGTAGTAGTCCTCTGAAGCTTCTTTCAAATGCCACAGGTCTAACTTGATTTGGATTCTTCAAGGAAAATTTATGTCCAATCTCCCACAATGACCTAATTATGGACTAGTTCAGTAGAGCGAACTTGCACGACTTTCCATGTGTCACTATTTTCTCCACGTGTCACATGTGAGAGAATATGGCTCAAAATTGGATCTTTCTTCCCCTTCTTTATTTCTTCTTGCTTCATTGACCTTCGCTCTTTCTTCCTTCTTGTTCATTGCTTCAGATCGAAATCATTTCTTTTGAATATTGAATTTCTGGCAAATAAGTTCGAAGTTGATTTTATATATATGCCTTTCATGAGGTCGAATACCCCTCCCTAGGGCGAATTCTTGATGGTAGGTCCAACTTGTGCTTGGAGGCTTAATTTGACTTTCTAGACTCAAAATAAATTATTTTACAAGTTACAACTTTCATAATAGGGTTTTATACAAATGATATTGACTCTCTTGAGTCATGACAATAATTCTTATGACTTAAAAAATCCTAGAAGCATGAATAACATGCTTAACCTAGTTGACCAATCAAAAGAAGCATGAAACCCATGTTTGAAAATAATATTTTTTATTTATTCTTTTTATTTTTACATAAGATATACATAATGATAGGAGTCCAATGAAATTTATGAAGATTGAAACTAGTTACATTTTCCAACACTCCCTCTTAACTAGGGAGATATTCATAATTGTACAACTGGTACAAGGATATTCTCAAACTTAAGAGTTCTCATAAGAAGAGTTGGATTGGTAAGCCATATTTAAGCATCAATATCATAACCATCATTGTCAACATAGTAAGGCCTTAACTAAAAATCTCTTCTCATATCAAAGCATAATGTTGGGAGGATTTATATGAGATACAACACTACCTCTCAAGGTACATACCCCATCCAGATGTTCACTAGGTATGTCCTTTTAGGAATATTTTTATCTTGGATTCCCAATGCTCAAACAATATCGGTCCTCTTCAACCACTCTTGTCTTGGATACCTGTTAAATCCTCAAAGAGTTTCAGTCAACATGTCTACTTCCTATCTTGTATTCTTTATCATCAAGGAGTATCAATCATATTTTATTATCCAATCCTCCATTCTCCTTCCTAGTGCCTTCACTAAGACTTATGGTTGTTAGTCCTGGTCTAGTGCATGAAACATATATAATATGATGTCTTTTAACATTATTTCCTCTCAACTTAGAGAGGAGATCATCATTCCCTCTTGATTAGGGAATATATCGTTGCTCCTTTTCAAGCATTCAACGAGACTTATTTACTCCATCTCAAATATATAGTAGATTCTTTACTTCCTTTTTAATTTGGAATTCATAACCACAAGCTTTTTGGATTGTATTTATAAATATATCAACTACTAGTTCTTCATGGATATCTTCAAGTAGTAGTTGCATGGCTCCTCCTTTCTTTTTCATCTCATCATATAGAGATTCTACCTTCATGGATATTATGGAGCCATCTTCTTCTTTTAATATTATGATAGGGTTTAGGCCATCAACCTTACATATCACTTTCCTCTAGTCAGCATCAAAGAAGGCATTATATTAAGTCTATCATATCTCCCTCTAAACATGAAATTAATCTTCATTGTTATCGAAACATCAACATCAAGTTATCTTATTATACTACTACCTTTCAATCCAAATATGTTGATACAGTAAACATATTGACTACATAATCCGCTCATTATTTCCAAAACCATTTACTCAATCCATATGTTCCTTGAATTGAGTTTAACACCAACAGTTGAAATTTCCTCAACTGTCATTTGAAATTTCTACAGTGTTCTTCCAGGTAGCAAAATTATATATCAACCAGATAACCAATACCAAAATATTAATATTATAATTACATTAATCATGATGGCCTTGAATCCTTTGAGATAAACACCCTTCCACATGATCCATATCCATATTTGACAATAATCCTTCTCCATGAATTAAATTTTATCTGAGGTTTCCATGGATCGAATCGATTGGAAAGCTACAATATCTTCCTTAGAGTTGTCATTCTTAAGTCTCCTTCTTTCTTCCAGAGACCATACTTGATGTCGATCAAAACCATTCTACTTATGCCAAGCTATTTTGCAAGAGAGTTTTGATCTTTAGCAATTCAAAATCATACCAAACTTCTTATTCCATGCCATATTTTATGTTGTTTTTGAAGGATCTCTTGATCCCCATTTTAGTCTCCTAAATCGGGAGGACTGGGGCTTTCTCCTTGTTTATTAAGGAATTCGCTTCTTCCATTATTTTTTTCTGATCCTAATCCCTTGCAATTATGTGAGATAACCTTCATTATTCACTACTAGTGCGAGTAACCCCTTGTGAAGGGGTTGGGTTTCCTCCTTTATTCATGTTCCTATATGCTTTGAGCTTTAGGTCAAAAATAAATTAGGTGCCTAATTATTTATCTTTTTCTACTTTCTCTATTTGAATCTCTCGGTTAATCTTCCTTCCAACTTCTTATGAAGTCGATCCTATTCATTTTACTTCCTTACCTATGATTTCTCATCAACAAAACTATCAAAGGTAGGTCTTGGCGTATTATTTCTGGGATAGAGGAACTCTTTATCAACTGAGTAAGACTCTTTCTCAGGTTATACAAGGACTAGTTCATCCTTAAGAGGCGACATGTTCTCACCATTCTGCTCCATGATTGACTTTGTTACTAATTTTAGGTTGATTCCTTAAGGGGATGGAGAATTATTATATGGTATTTCCCCTTCTTGATTCACTATATTCAACACCTCATAACTATTATTGTTCTCTTTTCTCTCGTTTATTTTTCTAGTTCCTTCTCCATTTACCAAGCCAGCTTTTGGGGGGGAATTTGGTCCTTTCACTTTGTTACCATTCTGATCATGTTGCCTTCATTGGTTGTTGGTTTATATTTTTTGAGCTCTTATTATTTTTTCTTGTTTTCATTTATCCCCCTCCTTGACTTGTTTTTATTGACCCTTCTTTTTTTTCAGCTTCTCGTAAAGTTTCAATATTCAAGACACACCTTGAATTTAAATGGAAGTTGGTTGTAGCAAACCTCTTGGATGTGAGACCAACTATAAAATCTCATATTTATGGTTTTTGAAAGTACCTTACCCATATCCACTTCCATACATATCCATGCACAGGAAAATAAACCATTATGTGGTTCAACTAGATCAATATATTTTCCCAAGGCATTACCAATGCTTTTGAAGGTGGTTTCATTCTAACAGTGCAAAGGAAGCAAGGGAAGCTTCACCCAAACAGGAATTTTCGATGGCACATCACTTTCAGGATTAAAATATAGACTCCAAAAATCTATATATAACCCTTAATCACCCATAAAGTATGGCCCACTTTGGAAAATCAAGTCTCGATCTGCCTTATTTTTGAAGAAGAAGGTGAAAAAACCCTTCTCACAAAAGGAAGACAAGACAAAAGCCTTGATCATTGGCTTATAATTTTTATCCACCCAAATCCTCTTAAAACACAGAGAAGGATCAATCCCCATAAATATACCAAATAGGTTGTGCTCTGCAAGTTGCAGATCCCAAGACCTCACCTAGGGGGCATATACCTCCATGTTGAGAATTTCCTCTAAATTCTTAACAAATAAATTCAGCTTCACCCTCTGGTATTTTATCATCTTAGCTATGAGATAGTTGAAGGCCTCAATGTTTGGAGCTGGTGGGGGGTTGGAAGTATAAACACTCAGAGCTTATTGCCATCTTGTTGTAGAAAACTTAGAGCACTTCATCAATCCTGGAATGCTCATTTCAAATTATATAAGATGAAACAATAATTTTTAATTCTAGTTTACAAGATGAGATGATATATAAAACGAGGTCTTGGCATATATATGAGGTAAAGGGTACAATTACAATTAAAAGGTCTATTTGACCACATTAATATAATTATAGGAATGTAACAACTCAATATATATGGATCAAAAATTGTGCTAATGAATATTAACAATCAAGAACAATAAAAATAATTCTAAATCAAATCTAAATAACCCTCACTCATAACTCCCAACCACATTTTTTAACATGATGCTTCCCAAGATGAAATATATTCTAAATTTACTATTGAATTTGAAATTGTTCCATGTTTGTTATAACCTTGTGATATTATGATAGATCCCATATTCATTAAATACCTTGAAGTGTAATCTAATTCATAAATCTCTTCAGAAAAATCTACATTTGAGTATGCAATAAATTTTTTGTTCCTTTTGTACCCAAGCCTAAAATCCTATGTTCCTTGAAGATATAAAAGTGCCTTTTTAGCTAAATTACAATGAATTTCTTTGGGTTCTTGGATATACTCAGAAAGGATGTTTATTGCCAATAATAAGTATACACAATTGTTTCTCAAGTAGTTAAATTTCCAACCAATTACCAATAGCTAGTATTTATAAAAAAACTCTCCCCCCCTTCAAACTTTGAATTTTTTAAGTTTTGTTTCATGAGAGTAAGAGAAAGTTTACATTATTCCATTCCAAAAAATTTCAATAATTATCATACATATTTAGATTGAGAAATAAATATGCTCTTATATTTTTTCATTACTTCAACTTCAAATAGTAATGAGGTAAGCCCAAATTATTCATCTCAAAACCTATTCTAAGTTCATGTTTGACTTGAAATATCTATCATCAATATTCCATATTGCAAATGAACCATCAAAATACATCATGAAAATGACTAAGTGATTTCCTTGACGTTGGAAATTCAGAGTATCTTAAGATTCACACTTGAAAAAACCAAATTTTTGAAGATATGAATCCACTTTAGCATAGAAAGCTCTCATAGTTTGTTATAATTCATATAATTCTTTGAAAAAATTGTACACTTTATTTTCTTGTCCTAAAATTTCAAATTGGAGAGGTTGAGTCATGTAAACTTCCTCTTGTTGAAGAATATGGTATGGAAACTATTTAAATAAATTCTTCTTAACCTTGATAATTGATTGTGAACTTTAGTTCTCTTCTTATTTTTGTATTGGATCTTTTCGTCAAATAATTGTGAATATCAAAACAATAGACATAATAAGTAGGCTCCAAGCCAGGGAAAACCCCCTCCAAGTGGGAAATCCAAAATTAATCTCTTCTCTTATTATAGAATCTACTTCAAATGAGAAAACCAAGACCCAAGCCTCTAGACCAAGACATTCTCCAAGCACCAAGTCAACCCTCCAAGAATCTCTTCCAAATAGGTCAAATATCAACCAAGTCAACAATAGTCAATCCACCTTCAACCAACTTTAAATATCAGCTTCAGCCCCCAGCTTCATATCTGCAACTTTAATCTACAATTATTGGCCTAGAAATAGCTGCAGAAACCCTATTTTCTTCACACATGTGAGAGAATATGGATCAAAATCGAATCTTTCTTCCCCATATTTATTTCTTCTTACTTCATTGACCTTCACTCTTGCTTCCTTCTTTTTCATTGCTTCAAATCGAAATCGTTTTTTGTGAATATTGAATTGGTGACAAATAAGGTTGAAGTTGATTTGATATATGTGCCTTTCATGAGGTCGAATACCCCTCCCTAGGGCGAATTCTTGATGGTAGGGCCAACTTGTGCTTGGAGGCTTAATTTGACTTTCTAGACTCAAAATAAATTATTTTACAAGTTACAACTTTCCCAATAGGGTTTTATACAAATGATATTGACTCTCTTGAGTCATGACAATAATTCTTATGACTTAAAAAAATCCTAGAAGCATGAATAACATGCTTAACCTAGTTGACCAATCAAAAGAAGCATGAAACCCATGTTTGAAAATAATATTTTTTTTTCTTCTTCTTTATTTTTACATAAGATACACATAATGATAGGAGTGCAATGACAATTATGAAGATTGAAACTAGTTACATTTTCCAACACTTCCTCTTAACTAGGGAGGTATTCATAATTGTACAACTGGTACAAGGATGTTATCAAACTTAAGAGTTCTCATAAGAAGAGTTGGATTGGTAAGCCAAATTTAAGCATCAATATCATAACCATAATTTTCAACATAGTAAGGCCTTAATCTCTTCTCATATCAGAGCATAATGTTGGGAGGATTTATTCGAGATACCACACTACCTCTCAAGGTACATGCCCCATCCAGATGTTCACTAGGTATGTCCTTTTAGGACTATTCTTATATTGGATTCACAATCCTCAAACAATATTGGTCCTCTTCGACCACTCTTGTCTTGGATACCTGTTAAATACTCAAAGAGTGTTAGTCAACAAGTCTACTTCCTATCTTGGATTCTTTATCATTAAGGAGTATCATTCATAGTTTATTATCCAATCCTTCATTCTCCTTCCTAGTGCCTTCACTAAGGCTTATGGTTGTTAGTCCTGGTCTAGTACATGACACATAGAGAATATGATGTCTTTTAACATAATTTCCTCTCAACTAATAGGGGAGATCCTCATTTCCTCTTGATTAGGGAATATATAGTTGCTCCTTTTCAAGCATTCAAGGAGACTTCTTTACTCCATCTCAAATATATAGTAGATTCTTTACTTCCTTTTTAATTTGGAATTCATAACCACAAGCTTTTTGGATTGTATTTATAAATATATCAACTACTAGTTCTTCATGGATATCTTCAAGTAGTAGTTGCATGGCTCCTCCTTTCTTTTGCATCTCATCATATAAATATTCTACCTTCATGGATATTATGGAGCCATCTTCTTCTTTTAATATTATGACAGGTTTTAGGCCATCAACCTTACATATCACTTTCCTCTAGTCATCATCAATGAAGGAATTATATTAAGTCTATCATAGCTCCCTTTAAACATGAAAGTAATCTTCATTGCTATCGAAACATGAACATCAAGTTATCTTCTTATACTACTACCTTTCAATCCAAAGATGATGATACGGTAAACATATTGACTACATAATCAGTTAAGTATTTCCAAAACCATTTACTCAATCCATATGTTCTTTGAATTGAGTTTAACACCAACAGTTGAGCTTGCCTCAACTACCATTAGAAATTTCTACAATATTCTTCCAGGTAGCAAAATTATATATCAACCAGATAACCAATACCAAAATATTAATATTAGAATTACCTTATCATGATGGCCCTTGAATCCTTTGAGATAAACACCCTTCCACATGATCCATATCCATATTTTACAATAATCCTTCTCCATGAATTAACTTTTATCGAAGGTGCCCATGGATCAAATCGATTGGAAAGCTACAATATCTTCCTTGGAGTTATCATTCTTAGATCTCTTTCTTTATTCCAGAGACCATAATTGATGTTGATCAAAACCATTCTACTTATGCCAAGCTATTTTGCATGAGAGTTTTGATCTTTAGCAATTCCAAATCATACCAAACTTCTTCTTCCAAGCATTGAGTAACCATATAGAAGACTTATCGAACATACTTTTATAACCAACTCTTTATGCAATATTCTCGTAGATATGAACCCTATCTTAGAGAAGATTCACTTAAAAATATGAATACCTTTGTTTCCATACCACCATCTAGTCGTCCTTCCTTGAACAAGCTTTTTTTTTATACCTATCGAAGATAGGTTTCTTTTCCCAAGTGGAGAAAGACTTTAATTATGCCTTTCATATTGCAACTTGACCATCTGCAGTCCTTCATCCTTCAAGACTATTGTTTCCATACTAGATGTAATATATAACATCCATAATGCTTCTTCCAATAACGTTTCTAAATGATGGTTCTTATTGGATCTTGATGATCCCTCTTTGCAAGATGACTAACTCTAACATTATGTTAGAGAATGCTTGGATGAAATATAATATGCAATATGGTCCTAATATTATCATTATTTTAAGCTATATGATTCCTTTCAAATCAAATTTATTATGTAGAGACTTATTCCTCTACTATCATATGCTTCTTTCTATGATGCCATGTTTTTACAAAAAACAAGACTCTTCTAGAGAATGCAACAATGCACGCTACCCTAATTTCTACTTAAAAAGAAAGAAAAATTGCATAATGAACCTGATAGATACGTAGCTTCCTTCAATAGAAAATATCCTTGGGATATTCTCCTTTCGGCTTCTTTTCAGGTTCTCCCTTTTCCTCAGTTATGTCGGCTTCACTCCTTTCCTTCCTTTTTTCATTCTTCTTGTTTGGAAAATCCCTCTTATAATGTCCATACTCATTGCATCCAAAGCATTGAATCTTGGACATGTTTGGTTTTCCTTTGGACTTTCCAAACTTCCATTTCTTCTACTTCTTGGATTTTACAATAAAGTATTGAGAATTATCATTTGATTCAGTGTCATCCTTTGCCTTTATCCTGGTTTCTTCCAAGATACATTGATCCCATAACTCATAAAAAGGAGTAGCATCCTTTCTTAAGTAGACACTAGTTGCAAAATTGCTTCAATCAGGTGGCAAAGCATTTAATAGACAAATATTCATTTCTTAATCGGAAACAACTTCCTGAATCCCTTATAATCGATCCCTTATTTGTGATATCCTCATAAGATAAGTGGCCATTTATTCATCCTTTGACTTCCTTATTCTATATAATTGATTCCTCAAGGAAATCTTCTGACTTGGTGTACTTATAGAGTACAATTTCACCAACTTACCATACATAGCTTTAGATGTATTCAAATCAGCAACAAAGGGAACAATATGATCCATTATGGACTCAATAATGATCCTTTGTGTTCTCACTTCTCCCTTCTTTTATTTTTCTAACCCTTGAGTCTTCTATTTTTTTGGTACAACAACTTCACCAAAAACATATTCAATGACTAAATTTTATATGAGCACCAATCCAGTCATCTTCTTCCATGCTACGAAGTTTGTTGATCCAACAAGCTTGTTTCTTTCCTTACAAAATGTAGTCATTTGATATGTAGGTTAAGACATATAAGATATATTATACTTACTTGTCAACCAAGAGTCCTCATTTTTTATGTTATTTCCAACTATAATGATGCCTTGAAGACCTTCAAAGAGACTTCAAAGATGCCCTAGAATGATGACTTCTTTGATGCCTTCAACAGTATTGTCTTCAAACAACTTCAAAGAGTGGATGACGATAAAAATATTCATTTATGCTTCCTTTTATTTAAGATTATGGAGTGAACTAGAGGGCCTTCACAAAATTTTATCGTTCCTTCCTTCAATGAGAGCTTGATCCTTCCTAAGATGATGAGGTCATCAATGAAAGTTTGATGAAGTAACCCTCCTTCTAGGTCAATTGGTCTTCTTCTTGTTTCCTTGTATCTTTCTGCAAATGATTCCCCTTGACAAGAAATCCCTTCTTATGTCAACAATATTATCTTCAATTTGTCTTCTCTTTCTTCGCCTTAGCTCTGATACCAAGTTGGATAATCTAGTAGGGAAACTATTTAAACCAATTCTCCTTAACCTTAATAATTATTTGTGAACTTTATGTATCTTCTTGTATTTATGTATTAGATATTTTCATAAAACAATTATCAAGAGAAAAACAATAGACACAAGAAATAAGCTCCAAGCCATGGAAAAACCCCTCCAAGGGGAAAACCCAGAAAGAATCTCTTCTCTTATTATAGAATCAGCTTCAAATGACAAAACCTCTAGACCAAGACCTCCTCTAAGCACCAAGTCATCCCTCCATTAATATCTTCCAAATAGTTCAAAGATCAACCAATTCAACAAAGGTCAATCCTCCCTCAACCAGCTTAAAATATCAACTTCGACCCCCAGCTTCAAATCTGCAACTTTGACTTGCAATAGTTGCAGACACCCTAATTCCTTCATACATGTGAGGGAATAGGGCTCAAAATCATATTTTATTCCTCTCGATTTCTTCTTGCTTACTTGACCTTCGCTCTTGCTTTCTTCTTGTTCCTTGCTTCAAGTCGAACTTGTTTCTTGTAAATATCGAATTGGTGACAAATAAGGTCAAAGTTACATCTATATATGTGCCTTTCATGAGGTTGAATGGCCCTTCGTAGGCTGACTTATTACTGGTAGATTCGGCTTGTGCTTGGATGATCTGAATATGGGTAAAATAGTTATTGCTATGCTAGCTCCCTCGTCAGTATTAAAAATGTGTGATTAGGATTGTCTCAATTTAACCACTTGTGAAGGGGTTTATGTATCAAGTTTAGTGTGTTTTTTATGATCAAATTATGATTTATTTAGATTTTAAAAACTCATATACAGCAAATGAAATGTAGAAAAATAACTCACAGTAATCACATAACACAATGGATGATAATGGAGTTCACCCCTCCTGGGCTACATCTCCATGGAACTGCTTCAACTAGCTAGGCCCTCTTGTGATTAAGAGTCAAATGTCCAGTTACATACACTTGTAGCATTCCAACGGATTTTCAGCCTATTCCATTGGCTTCAAAACACTCAAACACCCAAAAAATGACTATTCAATCTCTGAATTTGGTTCCCAGTTGATCTAGGCTTGACCTCCAATCCCGGTGGCCATGGGCTTGTTTAATCTCCAAACTGAGAAAAGTACTTTCAAAATTGCTCCAACACCTCTTCAAACTATACCACTATGTTCATAACATCAAATACATCTAAAAATGGTTTTTCATTCACTCCATTTGGCCTTTAGCTGATCTAGGCATGGACTTCCTTCCTGGTGGCCCTCGGCTTCAATTTTATTCAAGTGACCAAAAACACCTATAGAATTTCTCCTCTGCATCTAAAAGTTGTTTCAATGGATTCATAGCATGCAAATATTCTAGCAATGACTATTCTTGAGCCAAAATTGGTCGAAAATTTCTCAAAATAGGCTTCATTCAATATTCCCCTAGATTTTGCCTCTAAAACTAGAGAAACTCCAGTTAGCTTCGACAATTTAGAAAATCTGGGGTGCCTCTGAATCCACCGCTAACTTAACTGAGGCTTATTAATGCTTAAACCCAGATAAAATGAGATAAGCACATTTATTTTTGAGCACTTGGTGGAAGTTCGCGTGGTATGGTCGCATGGGAGGAGGGCTGGCTCGCGGGATTTGGCCCCCTCCTTCCCGCAATCGAACATCTTATGCAATTTAAATATAATTTGGCATGTATTTTTTTCAAGTCCCAAGGGCATGGCCCATTGGTAAGAAGTGAAGAGTGGTTGGGGGGAGGTCACGGGGTCGAACCTCGACCTCCGCCCCTCCATACTTGTTTTTGCAACGTTTTAAAACCAACATAAGATACATGGTCCAATCATAAACTTTGCCACTGTTTAATATGAATCAAAAACTTTGGATATAAAACAATATGTATTGCTTCGGACCTTTGATATTTTTGCACATTAATATAGTTGAACTTTGGTTTGTGATAAACGAATCAGAATTTGAAATATGAAATTTACATGCGAATTTAATAATAATAAGGTTTGAAAATTAATTATTAATATATATATATATATATATATATATATATCATAAATTATGATATTTAAACCATAATATATATATATATATATATATATATATATATATATATATATATATATATATATATATATATATATATATATATATATATATATATATATATATATATATATATATATATATATATATATATATATATATATATATATATATTCATTCCAACCTTAATAAAAAATAATTTCCAACACAAAAAAAATTCATGAACCCAAATTCAACCTTAGAGGACATTGGGCAATTTTCACCTTCACAAACCAAACTGGTGAATCCTGCAATGACACTTGTCATAGTCCCATTGGAAAAAAACTAAATAATATTCCCTTCATGTTGACTGGGCTACCATGTCATCAGCCTGTACCTGTTCTGCAATTTTTTTTTTTTAAATTGCATCTTCTGAACAACGATCAGCATACTATAACTTCTTCATCCGAACTCGGTTTTCAACGAAACAAGTTGTGTTGGATTCCTAGCAGCAAGTCGGTGTTTGTCGTTCTAATTTGGTGCAATTCTAAGAACTTTGAATATTGAGAAAAATTTTTCCCCTAATCCAGATTCCGATCATTGGAGGCTTATTTTGACTTTCTAGACTCAAAATAAATTCCTTTACAAGTTACAACTTTCCCAATATGGTTTTATACAAATGATATTGACTCTCTTCACTCATGAAAATAATTATTATGACTTGAAAAACCCTAGAAGCATGAATAACATGCTTAACCTAGTTTACCAATCAAAAGAAGCTTGAAACCCATGTTTGAAAATAATATTGTTTCTTTCTTCTTTTTCTTGTTACATAAGATATACATAAGGACATGAGTACAATGACAATTATGAATACTGAAACTAGTTAAATTTTCCAACACCTCTCCTAAATCATAATTGAGAAAGGCACTCTTTACGTCCATTTGGTGCACTTTCTACCAATCTGTTGTAGTTTTTATATCCATTTGGTGCACTTTCTATCCATTTTTTATGGCCAAAGAAAGCATCGCCCTAATATTGTTCCTCTTATTTGTTGGGAAAAAATTTCTCCAGAAAGAGAGTTTTAATTCTAAGAAAAATCCTTCACCATTATTCTAGCATTAAATTTATAAATTTCACCATCTACCTTATATTTTAATCTATAAACCATTTTTAAACCAATGGGTTTTACATTAGGAGGAAAAACAATAATTTTCCAAGTATTATTCTTAATCACTATGTCTTGTTCATTTTCCATGCCTTTTTTCCATTCATCATGTTCTATCGCCTCTTCAAAAGTGGAAGGCTCAATAGTCACATTAACTGCAAGAGAAACATTCATTTGACCCAATCTCAAACTCCTAGCACTTATTTTATGTCTTTCATCAATTTAAATTGATTAAGAACTTAGTAAAGCACGTTGGAACCTTGTTTGCATGATCAAAATAAGTGCTGCCAACTTTATTGTAAACCGCGAATTTAGATTATATTAAGATATTTCTCAATCTCTTGTAATTTCATTAAAAATTGGCTTAATTAATTAAAAATCAACACTTAAATATTGAAATTCACAAACTATAACTAAAATAGCATAGATTATATTCAACAAATTAATAATGATCCATATGGGCTATATTTTCAAGTCCACTTCAATTGAGGAATCGATTCATCCGAAAAGATGCAAAGTACCATTTTAAATTTATTTACATAAAAAAATGGCCTTCAATCTACCAAATTTAGTCCCTAATGTCTTCAAGGAAGATAACAATGACTTTTTCTTGTGAAAATTAACTCAAGGTTGCCTTATTAACCCAATGGAGGGATTCTCTACAATGGATCTCCTCCCATGACCAAATTCTATTTCTTTATATCATTTTCCAAGTGTGTGACATATGGTTGAGGCCCTATCATTTTGGCGTTTAAATTCCACCAAATCTCAAGTCCTTCCCCTCTTCTCATTAATGGATATATCCATCTTAAAGAAGTGCTTATATAGACTCCAATCTGAGCCTGCGATTAGTAAATTAGTTTTAATAAAGAAAGAGCTAGCAATTTTGAGCCATGACTTGATAATATAAATTGTGATGTGAGGGTAGAGATAAATTCTAAGTCATTATAGGTTATGATCTAAGTCATATGGTTATGGACTGAAGATGTGAGGCTGAATTGGAGTGCATATGAGGTTAATTGAATTTTTGAGGCTATGTTAGGGTGTGGATGGTGTGATATTCTATTGTATAGGGTGACATGATATGAAATAATGGATATACTCTATGAAAACCTCCATGATTTCATAAGTGAAGTGACAATGCATTAACAATAACTCCATGTTTTATGATTGGTTCAACTAGAGATCCTCTTGGATCGTTGCTCCTCGTTAAGAAGATTTGGACCACCAAAAGTCTAGTTTCATTTAGAAAATAAGTGAGGGTATAACTCCCTCGCTTTTTTGGTTTCCATCCATTGTACTTTATTTGGATGCATTCATTTTATACCCACATGAAGTATACTATACATCACCTTTTTTCCAAGTCCTCACATTTTATTCAAGAATAACATCTTCGCGTAGTTCGTTAAGGTATTCAAGAGAAAAATGTTCAACATAAGGAACTTGGAAATTATTGCATTGATCCATGATCATAGGAGGCTTATATCATTTCAAGTTTTCAACATTAACCATGGAAGAGGTATGCACATATGGTGGTAGCTTCAACCAAAAATCATTGTCACCAATATTTTCCAAGATTTTAAATAAACCATACTAGATTGGTTTAATATTTTTACTCACCTTTAAGTAATTCTTTTCAATTGTATAGCAAGACTTGATCACCAACTTAGAAGTGATGATTAGCATTATGCTTGTCATGCCTAGCCTTATATTTGGTTTGGTTCTTTTTCAATTGCTCCTATACAACTTGATGAATCATTTGTTTCTTATAAACAAGTTTCTTAGCTTTGTCTACATCATTACATCCATTCACCACTAAATCCTACCCAAGAGTGAAGTTTAGAGAAGACCTAATTAAATTACCAAAACGTGTCTCAAAAGGACACATTTGTGTAGAGGAACATATGGCAAAGTTATAATCATGTTGCAAATAATATAACTATCCATCCCAATGCATAGGATGCCAGTGTAATATCCCAAAATCAGGATTTTCTACAACAATAAGAATACCTTAAGGTATTCAAAATTTGGAGGGCACCAAGTAATCAACTCATGTAGTGTATTTAAATATATGGCTTTCATAAAACAATCATAGCAACAAACTTTTCCTTTATACAATGTCACCAAGTGGGGAAAAGCAACAGTTTTGGCCCCAAAAACGTTATTTTCTGAATATTGAGTTATAACAGTGAAAAATAATGGTTGTGTCCCTTAGAATAGATAATATAGGACATGCATGCAAAATATTTTCAGGAACAAATTCCTTTAGCCTAGTTAAACATGCCTCCCATGCTCAAAATAGCTTAAAATTGACAAAACCCCAAGACTGCAACATACCGGAGTTGCTGCATAAGAGACTGTGCAATATAATGGAGGTGAAACTCAGAAAATAGAGAAATAAATCAGATCTTATTATTATATTACTCAATGAGGCATAACAACAGAGATCTAATCTCTTTTATATAGATCCAAGAAGACCCGACAAAGATTTCTTTACAGAAAAGATATAAAAGAGAAAGTTGTTGTAGATATGTGGCTGAATCACGTTGTATGGATAAAGCTCTACATAATAATGGCTGAAAATGTAGATAAATGGTTGTAGAATCTTCTTCTAGCTCTCCCAAGGAAAGGTTGATCCTCCTCCTGGGAAACTAGCTCCTCAAAATGGGGTTTTGACCCCTCCCACTGCACACCTTAAGAAATAACGCAGTTTTCTGAAGGGACTACATTTTTTATAAAGGTAAGTGCTTGGCCCAACACCAGGTAGTGGAAAATTCAGATCAGAAACCTCCTCTTATATTTCTTAGACAAGATCTCCAAGAAAGAGTAGGGAATCCCCACCCGGGAAAACCCTTGCACTAATCAGTGCAGCAACTTAGCTAAACAGCCAAGTATGCATGAAGTCTCAGCAGACCACATAAAAATATAATCTTCAATGTGTCCATGTGCTTTCCATCTTCTTCATTATATAATTGATGAGCTTCCTCACCAATGGTCCCACCCACTATGAGGTGGCTTCCATGCAAAGGCTCCTCCACCATATTTACATTGTTCCCATGTGCCTTGCTCATCCTTTTACAGCTTTGTTTGATTTAGTAAACCTTGACTGAATCTCCATGTCCCCGCCCTTTTTCACACTATGAGGGATTTTTATTCATATTTGAGCAAATTATGAGCCTCCTTGCCCATTTATTCATCCATCTAAGTTTTAAAAGAAAAAATAATATTCCCATTAGCTTAAGCTAATTTAGGAATATTACAATCTCCCCCTCCCAAATGTTGCTTGTCCTCAAGCAACTGCTAGGGTGCTACAAAATTTCCCCTCCTTCTCTTGTGGCCCCTTCATCTAATAGTCTCCACCATTGCTTCAGAATTTCTGCAAAAATTTCATCTCACAATGGCTCCTCCCAAGTGTGCAAGTTGGCCTTTGGTGAATAACCCCAAGGGCCTTCCTTATAAAATAATGGAAGGTCTATGTGGAAACCTCCTTACTGATCCATGGCCTTCTCAAGATAGAAGTGATGACAATCATGGGGAATTTCATCATCAATGAAGGTCTCCCTCCTCCATGCTATCATTGAAATAAAATGAATCACCTTCCAGCTTGGTAATTCATAGAAAAGCTCCTCCCAATTGCTCATGGGAGGCATGCCCCAAGTGTTCCAACCAAACATATGGTCCCCATCATAAAGAAACAATTGGTATACAATGGTGGCCATATAGTTTCCCATGCTCCCCTTAGAACATGTAGTGCAGAAAAAGTAGGGACTTTCTTCCCCCAAAGACACATCCAACAAGTGTGCCTCTGCTCCAACCATGCCCCCAAAAAATATAAGAACATCTTCAGCATGTGGGATCATAAGTAAGATCATGATAGCTGCCATATGCAATAAGGGAGAAGGACAATGGTCCCTCATGTGCAACTAGTGCAGTTTTCCTCCTAATTTCCATAGAATATGATATGACAAGTGTTCTCCCCAACACTTGTTTGCTGCCCCATCCTTCTTCCATGCTTGGAGAAGGTGTATGATGGCTGGTGTTAAGGAATCACCCCATGAAGATTACATCACCTCTTCAAGATCTCCTAAGGAATGGCTAGCATCACCATTGTTCATGGCCCAAAGTGGCTCATGAAGCCCATCAGGAAAAGTGCCCCGTCTTGGAGCCAAGACCTGCACATGATTGTTAAGAAAATGCTAAGTATATAATAAATACATCATGAGGTTCAGCAATACAATGTTTATAATACACTTGTATAAAATAAGCAAGGTAGCTCATGGATGAGCTCCTTCTCACACTCAATGAGTAAGGAGGTGATAATGATAACTCTTCCCAAGAGCTATGTTTCTCCTCAACCAGCAAATGATCCATGCACTTACTCATATGAGAGTGCATCTCTTCTTTGAAATTTTCCCACATGAATCCATCTAAAGTAGTATGATATGTTCTAATGAAACCAGTGGGGTTTGAAAGCAAGACCCCATAGGTTGTGTTAAGTAGTTTATTCTTGAGTTTGGAATATTTAGTTAAGTAGATCTGATCATGGACATAAATGATCCCATCAACTACTTTATACTTCCCATCCATTGCTTGTCCATCAAGAACGTTACATGTGAATAGGCCCTTGGAATATTCCATCAAGAGTTGGGACTCCCAATAAGGGTCTAGGCTTCCCAACATTGACAACATTGTAGAAGTCTGAAATGATGCACTTGCCATATGATGGCTCTCCTCCTTGACATGCTTGATGTAAAAGTCACATGTTGGAGTATTCCCAACTTTCTTTTGCTGCCTCTCTTGTAGCTTATCTTGCTCAAGACAAGATTGAATTTTAGGAGAGTCACCCTCCTTCTAAAAGGTTCTCTTCCTCCAAAAATTCCACAGTTTTTCCCCTGCATACAAAAATGAGAGTATCTTTTTGTTATGTTCAGAAATTTTCATTATATATTGGAGTATCCTTTGCTGCTCCAAAGCTATGGAGTAGCCTTTTGATACTATGCTCATATCAACACAGATTTATGAATCTATCCCCTCCAACACAAATAGATGAATGGAAGATAGCAAGATCAATTTCAGAAATTTGCTTATCCTTCCATCAATGATTCTCAGCGTTGTAGTGGCTCCTTCCAAGGTTCCCTCTCTAGACAAATATGTTGTTGCTGCATATATTTGAGAGAACACTTTAGTTTTCCTCCAATCAGGAGGTCTTCCTGGTGAAATGCCTCCTTGCAAAGAGGCATCAAGGCATAGAGTAGGATGTGGATGTAGGTGGACAGATTTGCCCCTACCTTTATTTCATAGGTCCCCTTGCCTTATTTGTTCTTTCAAGCTTTGAAACAGAGAAGGGTACATGTTCTTCATCTTGTGATGCCCTTCCTCCTCTTTTCCTCCTTCTATCCTCAAGATCTCATCATTTGACAATGATGGTACATGTTGCTCATGTGTTATGCCAAGAGCTCTATGTGTGAGACCTTTTGGAACTTCTTGGAAGAGTGCAAGAGTTTCTTTCCTTGGATAAAGTGCTCCATCCTCCTCTTCATGAGGTGCTTGAGGTGCCATTTTCATGACTGTGTTATCCTCTCCTGCCTCCCCTTTCTCCTCTTCAATAGTTGAAGTTGCCTTATCTCCAACAAGAGACCTTAGATCTTGGTCCTCTTTTGAAGAAGGAATCTTCATGTATTCCTTTTGAGAAGAAAGACCTTAATCCAAAGGAGATCTTGCCCTTGGAAAAGTATCAAACAAGCTCACCTCCTCTTCAGTGGTTTTCAGAAATGGAGTTGGATATATAGACCCTCCCAACTCATGCAAAAGTTTTGTTTGATGTGATTTGATAGTTTCAATAGAAGATGTTTCACATGAAATATCATCAAACCTCTCTACTAATCTTTTAATGAACCTTTCATAAGTAGATGTATTTTCATTCTTTAAGGAAAATGATTCAAACAACCACCAATCACAGGCCTTACCCTCAAAATGCAGCGCTGCTACTTTGATGGCTTCAATTCCTGAAACTTGATGTTGTTGCACAAAGGTGTCTAGCTCCTTCACCCAAGCCCTAGCTGGACATAGAGGTGATCCATCAAAAGTAGATAGAAAAAATCTACCCTCACCCTGCTTCTTGCTCCTTTTGCTCCTTTCCTCCTTCATTTGGCAAAACCCTTGGAAATTCAAGTGATCTTTGAACTCCTCAAATTGAGCTTCATATTCCTGCAAATAATCACCAAGAGTATCTCTCTTTGGCACATCTCCTCTCTTCCTCTTCATGAAGAAATTATTGATAGAGCGTGGTAGATCTGATGATATGGCTGAGTGCTCATATCCATAAGATGAGGACTTAGAATCTTCCTCTTGTATAGAAATTGTTGAGGGATTTTCATATTTCTCCCTCCTCATTTCTTTGATGCCCTTGCTTCTACCCTGCATATTTGGAAAGAGAAGTTTTGAGAACCTCTTTTATCTAGAAAAAAAGGGTTTTCTCTGATTTCTTCTACAAATATCCTCCTCCCCATGAGAATACTCCATAATTCTTGAAGCTCACAGGCTGAGCCAAGATTGTTGCTTCGATACCACTATAATATCCCAAAACCGGGATTTTCTAAAACAATAAGAATACCTTAAGGTATTCCAAATTTGGAGAGCAGAAATTAATCAACTCATGTATTGTATTTAAACAAATGGCTTTCATAGAACAATCACAGCAACAAACTATGCCTTTATACAATGTCACCAAGTGGGGAAAAGTAGCAGTTTTGGCCCCAAAAACATTATTTTCTGAATATTGAGTTATAACAGTGAAAAATAATGGTTGTTTCCCTTAGAATAGACAATATAGGACATGCATGCAAAATATTTTCAGGAAAAAATGCCTTTAGCCTAGTTAAATAGGCCTCCCATGCTCAAAACAACTTAAAATTGACAAAACCCCAAGACTGCAACATACCGGAGTTGCTGCATAAGAGACTGCACAGTCTAATGGAGGTAAACTCAGAAAATAGAGAAATAAATCATATCTTCTTATTATATTACTCAATTATGCATAACAATAGAGATCTAATCTCTTTTATACAGATCCAAGAAGACCCAGCAAAGGTTTCTTGACAGAAAAGATATACAAGAGAAAGTTGATGCAGATCTGTGGCTGAATCATGTTGTATGGTTGAAGCTCTGCATAATAATGGCTGAACATGCAGATAAATGGCTGTAGACTCTTCTTCTAGCTCTCCCAAAGAAAGGCTAATCATCCTCTTAGGAAACTAGCTCCTCAAAATGGGGTTTTGACCCCTCCCACTGCACACCTTAAGAAATGACGTAGTTTTCTGAAGGGACTGTGTTTTTTCTGAAGGTAAGTGCTTGGCCCAACACCAAGTAGTGGAAAATTAATATCAGAAACCTCCTCTTAGGGAATCCCCACCCGGGAAAACCCTTGCACTAAGCAGTGCAGCAACTTAGCTAAAAAGCCAAGTATGCAAGAAGTCTTAGTAGACCACATAAAAATATAATCTCCAATGTGTCCATGTGCTTTCCATCTTCTTCATTATATAATTGATGAGCTTCCTCACCAAGGGTCCCATCCACAATGAGGTGGCTTCCATGCAAAGGCTCCTCCACCATATTTATGATGTTCCCATGTGCCTTGCTCATCCTTTTATAGCATTGTTTGATTTAGTCAACCTTGACTGAATCTCCATGTCCTGCCCCTTTTCACACTCAAGGTGTCTTCATTTTCACTAGCCGGATTGATCCCTATTCACATTGAGCTAGCTTTATTTAGGATCCACTCTTTAAGAATAAATCATGCTGAATTGGTCAAACTTGACCTTGTCCACATGGTTTAGACCTTGTTCACACATGTGGATGCTTGATTTGGTTATTTCATGATCCCTTTTCACACTATGAGGGATTTTTATTCATATTTGAGAAAATTATGATCCTCCTTGCCCATTTATTCATCCATCTAAGTTTTAAAAGAAAAATTAATATTCCCATTAGCTGAAGCTAATTTAGAAATATTACAGCTAGTTACAATATGCTTAGAGTAAGTGTATTACTACCCTATTAGCCACTTATGTTTATTCATTGGTTTATGGAGGAAAACCAATGCTTGTTTAAGGCTTAGTGTTTATTAACCCCCACAAAGTTGACCAAAAATTCCCAAGAAACAATATTCTTGATCAAAGTCAATGGGTGAAACCAACATGAACCTCAACATGTTGGAAGAACAAGTGTTCAGTCCCTTTTCTTGTCACTTGTTTCTAACAAGGCACCAAAACACACATTTTGCTAAATTTATCGACAATAACATATAGATAATCACTGACCTTTCCTGCACATAAGGAGACACCTACAAGATCCATAGACACACTTTCCCATAGAAAAAAATATATATGAAGTGGCTATACAAACCCAATTTTCTGTTATTTGGTTTTCTAGTGGCACACATCGCACATCATTTTACATATTTGAACATAGTTGTATATATTTTAGGCCAATAACAATAGCATTGCAATTGAGGTACTATTTTTCTTATATCAAATGAACATAAATGAGAGAAATATGTGCTTCTTTGATTACATGTGCTCTTTCACCTTGTGGAATACACAATTTACAAAGATAATATAGCATTTTATCATGTAAATGATAATCTAATTCTTCTACTTTAGCACCATGGATTAATGTTTCATAAACATCCTTAAAATCTTCATCTCTAGCATATTGTGCAATATAAATTTCAATAGCTAATGAACTTTGTTTTAAAACAACGGATGTAGTAATAGAAGGTCTAGATAATATATAAAAAACTTTGTTTTGTATGCCTTTCTTATACCTGATAACCAAATGGAATTTCTACATAAATCTCATTTACTTGAAATGATGTGATTGTTGTAGTTTGGTTTGTATTTGGAGATATGACAAAGTTCGATGCTCTGTATGTATGATTGTCTCTTTTCCCATCAAATAGTGTTTCCACCGCTTCACACTTTAGATCAAAGCATACAATTTGTTGTCAGAAGTAAGATAATTTCTCACCGCACCATTGAAGATATTAGAATGGTAAAAACCTAGTTTCCTCCTTTACATTAACATTACTTTGATGGTGTAATCACTTGCATTGGTTTCAAACTCAAATGGTTTTTGTAAATAAGGAAATTCTAGAACTAGGGTTGTAGTGATATTTTCTTTCAAGGCATCAAAGGATTTTTGTTGTTTACCTCCCCACTAGTCTTGCTTAGCACTTGTCAAAGCTTGTGAAGGAGATGCAATAAAGGAAGAGTTAGCAATGAAATTTCTCCAATACTGAACTACCCCTAGGAAACTCCATATTTATTTTATATTATTAGGCTTAGGTCACTTCATATTGTATTTAACTTGAAAGGGATCATTTTTCAATTCACAACCCCCTATTACATAGCCCGAATAAACTAAATATGTTTTCCCAAAATCACATTTTGACATCTTTAGGCACAATTCTCCTTTTTCAAGATATCCAAGACTTTCCTAACATGAATTACATGATTTTCCCAAATTTTGTTGAAAATAAATATATCATTTAAGTAGAATATTACAAAATGATTTATGAATGGTCGTAATACAACATTCATAACCCACATGAAAATAATAGGAGCATTATAAAACCCAAAGGGCATAACCAACCATTCAAATAAACCTTGTTTTGTTTTAAAAGTAGTTTTCCAAATAACATGTACAAAAATCTTGAGTTGATGGTAACCACTTCTTGAGTCTAACTTAGTGAAATAAGTTTCATTTTTAAATTAATCTAACTAATCATCAATACAAATAAGAGGGTAACGTTTCTTCACCATAACTTTGTTCAATGCTTCGGAATCCACATAGATGCTCCATGTACCATCTTTCTTGTTGAATTTTCATGATCTTCTAATTTGATAATTAATTTCCAATGATTTCTTAACCAATTCATCTTATGTTACATATATCATTAGGCAATCATACATAGAAAATCTCAATAGAAATGCAATAATTACAATAGAATCATAAACAGATAGCCAAACACAAGAGAGACAATTTTTTACCATGGGAAAACTCTAACTAGGGAAAAACCCATCAATATTTTCTTAGGAGAAATTGTTGAATTCAACCAAAGTATAATCTAAGTTTCATAAGAAAACTTGGGAACTCACAGGGCTAGACCAACCCTTCTCCCATGAAAAACATTCTCTCAAGGTCTCGGCCTTGAGGTTCCAAAGTCTCCTTCTAAGGGTTCGGCCCTCTTGCATAATATAGGATAAACTTAGATCTTTGATGGCCCATTATGAATTTCAACCTCCTTAAAATAGCAATCAGTTTGACCTTTCTTCTTTCTAAAATAAACATATAATTAACTCAACTTCTCTTACTTCAATTCAGCCTTATTATGAAGATCTACGACTCCTTTATGAGAAGTTGTGTTATGATCTGAATTGTCTCAAAATGGAGAAGTTAGAGTGTCATTTTTATAATGATCTAAGGTGCCCCAAGTGGTGTGTCTCCTTGGTTGGGTCAACTTGAATAGTTGGAGTTGACTTCAACAATTTTAAATTTTAATTTACCTCCAATTTGATTTTCTTTCACGACTGACTTAAGTAGCTGGATAATAACAAACACAGTTCATTAGGGGAATTTTGAACTCTAAAATGGGCCTCCTAAGGAAAATGTACAATCAAAATTCACTTTATGAGAACCAATCACATTTTAAGGGATGACGTCATCCCTAATGGTTGAGATGGCATTTCTTGAGTTAAAAGTACTTACTTGTCACATTCTCAATGGTGGATAAAAACTCATGGTTAACCATGGTAGTGCTCTAAGTACTTTTAAAGTCAAAATAAAGTACTCATAATAAATGTCGTTTCACATCTTTTGAATAAAATAATATTATTGAAATTTCATATTTCTTTAAAGAAACAATGCATATCCCTATACATTTATTATATTATATTCTATATATTTATTATATTATATTATTTTTATATAGTATATTAATTACATGTTATTATAAAATTTAAATAATATAAATTTTAATTAATAGAATATAATATAATTAAGAATTTATAAATTTATATTTATATTTTATTTTAAGTTATTTAAGTACAAAGGACAAATGCATTAGTTGTTCAATGATAATGACTTTTTCTTGAAAAGCTCATTCTTATTTATAGTCACATCCATACAATTTTTTTATTAAATTTATTTTGGTACAACTTTTGAATTGAATTTAACTATGGTTACATGGATTTTGGTGCAAAAAGTGAATTGAAAATTCATAAATATTATTTTATTGGTTTAGCTATTATTTTATTATTTACTTAGGAGGCCCATTTTAGACCTCAAAAATCCCCTAATGACCCAAAAATCAACACTCCCTCTTATGTAGGGAGGTATTCACTGTGGCTTCTTCAAATATCCACTTTCTTGAAAAAAATATCCTTCCCAAGAAAATATTAAATGCTCTTGCTATGTTAATGTATCCATCCACTTCATGTGGAAACCATCCTGCACCAGCATCATGCAAAGGATTTATTCATCTAACAGTCAAATCCCCTTATGGATCCAGTCACCCCCTAGACAAAACCCTTTTCCAATATGGTTAGAACCTTCTAGTCGGGGTTAATAAGACTAGTCTTGGGTCACCATCTCAACAAGTCATCACTTGGAGCAAGGTTAATACATTTGACCCAAAAAAAAGGTGAAACCTTGGACCAATTACCATTCCTGCATGCCAATTAAATTGTAAAACACTTTCCCAACGTTAAAGGCACTCACTCAACCACTAGCCAAGTAAATTTTGGCAATATGGTTAGAACCTTCTGATCAGGGGAACACTTTGGGCCTTGATGCTCTCTAGACCACTCTTCCTAGCCACATTACGTGGCCCTTGGTCAATACCCTTGACCTCTCAATATCCTTACCTCAAGAGAATGTTTTTCCTTTATGCTTCAATATCAACACTCCCTCTAACTGAGGGAAGCATTCTCAACCACTCCAAGCTTATCCCTGAAGTAAAAAAACTTCATCTTGTGATAGAGGCCTTATGAGAATGTCAACAACCTTCTCATCTATAGAAATGTATTGGAGCCTCATTACTCCCTTTTGTACCATGTCTCAGTACTTGATCTTAGTGTGCTTTGACCTATCATTAGATAAATTTTGAGGTATAAATTTTTTGAGGTCTTGGTCTAAACATGATTGCAATCACATTTTTTCATGAATTTCACATTTTTCTTGTAGTAGGGTCCATGGAAAGTATGCAACATGGGTACTCCTTGGATGAAAAAATAAATTTTACATCCAACGAGTGCTCATGTTCAACATTTGAGTAAAATTTTAGGGATATAAGTTGAAAATACGAGTTGAAAAATTAGTTTTTTTCTTTTTCTTTTTCTTTTTTTTACTCCAAAAATGATGAATCATCCTCCATAGTTGAAATCGTCATATTGAATCCTATCGATTCTTATGAAATTTATTTTTATTGTAAAAAAATTTAGGCCCATTTTTTACCTCAAAATTTATCTAATGCATCACGGTTGTCTCCAGCGTCTAGTCATGTGGGCAGCTTCCGAAGCCACGCTACTTCACAACTCGCCAAACTAGTTGCAATATACCTAGTCTCTATAGTGTTGAGTGTGATAGATGTTTTATTCCTGCAAAACCCAAACTGAAGTAACATCCTTATGTGTTATTACTTTCTTTGACACTCCCTACTCAATTGTAATATGTATATCCTTGCAATTGTATTTCATCATTTGAGACATATCTCAATCCATATCTAATCATACTGTAGAAATTATACAAACAATATGTATACCAATGGATTCAATCTGATCATGTGATATGCTAAAGCAAGATATTGAATCCTTCTACAAATTAATTGCATAAAATAAACATGATCACCAGTCACACCAAGTAAAAGAAAGAAGAAAATAAATCCAAAACACAGATATTTTTCCTAGGGAAATCTTGCTGCTCAAAACCCCTCTATCTTCTATTATATATTCAACCAAGGAATCATGAAACAATACAATGCACTCTTCTCACGGGAGTCTGTTTCACTCTACCAACTGTCTCACACTGATCCAGACAAAATTGACCAACACTTCGCCAATTTCCTGCCTCTTCTCAGCCTTCATGCCTTGCGCAATTCCTATAGAATTAAATACCTATTCTTTAGGAATTTCATTCTTCCAAAATTGCGCAATGTTCATGGGCAATCCTATGGGGGTATTACTGCATGTGGGAAGTTTGCTAATAATACAACTGATAGTTAACATCCCTTTAACCTCTATCTCAATTGGGTCTTCATCAAAAATGACATGCATGCAGCTATTAATAGTAAAGCGTCAGTTACTTGACAGATCACTACATGTGAATTAAATCTAATTTAATTCATTTGACCTCTCACTAGTGTAACAATCAGTTACAACTAGTTAAACTGATTTTAACTCAATTAATTGAGTTAATTGATTTCTCATGCATTAAACTAATACACTAACTTAAACTTGGACTCTAAAACACATAGAATCACTCAGCATGCCTCACCAACCACCCTCAACTCGAATTCCATGAGCTAACTGAGTTTATCACACTCAATTAACTATTACAAGTTATTATGAGATAAGATTACAATTTATTGTCCAATTTAATTAAGGGAAAATTAAATTAGACACACATTTCTTGTTGACTTTTCAACGCACACCATGTCAATACCTCAACACATGTTGTGTCATGTTATCACAATTTTAGTCAATAATTTTAAAGCGTTGACACTTTCAGTGTCAACATCGATTTGTAAAAAATAGTGTTAATGTGTTGACAACCAAAGTATCAATGCAAATTTGTAAAAATGGTCAATTAAACACTGACAGTTGGAGTATGAGCGCCAAATGAAAAAAATCATTTTTTTTATGTCCAAAGAAAATCACTAATGGATCACATGTCACTGAAGCATTGATAATCTATCAAATGAGTGTTGACTAAGCATATGTCAGTAAAAAACTCTATTTTACTGTGTTTTTTTATGTAAAAGGCAGTAACTTTGGGCGCAGTTTTCGAATAGATAGAAATAAATTTTATAAATATGAAGGAGGCTTTTGTCAACAATGGACCGATTAACAAAAACCTCTCTCGGTTTTTACACAGGTGTCATGGTTTGAAAAATTTGAAGGGATATTTGAAGCTTATTTTTCAGGATTTTGCAATCTTGTTTTAGTCATTGTTTTAAAAATCAGTTTCCGAAAAACTGGGGATGAATAATTGAAAACCCAAGTTTTTGTCGAGAACGGGCCCATTAACAAAAAACTCTCTCAGATTTTGAACAGATATCACAATTTGAGATATTATAAATGATATTTGAAGCCTATTTTTCAAGAATTTTCCATAATTAATCTTTTCTATTTTTAGAAAAACACCTAATCAAATTTCAGTGGGAGAGCCACCTCATCAAATTTGACTTGGGGATGCTTAGCCTCAGCCATGAAACCAACAACAACATGATCTTTAGATACGTAATATTATTTATTTTATTTTATGATGGAACGAATGTAATGTATTTAGTTGGGATTAGATATGCACTCTTTATATTTAGAAATTTGTAATTAAGTACATACGAGAAACCTGGTATAAGTTATAATCTTTTGTATAAAGAGAAGTTATGTAGAATGAAAAAGGGTTCGGAATTTTTTTAAAATAAAAATTCGTGTATATTAATTTTTATATTAATAGAACTCATTGCAAGCAGTATTACATAATTTCATAGATTCATGTGTTGAAGGTTTCCAGTCTATTTCCTATTGTGGTTTTCCTCCTTTTTAGTAAAAACTTGAATCCATAGATCTTCAGTGTTTGAATAAAGGTTATCAAAAAAAAATTATGTGTAAATTCTTTGTTTCATGTTATTTAGATTTCTTATGTGTTTTTTAACTTAAATTTCAATTACAGAAATCACATGGTTTCTCTATTTTTTTATGCTTACTTCTATTGTCTCCTACCATATCTCATTAATGATTTTTCTAAGAAACTTGAAACTATATTTCCTCTGTTAGACTGGTTTGTACGACTTTTAGCTGGTGTCTTTGTATCAGAAATCCCATGCCCAATGGTTTACCATTCCTTTCCAAACCAATTTCATATGATCCAATCAAATCTAGCCATTTTTCTAAGTACATAACCAGTCAAATTTGACTAAGTAGTAGATGGGATCTCCCTTCGGATTGAAAGGGCTAGCTTTCGATTCAAATACTGGTTAGAGGTTACCTTGGAGTTTTTCCCCACAACCAATGTTTTCTCGAAGCAATAACATGCCACATGCTTTGACTCAACCATAAATTGACCGACTTCCTTTACTAGATCCATTATCATAGTTTCTTTCCAGTCACCCTAAATAGGTGCTCCCTCTGACACTAAAACAGATCATGTTGTGGAAATCCTAGTTCCTCCATATAGAGTTGCTTCTTCCTAGAAACTTAAGCATATTTTTTGTTTATCATGGTCCACTCATAGAAGTCATACTGCTCTTAAACACTTCATGTTTGCAAGCATATTGATCTAAATGGGAAAATTAGTGTTTGTTGTGCTAAATTCCAATTCATGATATAAACAAAGTGCTTGAGGATTATGAGGTAAATTTCAAGTTAACCATGAGTTTTTATGTTTTTTAATGTAAATTTCTTGAGAAAGTTAACATAAACAAAACACTAAATAGCAGCATTTAATAGGCATGAAAATCACCATAAACAGTAACACAATAGCACATGATGAAGGAGTTCACCCAACTTGGGCTACGTCTCCTTGGTCCAACTTCCAATGGCTTGGCCCTCTTCTATTATACTCAAACATGTGATTACATATGTTTAAAATGCTCAAACAGATATGAAACATGTTCCAATGGCTCTAGAATGCCCAAAAATTCTTTGTAGCCTATTTCTGCCTCGAATTTGGTCAAAAACTGAGTTAGTTATGGCTTCCCCAATTTTTGCACTAACTGCTCCACAAATTCCTCCAAATCTGGCACCGAACCTACATTTTTGCCCCGTAATTCACTAACTGAGTACCAAATTGCCCAAAACCTGGGTGAATTTTTCCACCTGCTAATTTTCCAAATAAGGCCTTAAAGCCAAATTTTAAACCATATTGTATATGGTTTAATAAAAAAAGTTATAATAAAAAACCTGGAAGGTTTGCTAACCATCCGCCTTAACATTTAAGGTGGACACATGGGCATCGGTTTTGGTGGACCATTAACTTTTATGGTTATGATTAGTGTAATGGGGAGGGGGGGGCACGGGGCTAGCCTCCTGCCCATGGTCCTGCCCTCGACATGGTGACCAGGGCTGGGGCTAGACCCCGGCCCCCACCCCTAAACGCTAAAACATTAAAACATAAATATATCTTGAACCCTTCTATTAATACTCATCATGATGGTGCAGTGGTAAAGACTTGTCCTTGTTTCTTATAGGTCACGGGTTCAACCCTCTCAAGCTCCACTTAGAGCTTGACCCAATTTTGGTGGCCCTCGGGCTGCCACATGGCAACCTATGATTGGCCTCCATAACACCCAATCAAAACACGCCAAACCAAACAAACCAGGCAGTTCCACTTAGCAAAATTTCATTCGCCGAAGGAAATATGTTGACCAATTCAACCTGCCACATGGGCATGCCCAGACAGCAGTACGGATTGTTGATTGTATTGTCCCTATACTCTTTTTTTTAATTTTCATGTTTGACAAAGTGGACAGAACACGTTTCTGGGAGCATACGGTGTTGGTTTTCTGCGAAACGAGTTGCACTAGATTCATAATGATGAGATCTACATGGTCATTTAGGTTCCACACCATTCTGACGAATTTAATTTTTTAGCATAATTTTGAGTCCCTGATCACTCCTCCCCACTCGAAGCTTTTGGACCCCAAAAGATCACTTTCATTTTTTCAGAAGATGAGGGTACAATTCTCTCACCTTTCCAATCTCGATCCATTTGGCCTTGCTTAGATTTGTGCCTTTGAGCCCCACACGAAGATAGCCTACACTCCCTCATTTTGATGTCCTTGTTCTATTGTCAAGAACGGTGTCTTGTTGAAGCTCATCAAGGTATTCTATAGAAAAATCCTCAATGGAGGGAATTTGTACATGCTCTCCTTGATCTTCAATCAACAGAGGCTCATACAACCTTAAGTTCTCAACATTAACAACAAAGTAAATTTGCATGTATGAAGGCAAATCTAACTTGAAGGCATTGTCACCAATCTTTTCCAAAATTATGAAAGGACCATAACGAATTTGTTTTAGTTTTTTACCTTCCCCTTGAAGCCTCTCTTTGCTAATGTGAAGTCAAACTTCATCACCAACTTGGAACTTGTGATATACACGATGCTTGTCATACCTTGCTTTGTAATTGCCTTAGCTCTTTTCAAGATGATCTTGAATTGTTTGACGTATCAATTGGATTTGTTCTATGAAATTCTTGGCTTTTTCCATGTTGCTATGGCCATCAATAGAAACATTTTTCCCAAAAATTAAATCCAATGGAGAGCTAGGCAAGTATCCAATACATGCCTCAAATGGAAATGTTTGTGTTGAGGAGTGTTTTGCATGGTTGTAAGCATGTTGAATGTAGTGCAATTTTTCATCCCACAACTCAGGATGCTTGCTACAGTATCCTCAAAGAAGATGTATGAATTTTCGATTGAACACTTCAGTTTGACCATCTGTTTATGGATGAAAGGTTGTACTCTTTTGGAACTTGGTATCCATCAAGTCCCACAATCTTGACCAAAAACTTACAACAAATCGAAAATCTCGATCACTAACAATGGATGTGGGAAATCCAGAATGAACCCAAACATATTTAAATAATAAGTGAGTTGTTTTTTCAGCTTTGATTTTAATTTTACATGCCATTAATATACACATCTTGTTGAACCTATCCACAACTACATACAAATAATCATGACCTCTTTTTGAAAATGGAAGACCTCCTACAAAATCCATAGAAACACTCTCCTGTGGACGTGAATGTACGAGAAGTGGTGTGTACAATCCTAACTTCCTATTGCTAGGCTTACTGACTGCACACAATGAACAACTTTTAATGAAATGTGACACACTTTCAAGCATACGAGGCAAATAACAATACCGTTGAAGATGTGACATTGTTTTTCTTACATTGAAATGTCCAGCAATAAGAGAAGTGTGTGCTTCCCTTATGACATTCACTCTCTCCCCCTATGGAATACAAATCTTGCCCAAATGATAAAACAAGTTTATATGTACATGGTAATCCAATTCCTCTACTTGGTTTCCTTGACTCAAGTTTGCATAAACATCTTGAAAGTCATTATCAAATGCATATTTCTCAACATAACTTTCATGAAAACTAGAATTATGCTTGAGTAAAGTAGTTGCACTAACAATAGCCCTAGAAACCATATCAGAAACCTTGTTGTATATACCTTTATTATACCTCATGACCAAGTGGCATTTTTGTAGCAAAACCCATCCATCGAAAGTGCCTTGATTGTTGCAACTTAGTTTTTGATTACAAGTATTGCAATGGTTGGTGGTCGGTGTGTATGATGGTTTCCTTTCCCATCAAATAGTGTTTCCACTTTTTCACACTTTGAACCATCACATAAATCTCCTTGTCATAAGTAGGATAGTTAATCACTGCACCATTGAAATTTTCTGAATGAAATGAAATGGGCTTACTATGTTGCATAAGGACTACGCCCATGGCATAGTCGCTTACATTAGTTTGAATCTCAAAGGCTTGTTTCAAGTCTGGTAGTGCAAGTACTGGGGCTGAACTGATCTTCTCTTTCAAAGCATCGAATGCTTTTTGTTGCTTGTCTCCCCACTCGAAGACTTTTTTCACACTATTCAATGCATGCAATGGAGCTGTGATAGAAGAGAAGTTAGCAATAAAATTCCTCCAATATTGGTATGCTCCCAAAAAACTCCTTACCTCAGTGACTGTCTTGGGAATTGGAAAATTCACAATGACCTCAAACTTATAGGGTTCTATATTCAACTCACCTCCTCCAACAATATGCCTCAAGTACACCAAATAATTTTTACCAAACTCAAATTTTGACATCTTCAAAAACAATTGTTCTTTCCTTGAAACATTAAGTACTTTTCCTACATGCATGACATGTTCATTAAGTGATTTATTGAAAATCAAGATATCATATAAGTAGACTATGACAAACTCATCAAGAAATGGCCTCAACACATCATTCATCACACGCATGAAGGTAGCAGGAGCATTACATAAACCAAAATGCATAAATAGCCATTCAAACAAACCTTTTTTTGTCTTGAATGTTGTCTTCAAAATGTCACCTTCAGAAATTCTAATTTGATGGTAAAAAATACTTAATTCCAACTTGGTAAAATACTTTGCATTGTTCAATTGATCAAGTAAATCATCTATTCTATGAAGTGGATAACGATTCTTTACCATAATTTTGTTCAATGCATGGAAATCCACACACATGTGCCATGTTCCATCCTTCTTTGGCACCAACACAATAGGTGACCCGCATGGTAAAGTACTTGGTCGGATGATCCCTTTGTCCAACAAATCTTGAATCTGATTTTTTATTTCATCACTCTCCATCACTGACATCCTATACATGCCAATGTTAGGAAGAGGACAATCTTGTTGCAACTGTATTTCATGTTGGATTCCCCTCTTGGGAGGCAATCCCTTTGGTTTCTGAAACATATCATTATTTTGATTAACCACTTCAATCAAATCAGATTTAAACTTTGGATCACAACCTTGGAATAGTTCATAATCAACATCATTATTTGGTTTAATCATAAGAAGCACAAAATTCTTTCTTTAATTCATTAGTCTTTTCATGTGCCTTACATTAACTAATGAAAGATTTAGTTTCTTGGGATGAGCTCTCACAATATACTCCACACCATCTTTGAACAAGTGGTACTTGTTTTCATGATGATAGAAGATGGCTTTTCTATAATAGAGGTAAGGACTATCATAAAAAAATTCCTGAAATATAAAGCGATACAATATCTAATTCAACTTCGTCAATGAAGTTTGCTATGATTGCAAACTGAAGAATACACTTTCTTGTAACTTGTAAATTTGTGTTATTGCATATCCAACCCAATGGATATGGTTTGTGATGTGGAATGGTTTCAATATTAAGTTTCTTGACTAAGTCTTCAGATATCAAAATGGCTTGAGACCCACTATCAAATAGTGTGTCAATTTTTGTGTGTTTTGAAATAACTCTCACATCAAATAATTCAATCCTTGTTTCTTCATTTGGAGTACAAGTATGACAATTTGATGAATAAGTGCTAGCAATGGATTATTTTCCTTTCATACCCAAGGCTGTAATTTTAGTTTCATCACCCAAGTCGGATCCCAATTCCTGTTGAGTGGTTGCAGTTGTTTTTGGTTTCCCTTTGTTGTTGAATTTATTGGGCCTCATCTCTGGATGAAGCTTCCAACAATGGTCTTCATCATGACCCTCTTTGGAATAATGGTTACATGTCATTTTCTATTCTTCCTTTTTAATGGATGCATTTTTCTTTCCTTTTCCTTTGAAACCCTTTCCTTTCTCTCCACCATTAAATGGCTTCTTTTTACCCTCTTTTGGAAAAAATTTCCCTCTTGCCTCAAGGTGAGACTTGGCTTGCACACAAACTTGATCTAGACTAGTGGGATTGAACATAGGGACAGTATGCCTTAGGTAGCTATGTAAACCCCCTATATACTTCAGCAGCGTGTCTTGTGAATTCAAATCAACACTCAACATAAGAGCTCTTCTTCTAAATTATTGGGTGTAATATTGCACACTTTGACCTTTAAGTTGTCTAAAGTGCTTCCAATTCATTATGGCTTTATGCATATATGCTAGAAGGTAAAACTGCATTTTAATTGAAGAAATTAAATTAGACCAAGAGATTAAAATCTTACCATGTTTTTTATCTCGTCTTGCGTCTTGGATTCCCACCATATTAGTGTTGCGCCCGCCAGTCTCAAGGAGGCTAGTTGAATATTTGTATCATCATCTTGCAGGTTTTGAATCTTGCAGTAGACTTCCAACTAATGAACCCAATTGTCAAGATTCTCTACATTCACTTCACCATTATACATAGGCAACTCAAATTTAATATCAAGTTTTAACAAGGGTGTTTTACCAATTCCTTTTGAGGTATGTTGATTAGTATGAGTAAGGGTTGTAGCAGTGGAAGAGGATGAAGATGAAGGTGAAGATGGTGGTTAGGATGATGGTGGTGTAGATGGTGTCTTATCACCATTTCCATTACCTCCTCCTCCTAGATAACCCTCTCCACTTAGAGGCATGGGGATTTCACCCTGCAACCTTGTATTCCTCTCTTAATAAAGGACTTTCACCATCTTTGTCATAAAAAAGAAAGCCTTCCTAAAATCCTTCTCATCCTCTATCATGTTATCATTTCCTCCTTCATGAGACAAACTTACTCAAGCTTCTACTGCAACTGGAGGTGAATCTTGTGGTGGAGATTGTGGCAATTGTGCCCTCCTTCTCCTTGCTCCAACTTGAGAACCTGCACCCACAAGCTTTCCTTCTCCTCTCTTGAGCTTCAGCCTTGTAATAATTTAAACACTTGCAAAATAAGTAAATCCTCCTTACACAAGTAAACCTAGTGCTCTGGTACCAACTTGATATGAATGGAAAAATTAGTGTTTGTTGTGCTAAATTCCAATTCAGAATATAAACAAAGTGATTTAGGATTATGAGGTAAATTGCAAGTTAACCATGAGTTTTTATGTGCTTTTATGTAAATTTATTGAGAAAATTAACATAAAAAAAACACTGAATGACAACATATAACAGACATGAACATCACCATAAACAGTAACACAACAACACATGATGAAGGATTTCACCCCACCTAGGCTATGTCTCCTTGGTCCAGCTTCCAATGGCTTGGCCCTCTTCTATTGTGCTCAAAAGTGTGATTACATATGTTTACAATGCTCAAATGGCTCTAAAACCTATTCCAATGGCTCCAGAATGCCCAAAAAAACCTGTGTAGCCTCTTTATGCATCGAATTTGGTCAAAATTTGAGTTATTTATGGCTTCCCCGAGTTTTTCACTAACCGCTTTGTTGGAATCACAATTGTCGTTAGACCAAAACTCGCAGGCATTAGTCTCCGCTACAATCACCAGAGTTAGGATACATAAGAGGTGGTTAGTCCATGTCACGAAATACACGAGGAGCATTGAACCCAATGTCCAAAAATCTCCCCCCCAACGTGATCCGGGTGAGTTTTGAACTCAAGACTTGTCGCTCTGATACCACTTCTTGGAATCACTATTTTCGTTAGCCCAAAACCCACAGGCATTAGTCTCTGCTACAATCGCCAGAGTTAATATCCACCAGAGGCGGTTAGTCCATGTCACGAAACACACAAGGAGCGTTGAACCCAATTTCCAACACGCTCCACAAATTCCTCTAAATCTAGCACTAAACCTACATTTTCGCCCCGAAATTCGCTAACTGAGTGCCAAATTTCCAAAAAACCGGGCGAAATAGTAGGTGCGCTTATTTTCCCAATAAGGCCTTAAAGCTGAATTTTAAACCATATTGTATATGGTTTAATAAAAAAAAATTATAATAAAAAACCTGCACGGTTTGCTAAACATCAGCCTTAACATTTAAGGTGGACACATGGGCGTCAGTTTCAGCGGACTGTTAACTATTATGTTTACGGTTAGTGTAATGGGGGGGGGGCTAGCCTCTAGCCCATTGTCCCGCCACCGGCATGGTGACCAAGGCTGGGGCTAGAGCCTAGTTCCCACCCCTAAACGTTAAAACATTAAAACATAAATATATGTCGAACCCTTAGTCTATTAAGACTCATCGTGATGGTGTAGTGGTAGAGGCTTGTCCTCATTGCTTGGAGGTCATAGGTTTGACCCTCGCCTGCTTTGCTCAGACCTTGAACCAATTTTAGCGGCCCTCAGGCTACCACGTGGTGGCTCCTGGCTGGGCCACATGGCAGCCTGTGATTGGCCTCCATAACACCCAATCAAAACACATAAAATCAAACAAACCAGGAAGTACCACTTGGCATAATTTCATTTTCTAGAGGAAATCTGTTGACCCAGTCAACCTGCCACATGGGCATGCCCAGTCATCAGTACAAACTGCTAACGGGAATTTCCCTGTACTTTTTTTTTAATTTTCCTATTTGAAAAAGTGGACAAAACATGTTTCTGGGAGCATATGGTGTCGGTTTTCCATGAAAGGAGTTCCGCAAGATTCAAAATGACAATATCTACGTGGTCGTTCAGGTTCCACACCGTTCCAACGACTTTCATTTTTAGCATAATTTTGAGCACCTAATCACATATAGTCTTACAATCTTGTGGTTCATCTTTTGAAGGATCTCAATAGTATACTTCCCTTAACCAAGGAAGTAATGTGTCAAATATATATCCTTTATCTCAAACTCAGATGTCAACTCCCTCTGACACTAAAGTACGGCTTGATTGCTCCCTTTATCATGGAAGCAAATCCTCTTGCCACTACTACTCCCTTTGTCACGTGAGTCCTTATGTTCTATTCAGAAACAATTCATATCATAACAAGATTAACTAAGACTATCCAATTTGATAATACCATGTCGTAGGTATCTACAAAGCTTTCTTTATTCTACCAAAATGAGATTCACTCTCATGTACATCAAATCCATGAGTTTTTTCTAAGTACACTTCATCATCCTCAATTACTACATTGAGGAAAGTGATATTGACATCCATCTAAAGTAATTTACAACCCATAGTATAAGAAATAGAAATGATAATTATAATAGAAGACTATCTGGAAACTAGAGAAAATGTATCTTCATATTCCTCTACCTCTTTCTCGGAGAACCCTTAGGAATCTCGTTTTGTACTTCTCTATGTTTCCATCTACCACATGATTGATCTTGCAGATTCACTTGGAAGTCACCACTAACATCCCTTCAGGACTCGACATAATTTCCTCCATCACGGCATCCTTCAAAATTGTTAGCCTACATGCTCCCTATGAACTAGGAGCTCTTGGCATAGTTCTAGATGTCAATGAAATTTATCCCTCTTTAATACAAATCACTCTAACTGATTTTAGGCTCGATCCCAAGAGAATCATCTTGCCACAAACTTTGCTTATTTTTTTCCAATGGTTTTATCTAGTGCCAAAACCTTGGCCGCCTTCATGATGGGACCTGGAAACATTCATGATGTACCAATAAACCTCATAAGGAGGTCATGGAAGAAATTATTATAACCAAGAAAAAGATACAAAGACAAGAGGGTGACCAAAAATACAGCAATAATCAAGGAGGAAAGATATAAAGTAATTATCTTTTGATCTGAGGTTTGTAAGGATTTTTCAACTCCCTCTTAATCCTTGCCTTATTGCAGAAATAAATGAAATCCATCTACAAACTCAACATCCTCATCCTCATCATCGACTACTAATGCATGTTACTTTCCTTTCCTTACTTGCATGAATTGTTAGGGTTTCTTCATTCAATGAAACCAAATCATAACTTGCTAAATTTTTATCCTCAAACCCTAAGGATTTCTAAATCATAACCTGTTAAATTTTGACATTGATCTATGTTATTTAAATTAATTTTATCCCAATTCAGTTATTCAATTAGAACTATTTTCAATAACAATTAATCTTTCCAATCATCAACAATAATTGAAGATAGAACAATAAATGTTATGATGATGTAGGAATAAACAACACACGATTCCTACCAATCAATTCATTGTAGTAAAATGTATAATTTTAATAAGGCCAAGTTTGTGCTCGAATTTGATGGACTTCTTCTTTATTCACCCTTTAATGACAAAGTCAAATTAATTCCCAAAATCCAAAATGGACTTTAGACACACATTTTCAGATTTCTAATGGCATGAAGCTCCATACTTCTTGTGCTTTTATTACTACAGCGACTGACTTCCCACCACCATGAAATACAATTAGCTAACATATATGCCTCAATCAAGTTGTATTAGCAACTTAAATATTTTAAAACTCAAATATGTCCAAGAATAGTCTCCCCACCAGACACCTTGAATTCACACTCATATAATTCAACACAGTTATGACCCCACAACGTAGCCAAGCAGTGTGCGGATTTGACACAAATTCGAATTCATTTTAAATTTTGTGCAGCGCACAAGGATAAAACACAGTCATTATTGAAGTTGGTTACCAATTCAATGAAGATGGTGATTTACGTGAAGTTCAAGGTTTCAAAACCCGCCATAAGAAAATTTGCACTTCTGTCTACATATATATAACCATCATGGTTTTATAAAATCATTTCACAACACTTCCATGCTAATGTAAGGTAGATTTGTTTGAATATACAATAAGGCAAACCGAAGTCGTTGATTTGTTGAATGCCCAGCAATCAAAACCAGTGCTATTTGAAAATTTGTATCGATTTTTCTTTGGCATTGACTATTTCATTTCAGCTTACAATCAAACGAACAACAATCGATCACAGACTTTGAAACATGTGTTACCTTCAAGCACGCTACCCTTGAAAAATTACACCATTGTTTTAACGTTGATTATGACAGTTTATGAACGTCGTTCAATGCTTAACACAATTTCGATGCAAATCTTACACTCAGGCCTTCATATCAACGCAGCTTCAGTTCCTTATTGACAATGTCTGCACCCAATTCAACGCAGATTCTGCCCTGCATGTGCTCCAACTCAACACAGAATTCCACTTCTGCATGCGCTCCTTCAAAACAACCAAAGGGCCGTGGATTTACGCCCATGAATCCACACCAATGCCTCGATCTGAAATCACAAGAACGCTGTCATAATTTGGATCCTGCGCCTGTCACCTGCATCACGTTAGACATGTATACAATACAAACAGAAAATCAAATCTTATTTAGAAAATAAATGGATGCTTAACATTCCAATGAACAGAGTAGTGCATGGGCTAATAAGCATTAGCTACCCCTCTGCAATTTCAATAGCTAATTCAGATTCTCTCACACATATTCACACCTCCAGCTTCTCTATTTTATACAAATATGAGAAACTATTCTTCTCGGAATAGTATTCTTCTAGAATTTCTCAACAAACTAATGCCTCCCTATTATTTAGCATTTGTCCCTATTTTGGCTCTATTCCACGTAGGGAAAGAAACCAATTTCTATTATTATGCGAAATCTAATTAAATAGAAAACAAACTAACAATTCTCTAAAAATAAATAACAAATTTAATCAAATATATTATATAAACTATTTCTAATTCTATTTTATTTCTAAATAGCCACAACATGTGACCAAGATGTCACATTGCTGGCTAAGTGCTTGATGCTCCTGCATCATTTGACAAAGGAGATAATCAACACATCAACAAGGGACACTTGTTTTTTCGGAAAACCCTTTGAAATTTTTTCTTTTATTATAATTGTCATAAATGTTTAGTAGAGATTATAATGAGACCAATACAAAATCATCCAGCAAAATTAACCCAACAACATTCAGAAATATGTTCCTTGTATAAATATAGAATAGTGACAAATTTTCCTGTATGTGGTCAATTTTGGTCAAATGTCAAATTTCAGTCTTAGGGACCAACCGCACAGAGGAAAAAGGATGCATGCGGTTAAGACCTTCCAACCACACTCTTGAGCCTTATAGCTTGCGATTGTAGCCAAAAAATTGCATGTGTGCAGCCTACAGTGAGAAACCAAAACCCTAAAATGCGTGCAAGCTTCGGACCCTGTAATTTTGAACCTGTACGAACCACTTTCTTCAACCAAGCCTCAGTCTTGCACGAACCAATAAATGTAGAAGAGAAGAAGAAGATGCTTGGTGATTTCCAAATGAGCTTGATGTCCTTGTATTTATAGGCTTCCAAGGGTGACCAATTTCTTATTAGGGTCGACCTATCCAAATGTGCATATGGGGATTTTCTTCATAAATACACTTTCCCTTTTACAAATTGAGCGATTCAATAGTTAAAATTGGTCCTCTCGAAAAGAGAAATCCAGTCCCATGGTTTGAATTTGTCATTGAGCTGCCAAATTAACACTAAATCTAAGCTAGGGAGAAATTCCAACTGCATCATGTCATGTGTATCTTGTCGTCATATCATTCCCATCTCTGCTCAACTCTATCTACTGAAACAATCTCAAATATAAAGAAGTATCAGGGAGAATTAGATACCACCCTCTATAACATCAAGGAGCACACATCAATTAGAAAATAATATCAAGGAGCACATCTCAACCTGAAACTACATCAGGGAGAACATTTCAACCCATCTTATTGCCCATTGATCTTCCCAACAAAGACCCTCAAGAGTCATCTGTTAGAACACATGCATCATAATCAGCTTGGGTTGTACACCCCCAAGTACACTCTCAACCCGATGGCCAAACGGGGAGTGGTGATCCCAACAAGCCCAGCTTGTGGATATGATTCCAACTGGGTTAAACTTTGCAAAGACCAAGATAGTGGAGAAACATCTCCAACCCTATGGGTAACAAATACGGGAGAAAAATCTACAACCCTATTTTCCAGAGATCCCTCAACCACAAGTGCCCTCCATCTCAATTCCTCACCCTGGGAGCTCAGAAAGGGGGGAAGAGTCGGCTCTATGTAATCGATCAATGATTCCCCTTATCATGAGGGGTCACATCCATCAGTCCAAGCTTCTCTCTAGAGACCAATAACTTCCCTTTCAGCAAAGCCTTGGTGAGAATATCTGCAATTTTCTCATTTGTCGATATATGATGGAGTATAATGGATCCTCTCTACACCATGTCTCAAATGTAATAATATCGAATCTGAATGTGCTTGGACTTGTCATGAAATACATGATTTTCTACCAGACATATCCCACTCTTGTTGTCACAATATATCACTATAGTGTCTAGGACCTTCTCAAATAACTCTCCAAATAGCTTCCTCAACAAAACTAATTCACATCTAGCCATGCTAATGGAAATGTACTATGCCTCAGTTATACTCAATGCTACGTGCTTTCACTTCCTTCTCATCCAAGATATCATGGAAAATCAAAGGCTAAAAAAACATCAAACATACTCTTCCTATCGAAAATGTTTCCTTCCTAGTCAGCATCAATATATCCATGAAATCAAACATCTCCAAATGAATATCTCAAACCAAGGGTGATCGTCCCATGCCAATATCTCAAAATGTGTTTTCCAGTAATCCAATGTGCATGGACAGGCTTGGTCATGAATTAACTCAATGTGTTCACTGCATAGCATATGTATGGACGAGTGTTCACTAAGAACATCAAAGCCTCAATCAACTGTTTATACTCAGATGGATTTGCCAAATCGGGTCCTGCAGCTTCTCCACATAACTTATTAAAACTTATTTCCATCGGTGTGGGCATGGACTTGCATTATTTTGTTCAAAATCTCTCCAATAGCTTCACGATATATTTTCCTTACGAAAGGAAAATATCGCGGGCCTTTGCCACGTCTCAAGGCCTAGAAAATAGTGCATGATTCATAGGTCTTTCATCTCGAATTCAGAGGCTAACTCCCTCTTACACTCAATCATCAGGGGCTCACTACCATGCTCTGGGGGCTTGCTTCAAACCATAAAATTCCTTCTTCAACCTTCAAACATGTGTCTTTCAATCCTCTAATTATAACATGCCATGGAGGAATCTTGTATTTATGTCCATTTGATGAAGGGTCTATCCTTGACTCATGACAAGAGAAATTATCGAATGAATGGTTTTATATAAGGCCACAAGTGAAAATATATCATCATAATATTCTCCCTCTTTTTGGGAGAATCCTCGGGCCACGAACCTTGCTTTATATTTCTCAATGCTACCATCAACTCCATGTTTAATCTTGAATAGCCACTTTGAAGTCACCACGGATTTCCCCTTTGGTCTCAGTACAACATCCCACACGTCATTATTCATAATTGATTCATATTCTTTGGCCATATCATCCTTCCAAACTTGTTCTTTCACTGCTTCTTGAAAGGTGGAAGGTTCGGATTGAATCATAGTGCCCATGGATGAAACATATCCTTCATAACTATTGGGTAATTTCATTTACTCTTAAATTATTTGTCATTAATTGTCAAACTCGGGGTTAGTGAACTTTCAAAGTATACGTGCACTATATGTGCTAGGATATCTACTTTCAATTCAAATTAACTAATATAATTGCACATGAGGTTTTAAACCTATATATGACTAAGTTTTGATAAGAATATACACAAGTTCTATCTTAAAAGGCCAATGAATTGAAACTCAAAACTTAGAAATTTGAATGAAATTTTAAAGCAAACTATACTATGAAAACTTTGAGATCTATTCTAATTGCACAAGAAATTAAAATATATTCTACAGAAATTAAAAATCTATTCTATTAAAAAATGAAAATAAATCTAATAGTTGACTTCAAAAAAAAAGGAAATTTATTCTATGAAATGTAAAACAATTCTACTCTAATTTTAATATATGAGACTTGAAATAAATTTAATCTAAACTACTAAAATGAAATATAACTTTCAAATTGAAATCACAACTATTCTACAAAATTTGGAATTGAAAGGTATTATAGAAAACAGTGAAAAAGAATGATATGTTCACAAAATTTCAAGTGCGAGAGCCTCCAAATATTACTAATTGTGTATTCTATCGAGAACCAGCCATGTCTTGTCAAAATTGTGACTAGAAAAAACATGAAAATGAAAGAAATTCTTGGAAAATAATTCAAGGAAAGTGTTTTTGGATTTTTCGAGTTTATATTGAGCACTGAACCTATAGCAAACATAAATCAAGTAAGAAAACTATATTGAAAACGGAGAATTCAAATATCTAAAGATACGGAAAATTAAATCGAAGAAAATAATGGAAATATATATATATATATATATATATATATATATATATTTCCAGCATTTTTAATAATAATAATAATTAAAATGATAACTATATTGTCTCACAACTCCACAGGGGGCCCTCCTGGTGAGTGCGAGGATTATAAACTCAGATCACTTGATTTAAATCACCAATTTCATTCAGAGTTGCACCATATTAAATATTACATTCACTGGGAAAAAAACAAAGTTCCTCTCCTTCAATCAGTAGCAACAATTACAAATTAACATCATCCTTGACATCTAATCCCTCCTCTCATTAAAGAGACTGAAATTTATAGAGTTTTGAGGAAATTAACAAACTCATAATTTTCTTGCTTGAGTTTTGGTCATGAGATATTTTTAGATCAATTTTGAAAATAAAATCCAATATTATTTGATGGATCCTTGGATCAAAGATCCACCCAACTATGATAAGAATCATCTCCCTTCCACGAATTTGATAAAGAACAGCTCGTTCCAATCTTTTTGGTGATTGGGTGTTGACTCTGAAATTACAAAATTGTTTGCTCCTACAATATGCAAAATAGGGCTCCAAAGAACCCCTAAAATCTCTAAAATGGTAATGAATTTGAGAAAATTGCTCTCAAGAAACCTAATTGGGCTCGTGCTGAAAAAAAAACAGAGGTTTTTGTTTTCCAAAATTCATTTTCATTTTCTCAGAAAATATGTTTGAATTTGATTGGTCAAAATCATTTTTTTTTCCTTTGATCTCTTGTTCGAGGTCCACACGTGTGAGCTGGGTGGAGTTTGACCAATACAAATCCATATTGGAGCTTCTAGAAACCAAGTCCAAGTGTTGGATTTTCTTCCAGAGTGGTGCTACTACCTTAACCATGGAGATAGCTACAAAAATTGGCTTGAGTTGTAGAATCTTGAACTAGCCAAATTGTCATTAGTAAAACCAAGCAAAGTTATTCTTAATTCATTAAAAATAATATAAATAATAATAATAAACCATGTAAATATGTATGTGGGAATTTGGCCATTTTATGGAGAAATATGGTTAAAAACGAATGATGCAAAAATGGATGGTTTCATCAAAAAAATCATGAAAAGTTGGAGGCCCAACATTCCCCCACACCAGAGATTTTTCATGTACTCATGCAAACAAAATAGGAATTTCAGAACTTTGTAGGGTTTGAAAATATTTCCCAAATCTATGGTGGCATCATCTATTAAGATTGACTCATACTTTCTCCTTTCATGCCTTGAATTTCGGTCTTCTTAAAAATCAAGTTCCTTCCCTTTTTGGATACTTCAAAACATTGGGAATTGCATACTCATCCTACTTGTTCCTTTTGTGACAGTGAAGGTTGCCAAATGTGAGTGTAGTAGTATCAAATACAATCTCCGCAAATAATATCAATGTGCAAACAACTTCATCCATGAGAGCTCTAGAACAGGAATATCAAAATCTAAGCAATAAGTTTTCCCCATGAATCTTTGATATTGAAGAATTATTACTAGACTACCCACTTGAAATATTTGCAACTCTTGCAACCACACTTATCACAAGCTTGGAACCATTTCTAAGCTCTACACAAATCCTACACATCCTTCTTTAAACCATTGCTGGAATGATCTATCCACTGCCATTCATTCCATATCCTCTCTGGTTCAAGTGCAACGGTCATGGCTAACAGTCAAGCGAATTTACTACGTAAAGGTAAGAGTAACGGGTAATTGGAGTGAATTTATTGGCCAATGGGAATATTAACAGGTATAATGGAGGATTAGTGATAACGGATAACGGATAGGTGACGTGGAATGACATGAGTGATGGGCAGATGGACGGTTATGGCTCGGGAGAATAGTAGTGGAAATGGAAAACAGAAGTTGGATTTCATGGGGGGGTACCCTCTGGTTTCCGGTTCTAGGAGGAGGGGGTGTGAAGTCACCTCATGTTGCCACGTTGCGAAAATGGCCGGCCATTGAAACTAGATTTCGTACCCCCCCCCCCCCCTCGCATTAACAAGAAACAGGTGGAGGGGGTGTGAAGTCATTCTTCGTCATAGATCTCAGGGAAGCTCAAGATCTACCGTCGGAAACTACAAACACTTTAATCCTTTGATTTGACCGCTTGTTGTTTTTTGGCTTTACAATAAAATCAATATGAGCGCATATAAATAAATTTAATTTAATGAATATAATAAACCATTTTTCAAAGGTTAAAACATACATGAATTAAACTTTACATTTTGAAGTTGTAGCACACTTAAATAGGTGGCCATTTTATCATTTTTATTGCTAAAGCATTGACATTTTTATTTTATGCTTTCCCTAACATTTTTTTTTATGTGCCTTCTTTATTTAGGGTAAACTATCCTATCATCTTTCTTAACATGGATGTAATAAAAATATTTTTCCTAACATTTTTTCAATTTCTTTTTCATCCATGTTCTAACTTAGCATTTTACATGTTTTATTTTTTTAAAACTACCATGCTAACTTATCAAAAACAAATAATTTTACAACATCGGCTCCAACTGAGATTGCTTCTCCCTGTGGGATGCAAAGAACATGCAGTTCCATGTGCCTTATCCTCAGGCTATGGAGTCTTTGCTGTAGAAAACACACTGACTTCAAATTATAAAGAAAATGATTATGTACAATGATGATGTGAGATTTCTTTCAATATTGGATATAGTGTTTCAAAAATCTGCCATTGACAAGCAATGTTGAAAACTGTCCTTCAAGATTCTGCAGAAAAAATGTGTTGTTTCATTTCACTTTTGCAATACTGAGTGGCCCAAACCATAAATTGTCAAAATTTCCATGTTTGCCTTTATCTTCTCTCCTAGCATCCCATCTTAGAACTAAATCCCCTTCTCTAAAATCTCTTTCCCTTGCTTTTCTGTCAAAGAGGCTCTTCATTTTATTCTGATATTTCTTTAGTTTGTATTGTATCTCATCTCTATTTTCATTCAACTCAATCATCTGATTAATTCTTCTAGAGAAATCATCAGGTTCATCAGTAGATTCTTGCGGAAACTTGAGTACAGGAAAGCAAAATTTGTAGTAAAAATAGCATCTTATCCATAAACTAATTGGAATGGGGATTTACCTGTTGATTTTTTTGGGGAAATCTTGTTTGCCCAGACTACATAAAGCAAGTGACTATCCCAGTTCTTCTTGTGGTCTTCTAGATTTTTCTTGATTACTTTCACTAAACTCTTATTTGATGACTCAGCAAGATTATTTCCTTGTGGATAATAGGGAGTTGAGTGATGTAGCATAACTTGATATTTCTGACAGAATTCTATCATTTTTATGCTGTTGAATGTTGTGGCATTATCAGTGACTATCTGCAGTGGGCAACCAAATCTAGATAGAATATTCTCTTCAATGAACTTTATTACAACAGAATCTATAGCATATCTTACTGGAATGGATTCCACCCACTTGGTGAAATAGTCAGTTGCAGTCAAGATCCATCTGTGTTGACTAATGGAGGTTGGATGAATTTCACCTATAAATTCTAATCCTCACTGAAGAAATGGTGCTAAAACCACTACTGGAACTAGCGGAAGCGCTGCCAATTTTTGCTTACCAGCAAACATTTGACATGAGACATAGGCTCTAACTTTTGATCCTTCTTGTGAGAACAAGGTAGGCCAATAAAAACTTGCTCTCAATATCTTGTGTGTTGTTTCTCTCCAAGCATAATGGCCTCCACAAATTCTTGCATGAAACTAATCAATGATTCCTTCAATTTCTCATTTTGTTAGGAAAAATAGTAAAATATTAAGAGGATCTTTCTAGTATAGGTTGGAATTGATAATACAGTACTTGATAGATTTCAAATTTAGTTTTTTATATTGGTTCTTTGAAAACTAAGCTGGATATTCCTCGATCGGGGTGCTCCAAGATCGATGCCACCGGCCACACCGTAAGACAAGTGGCGGTAGCGTACCATGCGCATTAACTATGATAGTTAAGTCGTCCATCAAACGAATATGGAGGCATGCGAAGGATATGGGGATGATCATGAAATTAGGAAGACATCCTGTGTTGTCAGAAGCTTGGGGTAAAATCCATTCTAAGGTTGGTTTCAAGAGACATAGTTTGGGTTTCCAAACAATATTTTCCTCTGGTAAAAACGGTAAATTGCAGCGGGTGGAGACTGGAGCTTCCATAATTCATAGGATTTTTTCTCTGGTGCTGGGGTATGTTCTTCTTCATATGCATCTTATGTTTTTTTTCATCAGTAATGATATGTATCAGGATAGTGCAGTATCTTCATGTAAATCATTGCTCTTAACCAGTTGCTCTGTGTCCATACCACCAGAGGCTATTGAGCCTTTCTTTCAGGATCCTTGTAATGATGGGCAGGTTAATTACTTTTCTTTGTTTCCTGTGAAGCGCTATTACTATCTGTTAATGAGTTGTCAAGTCGGTTCTGTAGGTTTTTGTTTGTTATATTTGGGTTCTAGAAGTGGGAGAAAGGAGAACCAATCTTTTATGCGGTCTTCTAAGTTGGGGAATATGATTTTTTGTAATGCATTTTACATTGATCCTCTTAGCAATAGGCAGGGTATTATGCTTCAAATTGGCCATTTACATGCTCTCTGGTCTTGCCTTTTTATGAATTCCTTTAACACTAGGAGGCAAGGTATTATGATGCTAATCTTTCTGGGTTATATAGTGTTTTTCCATCAGGGTTTTAAGCTGGAACTCTGCCTACTTATAGTCTCGGTTCTAGTTTTCACTGTCACTTTTTTATAGTCTTGGTTCTGGGTTATTACCGGGTCTATCTTTATATCCATGTTAAATTCTGGGGGAATAAAATTTTCAGTCTTCCGAATATGTTTAATCAAGAGGAGCAACATAAGTGTCGAAAAGATGTTGTTGGTCAGAAGATAGGAAGATTAACTGTTATACCTTTTCTCTTCCATTATACAGGATCTTATATTGTTAATACAGAGTTAATTCATAAAATTACACAGTCCAGAACAATGGTTAAGAGGCAGACGAGACAGAGAGTGGCTCAAATTAAAGAAAAATGGAAATAGAAGATGATAAAACCTGAAGCTGAGACCAGAAAGAGAGGTAGGAAGACAGAGCAAGAGGTTTTAGTGAATCTCTCAACAGTATACTCCCTTGGGAATCTGTCTCAAGTCAGGAAGGTAATTCATGGTTGTGAAAGAGAAACTCAAAGCAATGAGGAGGACAATGAAGAAGAAGCATAAATTCTGGACTTTATCACTGATCCTGGGAATAGTAGAGGTCATCTTTCACTGTTTAATCAAACATTCCATACATATTGGGTCATGAAGTTTCTTATGGCTAAGGCTATCTAAAGTCTTTATCCACGAAGCTAGACCTAAGAACCAAAAATGTTGGAATTGCTTCAGGATATTGATATTCAAATCCAACATATCAAGGTGACTCAATATCAAGCGACGGACCATATTGGGATAATTGAAGACCGTATTGGACGAATTGAAAAGTAGATTCAACAACTGCAGCAAGCAGACATGCCAGGTACTATGGTGAAGGACCCAGCTCCAATCAAGTCATCAAATGGATAGTATTCCAGTTTAATCTCATGTTTTTATATGAATAATGTTTTTTTGGACAGTGCTTTGGTTTTAAGTTGCTACTTTGTAAATGTTTTAAATAGTGAACAAGCTAATGCGGCGAGTAGAAGAATGAAACATTTCCAATTTTGGCTGGCTTTTAATGCATTAAGGTGGCCAACAGACCTGGTTTCCTCCGGGCAGGTTGAGGTCACCAACTCACTATCTATTGTAACCTGCTTTAATATGATAAATAGAAAATAGCAAGGTACTACCAAATTGACAAAAAAAAAAAAACTAATCTGGGCATTCAAAATGAATCAGAAAGTGGACAATGTCTGCATACCAATCTGATCTGACAAATTTCTCATCAATATGAATTGGGATTGTCTGAGTTGAAGGAGAAGGTTCTTGTGTATTCTTTCCCTGCACTCCATGGTAAGGTTCCTCTGGATTCTCGCCTTCTGCATTCAAAGAAGGTTCTTGTGGATTCTCCATTTCTCCGTTCAAAGAAGGTTCTTTTGGATTCTCCCTTTTTGCATTTAAAGAAGGTTCTTGTGGATTCTCCCTTTCCAAATTCGAAGAAGGTTCTTGTGGTTGCTTCTTTGAAACTTCAAAAATTGATTTTATGCCCAAGACTTTACAATTGGATTTAGCTAACAACTTGGATAAACACTGCCCCTTCACTAACTAGGTAGTTTTGATGGTAAGATCAAACTCAGGAATCTGAGTTATCCATCTATCCCTTCTACCATTAGTGTCTAGCTATATGAGGATTGTTTTGACAGTGTTATTGGGCACATAGGAAATCATAGTTGAATGAAGAATATACATTCTAAAAGACTTACGTGCTTGAACTAAAGCATAGGCTTGTTTTTCAATAATATCATATCTCAGTTCGGCATCTCTCATGACTTTGCTAAAGAATGCTATAGGTTGATCATGGTAATCCTCATTATTTTGTAAAAGGACAACTACAAGGGTAGTTACTGAGGCAAAAGAGAAAATTTTGAAAGGTTCTAAGTAGTTTGGATTGGCTAAGGTTAGGGCTTCGGAGATGGCTTTCTTTATCTGGTCAAAATCAAATCTTGCAGAAATAGTCCATTTAACTTCGTGGTTTTTTTTTAAGCGTGTTTGATATATATTTTACTATTTCTGCATAATTTGGTATAAATCTTCTTAAAAATTTGATTTTTCCTAAGAAAGATTGAATCTCCTTCTTATTTCTAGGTAATGATAATGATTGGATAGCATAAACCCTTTTGGGATCAATAACTACTCCATGTTTAGAAATAATATGACCTAGAAATTTACATTCTTTAATGGAAAATAATGATTTATTGGGATTCAAGGAAATTCCAAACTTCCTACATCTTTCAAAAACTTTCTTCAAATGTTTAATATGCTTAGGATCAGATTCAGAGAAAATAGTTAGATCATTAAGATAAATAACAATGAATTTATTTACCTTCCCGACAAAAGCCAAGTCCATGTCTCTCTCAAATGTTGCTCCTGTGTTTGATAGACCAATTGGCATTGGGGCATACATGAATGTACCCCAAGGTGTGGTAAAATTTGTCTTCTCCCTATCTTCTGAATTTAGCAATATTTGATTATAACCAGAAAATCCATCTAACATAGAGAGCCTATTAGCACCTAACACTTTTTGAAGTAATTGATCCATCTTTGGAACTGGATAATTATCTTTTAAGGATGCTTTATTAAGGTTCATGAAATCTACACAGAGTCTTATTTCATCGTTATTTTTCGTCACTGGGACTAAATTTTCAACCCAACTAGAGTATCTTAATGGGACAATAATTTGGGCATCTAAAAGTTTCTTCAGTTATTTTTCAATGGTGGGAAGAAGAACTGGGTTCATCCTTCTTAACTTCTGTTGATAAGGCTTTACATCTAGTTTCAGTGGAATTTTATTTTCAATTAAAGATGTATCATAAGATTTGAGATCAGCATAAGACCAAGAAAATACATCTCTATAATTTTTAAGAAGTTTGACATATTCATATTTAAGTTTTGGGGTTAATGATGCACAAAGTTTGATATTGTTAATTTCCTCATTAGTGCCAATATTTATGTATTCTATGTCATCTTCTTGAAAGACAGAGAATGGGTTTTTGGGAACATCATTTTGGTCAAAAACAAAATCTAAAGGGACAAGTCCCTTAGTGATAAAATTATTTGACAATTGAATTATGTCATGGTCATCTACCTTTGATTTTAGTTTTATATTTTCTTTGTCTTGGGTAGCTTCTTTACTGTCTGAATTATCCTCTTCGATCTGCAATACAAAAAAGTCATCAATGACTTGCATGAAGGATTTTATTTGTTCATCGTCCTAAAATATCTACCAATGTTTAAGATTGTCCAAGATTGAAGGCATATATTTGATTTGTGTCTAATATTGAATATGAAAATGATCTGGAATTTTGAAGGCACTAGCTAAAACAGCTAATGAATATGCATGTAAGTTTTCATCTCTAGGAATAAAGGTGATGCTAAAAGCATCAAAGGTATTTTCAATTGTGTCCCAAATCTCATTTCTATAAGACCTAAGTCTAGGGTGCTTTGTTTGGAAAAGACTCCTAACCTGTCTTACTATTAGTTCTGAGTCAGTGAAAACACTCAAATGTTTTACCTTTAAACTTCTATCTAGTTGTAATCCTAGGATAAAAGCTTTGTATTATGCAACATTGTTTGTGACCTCAAAGTCTAATTTACATTATTGTGTAATATTTTCCTTTTCAGGTAACAACTCCTGCTCCAACTCCATCTTTGGTGCAGGATCCATCAAAAAATAATTTCCAAATTTCAGTATGACCAGGTTTAGAGGTGCCAACTATATCCTCAATTTTGAGTTGAGAATCCTGTGAAGTGTCTGATAATAGTTTAAAACAACTAAATTCTTGATCTACTGCATAAATGGGGTGATTCCTAGCTTGATTAGAATTACAAATAGAGTTTAGGAATCTCACTTCTCTATATAATCAAAGGCTCTCTCCACCATATACTGGAATAGTGGCAAAAGACATGTTCATTTGGAGACTTCCTCCCAATTTTGCACAACATGATCTAGATAACAACATTCCAAATTTGGGAGGAATGTCAGTAACAACTATGTCTAATACTACACTCTTAATTTGTATTTGATGTAAAGTGACTATTACATATATAATTAGTCCTAAACATTGGACCCTCTTTGAATCGAAAGTATACAAGTCGTGATAAGTCCAAATGATATCTAGATTTAGTTGTTCCATGATGACTTTAGGCATTAAATTGTTCGAAGCACCAGAATCAAGCATATAGTTGTATAACAGAGAATCATGCACCTTTAAAGTCAGATAGAAGGGTGGTATAGACTCATCAATCATGTCAGAACTAGGACCGAAAGCTATAATTGGTCTTTCATTCTATAGACTTATTATATCTCCTTCAACGTCCATACTAGAATTTTGGATCCACTTGGTTACTTGAATTTTATACCCTGGATTTTTAGAGAGTTCAAAAAGTGGAATTGGAATTTTGATTCTTTCTAATTCTTTCTCAACATTAAAAGCAGTCAAAATTGTTTTATCAATCTGATTTGAATCAGTTGACTAATTTAAAGGTTGAGAAGGAGTAGTTTGAGTTTCAGTTGATTTCAGTTGAGGTTCAATTATTACAGGGTTCTTCGAAGGTCTTCCAGGACCAGCTCTAGGTCTTAAGTCATATCTTTGATTGAGTTCTGTAATTAGAAACTCAGAAAAAACTTTATACTTAGAAACCTAATAAGTATCTTGGTTTTCTTGAGGGATTTGGCTTTGGGAAACATGGATAATGGCTGTCTAAAAGGATGTTTGATCTACAATATTAATATCCTTATTAATTGAAAAAGTATTCTCCTCGGGTTATTGATCATCAATCAACAACGGAGTAGGAACTTGTTGTTCATTATGAAGCCTCTGGAGAATTTGCAGTGGAGCAACTTTCTTTTATTGACCTTGGGCCTGTGTTTGTGGTCTGTAAACAGTCTGTTAGATTGTTCTTGGTTGAGTTTCAATTTTCGAAATTCTATTGGATATATTTCTAAGAAGAGCTGTGATTTCATCAATCTTTGAATCTTCACTTTTTGACTTAGAGGAAGATGCTTACTGATTTTTTAATTTTCTTTGGGCTTTCTCTTCTTTAGCTCTAATTTTACTGGAGGTTGACCTATTGGCTTCTACCTCAATATCAGTAGTCTGCATATCTTGTAATGTATTAGAAATTCTCTCCCTTAGCATGACTGAAAATTCATCATCGAATGCCTTCGAAAATCTGACCTTTGCAGCAGCTACTAGAGGTTTGCAATCAGCAGGCATCTTGTGGTAGAGTTTATTAAATCATTTGATAAATTCAGCTACAGGATCACCCAGATTTCTTTTTAACTCTTCAAATTCTGTGAGTAGGTAAACATTATCTTTCTTTACCCCCCATTGATTTTTAAAGATACTTATGAGTTCATTCCAGGTTTGAATAGAATCTACTCTAAGTTGTCTAAACCAAATCCTAACATGACCTTCTAAGGACTGTAAAAATAGTCTCATATAAACATCTTCGTGCTCAATGTTCATATTGTCTGTAAAATCTGAAAAGGAAACTATATGATCTTCTACTGAAGGGCCTGTCTCTCCATTAAATCTTGGTAAATGTTTGAGATATCCGTTAGGGAAATTTCCCAAGACATTAGGGAGAACCAAAACATTATACCTAGCCTAAATAATGGGTTGAAAAGCCATAGATGATGAAGTTGATGTTGATGATGATGAAGATGTAGGTGAATGAGTGTTAGAGGGTGGAGGACAATTTGAAGGAGGAGGAGGTAGTGAAGATCTCAAAGGGATTTTAACAATTAGTTTTTGAACTGATGGGGCTAAATCTTCTTCCTTATATTCGAATAATGGATTGGAATAGACATAAATTGTCTCTTCCGGTTGATTAGAGCCTAATGGATTAGAATGATAGACTGGAGTTACAAAATCAATGGGCTCAAACTCGTTTAAATGAAAGCCCAATTCTATTTCAGATGTAGGTGAATCTACAGGGAAGGATGGGACTTGATATGACTCAAGTCAGGCCTCCAACAAAGTTGAATGAAGATCTACTCCTTGTGAATAAATTTCAGCAACTCTAGGAGGTAATTGAGTCAACTCAAGTTGGGATTATAATACTGAATAGGGGTCTATGGATGAACTTTCTTCAGGGTGTAAGGCTGAAGAGGAAGAAGCAGAAATGTTATGTTTTCTTTTCAAAGAGGCTTCTCTAACAAGTCTTTCTAGATCTGGTAAAGGGTTAACAATCTCAGATTCAGATCTAGATCTGGTGTGCTTAAAAGGAGCGATTTTTAAACAGTGGAATCGCCACGTGAAAGGTTTTTACCTATATCTTTATCCTTTATTCACCTTAAAGGAAAAGAGGAAAAATCAATGTCCCAGGAAAATTTAGTTTTTACTCTTCGTCTCCCCGGCAACAGCACCAATCTGATGTTCTCCTTTGAGATGATATTGGTCAATAATCATGCCAAAGAATATAAAATGTTTGTTTGTGTTTTAAAATATTTTGGAGGACCAATGCACAAGATTGATTTTAGTCAAACAGTTAAGGTTTTAAATATTACTGATAATATCAATAATTTAAAGTCATGGTTGCTTGTTCATCTCATACAGTAATTAGGATTTCATGATTTTGATTAATTACAATAAGAAGATATGATTATTAAACATTCAAATTGAACTATTAAATAAACCATAAGCTAGAAAACTTTTAAACAGTGTTTAAAATTTCAAAAAAAAATATTTATCACCAAAATACTGGCAATTTATTGATAAAAGAGATTTAGATTAACATATTGTCAAGCAAATTATTCTTTATAATAATTATAACTTCACAAGGAATTATAAGGTTGTTGAAACACAGCCAACCTCACCTAATTATTTTGATGATAATTAAACATATGAAGAAACATAATGACAGAAAACTGGAAAAATCACAGGAAAGATAGAGTTGTACGAGATGAGTTCATAATCATGCTTTGTATTATTGATGATCAACAAAACTTAGTACAATTTTTGTTTACAAAATCTCCTTATCCAAGGGTAAAACCTTTGATAACTCATGCAGAGAGTTATTTATACTAACTTGCAAAACTTTGGAAATATCTTAACTAATCTTTACAATAATAGAATAATGAGAATAAAAGAAGGACACAGGTTGATGAAGTGTCTCTGTTATTCTGGAGGTTGTTGATGATTCGACCTCTTTTGATGAAAATTGTTGCTGACTTGTCCTTTTTTCGCTGGAAACTGTTGCTGACTTGGCTCTACAAAATTATGTGTGTTGGCATGCTGTAAAATTAATTTTCACTGGATAGTTTCATAAAACTTATCCCACTGCTCTTCATTCGAAATTTCACAATTCAACATTTTCCTGAAAACTTCATCCACCTCTGTAAATCTGTCAAAATTTGGTTTTTGGATGAACAACTCTTTGATTTGATGTTGAATAATTAAGTCAAACCGTAAATCTTCAAGAAAATCTTTGCTTGTGATGTGACCTTTAATACCTGCAAACTTTGTTTTATCTATTGCTATTGTATACAGCTTTTTGCAATAATCTTCTAACTTGACCAACTTATCATCTAATCCAACTAAACCTGGCAGACATTTTTTATTTAAAACATTAAATTTAATATGAAACCTTTTAACAATAACATTAAAGGCTTCACACTTGGTCTGCAATTGGTTGATCAAGTTCCTCTTCTGCAAAACTTTCTTTATCTCTAGAATATTTGCAGTCATGTCTGAGATATTCATTTCTTCCAATTCCTCCTTGTTCTTTAAATTAATAACTTTAATCATATCTGAAGCTTCACTTGGTTTCTCTTGGAGTTGGTCCTTCCCTTCCTGATTTATTGTTGTGCATCTGTTGATGAGTTCCTGCTTCTCGAAGATGATATGAATGGGTGGCCATATTTCAGTGATGGAGTCACTGATATTTTCCCAGATAATTTGCTTGGCTTCTCCTAAGTGGATGACATTAGAGTTTCAATTTCCAGTTCTTTGATTCTAATCTCTAATTGATGAGTCTTCTGCATTTCATTTAGATACAAAGTATCATTTCTAATATTTTGAGACTGAAGTAGTTGAAACTTGTGGTTTAGATTTTCATTTGCTTGATTCTGAGTGGCCAATTCTCGAGATAGTTGTATTGGATCAGTCATGTCCAAGGCTATTGAGGTTTCTGCACCTGCAGAAGATGTTTGGGTTGTTGGAGTAGGATCAGCAATCACTTGGAGTTTTTATTTCTCTTTCAGCAGTTCTCCAATCTGTTCTTCCATTTTTCTGATCTGCAAATTTTGGTCAATGATTAGCTTAAGAATTTCCTCTTTGTCAGACTCATTCTGTGCCATCTCTTTGTTATGTGGGTCTTTAGTCGAAGGCAGCTTAAGTTGCTTTCGTAGGGTAGCAATGTCTGCATTTTTCTTCTTGATGATTTCTTCAGCTGCTTTGCAGTTAGTAGGATCATATCCTACTTTTACTACCAGTTCTTCCAATGTCTTTATCCTATTGTCTTTAGCTAAACAAGATAGTTTCTCAATCTTCAACTGGGATTGCATATTTGACAGTGCTACTTTTGATTTGGAACGAAAAATTTCTCCTAACTTCCTCTGCATATCCATCTGATCAATTGGATGTAATTGTCTTATGATCAATTGGATGTAATTGTCTTGCATCAAATGAGAGAATATTCTTCTTGTAGTCTGCATGCGTTTTCAGAAATGGAACTTTTTCTTGCAGGAAGGCCATCTGCATTATGCCCTTCTCACTATCAAAGGTAGTGAGAAAACTGTGTTGTGAAGTAGATGTTTGTTTCCAAAATCAACTGTAAACATCTTACTTCATTGCTTCATTCTTTTGTTTTATTTGTAGAAATTTGGAGAATATATTCTTCTCTTCTGAAGAGCTGGAATCTGTATGTTGGATGATCTCCAAGGGATCTCTGGTAGGTCATGCTGATGAAGAAGTCTGAGGAATATTTGTAGAAGTGGAGACTTCAGTTTCTCCCAAATCTATGATATCTGGTTGTTTATCCTCTGAAAGCAAGGAAGAATCAAGCCTTGGTTTCTTATTATGTAAGATAAACTCTTTCATAAGCTCCTTGGAATGTGATGTCTCTTCTCTGGCCCTCTTTTGACGTTTACTGTCAGGCACTGGTGTCTGTACATTTTATGTAGAAATGACTGGTTCCTCTGCTTCTTGTAAACTACCTTCTACCCATTCATCTTGATTGACGTAATTTTCAATTTCTGCTCTAGAGGTGTGAGTGTAAAAATTTGTCTTGGATTCAACTCTTAGAGCAGAAATTATGCCATTAGGGTCATATGACCAAGTAAAACTTGACTGAAAACCCATCTTCTTTAATAGTGCATATGCATCAACACTAGTTGCTCTGGTATTAAAAATTAATGATCCAATGTTTGCTTTGATTTTAAACTGGCCTTTCCTCCTTATTGATTTAAAATGAAATTCATCCATATTTAACATCTATATAATGTATTCTAATGAGAAAATTCTCATAGGCACATATTTCAGAAGTTTGTATGGTGGAAGCTCACATCCATACACTCTGATCTCTATGTAATTCTTGTAAAGATACCAGTCGCTTGTCTTTGCTTGTTCAATGAGGTGCAAAATTCTCTTGATGTCTTCTCCAATTATAGGATTTGGTGAACTGGTAAGGAACTGTCTGAATGGATGAATGAATAAGTCTATGAATTCTAAAAAATAAGTAGTTGTTGAAGATTCTCTAACCAATTATGTCAATTGAATCACTGATTGATTCACTCCCTGCGCATCCTGCTTATTGAAATGAATGGGAAACATATCTGCCTGCTGAAACAAGATCATATGAATAATCATAGAAGAATAAGTAAAGGCTCCTTGAGTAGTAAAATTCATAAATTTTTCATGTAAAACATCAGCCAAGAAATTATTGTAATTGTACATAAACCATGGTTTTCAGGGCTAAATATGGATAAGAAACCTAGGATGAGTTCATCAATTGTTTCATCATTGGGATATCCTAACAGATAAGAAAGGAGAGAAATAAAGTGTTTAGAAGCAATGGGGAAGATGGAGGATGAATATGGGGGATTTCTCTTGGGTAAATATGCATCCTCAGGTAGAAATATTTCGAATATCTGAGCTCTCTGTGGGAAGGATAATGTGTGATAAATATCCATGAGAATAGCAGGGAAAAAATGAGATAAGGAGTCAGAAGGAGGGATGGGAAGAATTTGATTAATGGTTTCAGGAGATATGGTTATCAGAATGCTTTCGTTCTGAGCTACCACTAACCTGGTTATAGGTTCATACTACTTCTGACACTAGACAATTAAATCGAGGAATGGGTGAGTTTGAGGGAATGCAAACAGAGGTAACATGGACTCCCAAAACCTGATAGGGTCTTGTTTATCTAGGTGTTTCTATTTTGGCCATAGGTGTAGCTCGTAGAATTCAAATTCCCTGTGACAATCAGTAATTTTTAAATAGTTATCGACTAGGAGAGTGAGGTCGAGGTTGATTTGTGGATCTGCAGGAATGTTTTCTGCAACAACTTTGGTAGCTTCAGGAATGACCTCGGCAGCTAGATGAGCAACCTCTAGTGTGACCTCTGCAACACTATCAACATTTGAAATTTCTTTTGTCATACTTTTCCTACCTTTACCTTTCGGAGTGTTTTGATTCTTTATTTTGGCCTTAGGTGCCATGTTTAACTGTAATAAAATGGTACAGGGATTTACAGCTTTCGGTTACAGAAACAATGGTAGGGTTTTGGGAATATGAATGGAAATCACAAAAGATAATTCACTGTGAAACAGCCATGGAGGATGAAGGTGAATTCAAGGCAGAAGTAAAGTATTGAGCGAGAGACTGTGGGAAATTTTATATATTGTGGTTCAGGTCCAACAGTCAAGTGAATTTACTGTGTAACAGTAATATTAACGGGTAATTTGAGTGAATTTATTGGCCAATGGGAATATTAACAAGTATAATGGAGGATTAGGATAACAAATAATGGATAGGTGACATAGAATTACATGAGTGATCGACGGATGTATGGTTATGGCGTGGGTGAACGGTAAGTTAAATGGAAAACCAGAGGTGGATTTCGGGGGGGTACTGTTGGCTTGAGGGGTCCTGACCTAGGTTCGGAGTTAAGGTTTTCCAACAAACCCCTATACTACTGGCCCTTTTAGCAATGACCTACTTTTGCAGGCCAAGGTCTCACCCGAAGTAGTATGGGTGGGTGCTAGCACCAGGTTTACGCACCCTGGGAGAGAGTAAGTAATTAAAGCAGATCTCGTCGAGTTCTATCAGGTTCGCACAGAGACAAGCCTATTATCGATCCCTTACAATATAATCAGCATGTAAACATAAACAAATCTACTATTATTAAATAGATCTGATCAACACCTTCGCATCCACATGCGTATCAACAATTATCACCACAAAATATCACAATTGGAGCTAATTCATATATTGCAAATACAATCGCATCTTATTCAAATAACACAGAGTTACTTCGTTAATAAACACAAAAATTTCAGATAGCATAAAGATACTTCAATAGATTCTGCATTCATTAACATCCAAAATCCAGTTACAAACCCAAGTCATAGCTCGCGCACACAGCCAGCGGGGTCCGCACATAGCAGGACTGAGGATCTCCGCGCACACAGCCAGTAGGAGTCCTTACCCAAAAATACCCAAAATAGATCTCAAAAATTCGTACGTAGCATCAATCTTGCTTATCTTCTTAGCCTTAGACTCAAACTATCTATCTATTTATATCATCATAGCTTGCACTATCCTATGGTCCGCAAACCATGGTTTGCAGACTCTAGGTCTACCCTTTGACCCATTACAATACAATGGGGGCTTTGACCCACCCCAAATCCCCTGTGCAAGACCAATTACCACAAAAATATATCAAAAACACAGTTTTGGAACATATCAAAATGCAACTAGGGGACCCTGTTCCAACAGGCCCCCAACACAATCTTGTGACTCGTCCCGAGTCACAGCTGCCATGGGGTTTTCATATTTTCCTGGAGCTTCTTAATGGCATCTACCAGAGGAGGCAACACTCCCTTTCTCTACGCGACAGCATTCTATGCAATGTCCGCCAACTTCTGCGAAGTTGGGCCTTCAGTGGCAGCAGTGACACTTTCCAGGGTCTGATTCAGTTGTTTGACTGCAACATCCAAGTCCTGAGATATCTTGAGGGCTTCATTGGCCCATGGCTTGAGGTGTTCACTTAGAACCTTATTCTTGTGATGAAGCTCGTCCAGGTCATCTCTAAGTGCATGGTTGGCTCGTAGATGTGCCAGGCATTGAGTGGGGATCAAAGTGGGCATCGTAGCCTTCATTTGTTTGAATTCTTCTTCCTTCGGGTGCAGTTCTTGGGTAAATAAGTGCAAGAGAGGGTCGTGTTTCACCATAGACCACAGCTTCATAGCTCTCTCAAGTAATTCGGTGCCCTAAGCAATGTGAGTTGTAATGGTGTTTGTGGCTTCTGTGACCAGCGCAGCTCTCTGGGCACGTACTTCAGGAGGAGTTTCTGACTACAATTTAGCATGCAACACAGTAATCTGTTGCTCCATCTCGGTCTTGACGTTGTGGATCTCTATCCGAGAAGCTTTCAGGGATGCGATGAGTCAGTCAATATTAGCCTGGGGCGTGGCAGAGGTCAGAATGTCTTCATTCACATCTATGCAGAGTCTTCTGATCAGATACTCCAACTCAGTATGTTGCGCAGCGGGAAGGATGCACACGGCCTATGCCTGGGACACCTCTGTAGTCTTTTCTACAATTTTTTGCTCAGCTATACTTAGCTTTTTCTGCACCCGGCGGTCTCTGTGCTGGATTTCCTCAAAGAGGGATGTATGGAGAACCTGCAGTGGCTCGTGCGAAAGTTGGGACAAGTCTAGATGTTCTTCTGCATGGGGCTAGACTTGCACACATAAGGCAGGAGGACTGAGAGTGATTGTTGTGCCTGGCAGGGGGCAGAGGCGGCTCTTAGTTGTGGAGATCAACTCAGTAGTAGTTGCTGGGGGTAGCCTCGCTTGTACCATGCTCATATGCAGGGTATCGGCCTTGAGCTGAAGAGCTTGGAGCTTAGACTGTAATGCATAGATTGTGGCCTTCTGCTACTCTTCCAAGGCAAGCCATATGTCTTTTAAAGTGAGGGTGACCGCATCTACAATTTGCTCCAAATATTCCTCGGTTAAGGTAACTTCAGTCTCCCTACCAGGCCTCATAGTCTGTCGTTTTGTTCACTGGCCCTTGAGAGGTTTGGTTTTCCATTTCATTCCATGCGGGGAATCAACACCCTACACATCTAGAACCTTTGTGTCCATGTCCTACTGTGATTCCTACTCCACACCCTGCGCTGCGTCTTTCGTCCTGGTGGAGCCTTCCAAGCCATGTCCTTCTGAATTCTTGGTGGTATTAGGTGGGGTGGGGGTCTTCAAGACTGTGCTTGTACCAGTAGTGTCAGTCGCGGCCGATTTGAATCCAAATATCTAGTGCGGTGGCCAAGTGGCAATGAGCCGGTCGATTTCCTCATCGGCAACCATGTAAGGGAGCGATATCCAAGTTTGATCCTTACGGCCCCGAATCTGCACGTTGTGCATCGTGACCTGGAAGGCTGCGATGCTCTTGTATTTTTCATAGACCATCGGCGACAAGCGTGGCCGAGAGTGAATTGCTACTATGAGCGCTCTCTGAAATAGTACCCAAAAGACTCTGTTCTCCTTAATCCACTGCTCATTCTTTGAATCCCATAAGTTCACGTATCGCACCCCTTCACACATGTCCAGTTCAAGCTCAGGGAGGACTGATCCTTCAGGGGCTTCCTAGGCAACCAATGCAATTAGGAGAAACAGCCAAGAGTAGAAGAATTCCCTCCCATGATCTTGGGCCTCGTGCACATTTTCCAGAAACTCATTGTAGAGGAACTGCGACTAGTTAAAGCAGACCCCTTTTTCGCAACGTCCAGCCAACTGAATCACATAGGCAGGGACAATCGTGTTCTGGCACTTGCACATCATTTTGCAAGCCAGCAGCAAGGTACCCATGCACACTCCATGGTCGTCAATGGTGTTTATTATGAACCTTCTAGTGTTGCGCTCGACATGGTAGTCTTCGCGCACGTTGTCGGCAATCTGTTGCTCGTACTTCTTGCCGACGCACTCCATGGGATTCGTCCCCTCCTTGGGGAGACCAGTGATACGATGAATCAAGGCAGCATCGAGGGGAATGCGGTCCTGGATCCACAATTTTCCGTCATGGGTCAGGGCTAGTAGTTGTCGCACAACTTGGTCAGTTACATTGTATCATCCAAAGTGAGGTATCCGCAGCAACCTCGGTAATCCATATTTTTCTAACCCGCGCACCCACAACATTGGTACAACCCTTAGCACGTTGTCCTCCAGTACTCTTTCGAGGTACAACTCAGGTGCAAATTTCGGGAAGGCCTCTAAGTTGGCAAGGTCATGATCGTCGAAATTGATTGAGGAGAGCTTGTCATATGCTTCTCCAATTATGGGGACTTCTACCGGAATTAGCGGAATTTTCATATAGGAGCACAGACCCTCGATATTATTAGGTGTGCACACCGAGGGCCTTTGGGGCCGAACATAGGGCAGTAGCCACGTGATTGGGGCAGCGAGACGAGCTTCTTCCTATGCAGACAGAGGTTGCCTTGCCGAGTTAGGCGAACGTGCCTTAGGCACCGTTCGGGGAGATTACACATTCTGGGGGGAGGTGCGCAGCTTCCCCCTAGCCCATTTCGTGGCCCTCGCCTGCCCTTGCTCCTGGCCCTTCCCTTTACTCTTCTTTTTCTCCACCTACTTCCCCTTGGTTGGTGTGGACACAAATTCTTCAACTTCTGGGGTGACCTCCAATACTTCATCGAATGCTAGCTCCGTAGAGGCCACGGTCTGTGATGATTTAGCGGGATTGGTCGCAGTCATTCTCGCTTGGAAGATGAACTCGAGGTTACTACTATCAGAGGGGGTAGCATGCCCAGACATGAACATAGCACAATAGTTACGGAAATTCTTAAGGCACAATATTTTCAGCACATGCGGAACCCAATTCAGAGCTTCCCTCCTCCATTTATAGCATTGAAGAGTGAAAAATAGTCAGATGAAACTTAGCTTAAACTTACCATCACGGAAATGGTAAAAAATCTTCAGAAATCACCGCATTAATTGCCTACTTCCCACTCCTTCCAATGGTAAAGTTGGCTTCTTACGCAGCGGTACTATTCCAACGCCTAGTTTTCGCAGGTATGTATTATCCATGTGCTCCTAGCACACCTCCCTAGGCTTCTTGACCTGCGGTCAACCCATGTGCTCCCAAAGCACCTCCCCAGGCTTCCTGACCTGTGGTTGACCCCTACGTGTCTTCTACCCAATACAACTACTCCGGCCATGTATTCATTTGATTTGGTATGGTTTGAGACAGCTGCCATTAAAATATCTTGATACAATATCACCACGCAATATAGCTAACCGGACAGCTCCTCTGTCAGTGATTTCCTTTACCATATAGGGGCCCAACCAGTGCTGACGGAACTTCCCCTGGTGTTTCGCAAACTGGCTATCGTATAGCAGGACCAATTCTCCTTCTAAAATGACCTTCTGCCGAATATGTCTATCATGCCATGCTTTTTTCCGAGCCTTCTGAACTTGCTGATGAAAGTTAGCAATGAATCGATCTTCCTCCAAGGAGACTAGCAGCACTAAGTTTTCCTCCATGATATCAGACTTCGCCATGTTCGTAAAGGTTGCGATATGCAAACTAGGAACAATATACTCCATGGGCATAATGGCCTCCTTTCCATAAACCATCCGAAATGGTGTTTTCCCAGTCAATTTCTTGCACGAGGTCCAATAGGCCCAAAGGACCGACGAGATGTGCATGTCCCAATCGCTTCGATCGAAATTATAGATCTTGGTCGGCACCTGTTCTAGAATTTTATTAAAAGATTCTACCGTTCCATTTTCCTACAGGTGATATGGGGTACTTTTTGCATGGTGGATTCGAAATTCTTCATTCAAAAATTGTATTCTTTCATTAACGAAATGTGTACCTCTATCGCTCATCAAGATCTTCAGACAGCCAAACCTGGTTAGAATATGGTCAAAAATAAAGTGCACAGTGGTATCTATAGTACAATCCTTCACAGCTTGTGCCTCCGCCCATCTGGTTACATAATCATTCGCAATGATGATGTAGCGGGAACCTGTCTTCTTACCTAGTGGCTTGATGGGCCCGACGAAGTCAATTGCCCATTTATCGAATGCCTGCAAGGCCATCTGTGGTTGTAAGTGCATTTCATCCCTACACGATAGTCTTCTTGTCCTTTGGCATGTGTCGCGGGCTTTGCAATAGTCGTAAGAGTCATTATGCAGTGTGAGCCACCACAGCCTAGCTCTTAGGATATTCTGCATTGTTGCTTTCCCTGTGTAGTGACCTCCTACTACGCCTATGTGGGCTTCTTCTAGAATGGCTTGTCTTTCATGCTCCAGAACGTATCTTTGCATTACCTCATCAGCTCCCAGCTTATACAAGTGTCCCACTATGATGGTAAAATCCGTTGCATGGGTTACCAGCTCTTTTTTCTGTTGTACCAAATATTCTTCAGGTGCCATCCCCGTAGTTAAGAATTGAATGATATCAACAAAGTGTGAATCAACCACCTTAATAGAAAATAACTATGCAACGGGAAATCCTTCCTCTAGGTTGGTTGGTTCTTCACCACTCTCGATTCGGGACAAGTGGTCTGGTCCAGCATTTAGTTTCCCCGGCTTCACAATGATCTCAAAGTCATATTCTTGAAATAGCAGTAACCATCGACAAATATTCCCCCCCAACACAGGCTTATTGACTAGGTACTTCAAATCAGAGTGATCCGTGAACATCTTGAAGTGCCCTCCCAGCAGATAATGTCAGTATTTCTGCAGGGAATATACCATGGCCAACCCCTCGCACTCAGTAGTGGAGTATTTATGCTCCACACTAGAGAGTTTTCTACTATCAAACGCAACTGGGTGGTCAATGTCCCCCTCCCCAAGCTTCTTAAGGATAGCTCCCAGAGTGATCCCTAAAGCATCTATATGGAAATGGAAAACCTTTGTCCAGTCTGGAAATATGAGAATAAGTGCAGAGACCATCTTTTCCTTAAGTAGCTTAAAACTCTTCTAACACTTTGCGTTCCAAAAAAACGTAACGTCCTTCTTCAGAAACTTCTCCATGGGTGTCGTGATCAGTGCGTACCCTTGAATAAACTTCCTATAGTAGCTCGTGTGCCCGAGGATGGAGCGCAGCTGTTTCTCAGTTGTATGGACTGCTAAGTTGATGATAACTGCTACCTTGGTGGGGTCAACCATCAGTCCCTGCCTACAGACTATGTGGCCTAACAAGATCTCGAAAGGTGCGCAGAATATGGACTTCTTAATATTTAGGGAAATCTGGTGCTTTCTACAAGCGTCCAACATCATGCGCAAGTTTGAGACATGCTTCTTTACCAATCCAAATACTGTCCAATCATCAAAGTATACCTCCAAGAACTTGTGAATGAACTCCTTGAATACTACGACCACTACTCGTGAAAATATGGCAGGGGCATTTTTTAGCCCAAATGGCATGATGGTGTACTGGAAGGATCCCCATTTGGTGGAAAACGTAGTTTTGTTGCGATCTTCTGGTGCGATATTGATCTGATGGTAGCCCAAAAACCTGTCAGTGAATGAGTATGCTTCCTGCCCTCCCACACTATCGAGGATTTCATTAGAGAATGGCGTAGGGAGGGTATCATGTACGTAGGCATCATTCATCTTGTGCAGGTCAACACAGATTCTTATTTCTCCTTTATTCTTTTTCTCTTGAACCACCATAGGACTTACCCAATCTGATTGTTCTACTGGTTCGATGATTCCTGCAACTATCATTTTGTCAATTTCTTCCCTAATTTTATGCTTATACTTGGGGTTCAAGCGATAAGGTCAATGCTTGACAAGGCGTTCATCTGATTTTAAAGTGATGTGCATGAACCCAAGGTCCCATGTAATACCCTTAAGTTCTGAGAATTTCGTAGGAAACAGGTCCTGGTATTCCGTGAGAATTTCCGCAACTTTTCCAATGGTATCATCATCCCAGTAGTCCCAAATCTTAGCTAGCTTAGGTTGTTCTTCTGTTCCAATGTTGACTTCCCTTATCTTAAGAGGCTTGGTCACATCGACGGTCTCCAGTGGGTGTCCAGCAACTACGCGTTCACCCTCCAATTTCGGGATAGTGATATTTCGCGGGCCTTCGTCACATTCCTCCATTGATATATTGTAGCAGTTAGAAATATCTAGCATCTCCTTATCCCAAACTAGCACCCCATACTCCACACAAGGGCATGATTCATCAAATATTAGGGCATCTATGTCCTGCAGGGCCTCGTCTAATGCCTCAGTTTCGCCTATCAATCTGAATGTCCCCACAAAATCATCTCTCAGGGTCTCCCAGTGGTGGTTACATTGATGTAGCTCTGCATCCAAATACCATGCAGTGGGTATTAGCCCCAAGGCATGAATGAACAGGTGGACACATTCATCCCCGGTCCTTTTGCACCACACCTCCATCCATGCAGCCAAGTGCTTGCATGGGTCCCCCTTGGCCAAGGAAAGTCTCCACTCGTAGGTGAACCGGAGGTTCAAAGCATAGGATCATCATCTTGCGACATTCCTCCCAATCCTAGAATGTCCCCTTATGAGTTTCCTACCACCGCGCAGGGGTCGCACGCATGGCTAGGTTAAGCGCCCACATTCTTCGCTCCCTTGGGACTTCTACTTAAAATGCTCTAAGAAAATCCCTAATACTACCAAAACCATGAAATTAAAGCATCTCTCTTACCTCTGAGGAGATACATTGGAAGCTCTTCATGATCCTAAGACACCATAGCGTAAATACATCATGTAACTGATTCTGCCAATTTTTTATCGCCCCATCGGAGTTAGAGAGGAATTCACTATCTTTCTCCGAGCAAAGCATGCCATCAGTCATAGGATTAATCCAATCCTCATCCCGGGTGGTTAGTTTATAGATATGATCCACTTAGTCTTCTTCGCGCACAAGTTTCGTATACCGTTCTCCTTCCGTTGGGTCTAGAGGGACTATTACTCTCATACCCTCATTCTCAAAAACCATGCTCCTTTTCTTGAATTTGATAATGCCTCCCATATCTATAGCCCAATCCAGTCGTAGGAATGCAAGATAAGGGTCTGCATCTTCCACAATTTGAATTTCCTCAAAATCTGTGTATACCTTAACCCCTGTGATATCTACCATAATCTTTGATAGTCTCCCCAACAGTGTGATCTTTTGTTGGTTAGCCATGCGCAGTTGTATAGTAGACCATTCCATCTTAGGTTCTCCCATCCCCTGCCACGTCTGTTTGGGCAGGACATTCACATCGGATCCCAAATCCAGGATGACCTGATCAATTTCATAATCACCAATCTGCGTTGTTAGCCGCATCTCCCGACCAGTGCGTTTCTTATGTTTTTAAAGTTTGTGAACATCTTTAAATTCTATCGGAGGGTTATTTTTTTCTACGCAGCTGTCTATCAGTGCTTGAAGGTTTTCTACTGCCTTCTGGTTGCATAGAAACTTCATACATGCTTGTAGGAATGGCTTAACTTCATCGTTCGCTTTTAGGTTTTTTCGAGCCTTGGAAGCAGATTCATCCTTGGAAAAGTCTTTGTGATATTGTATGAAGGTCTCTTTCTCCTTATGTAGGTCCAAGCTTTCCTTTTTTATAGTATCTTTTCAGATAAGGGGTTCAGTCGTAGCTCTTTCCTCTGCTCCTCCAGTAGCCACGCCGCTGTGTGTTATGACATTAATACTGGGTCCCTCATCACACGGTTCTACCTTAACCCTTTGCACATTTTGCATTGGAGTCTGTTGTTTTTCCTGCATTTTTGCTATTAGTACTGGACAATCTTCGATCACATGATCCAATTGTCTACAATATCTACAAGATTTTCATGCAGGGTTTCGACAATCCCTTGCGAAGTGCCCCACTTCTCCACAGTTATAATAGATCAATTTCCCTCTTCCCCGACCTGCGCTTCCACCCCTTCCCCCCCCCCCCCCAGCCTCTGGCTGGGGAGCCTCCTCGTCCCGAGAAATATAGTGGTGAAGAAGGTTTAGCATGTACCTTGTACAGGTTTCCTCGGTCTATCATTAATTCATATGTCCGGCAGTTGTGTTTGTCATGTCCCACAGATGAGCAGAATCGGCACCATTGTTGCTTCAACTCTAGAACATAAGCACCAAGACGGGGGTAGTGGTTGGTATCATGTAGTCTAGCTACACAACAGTCAGTGCACCATAACATGGGATAGCTTGGTCCCGCAACCTCTTTAGGGTGCAATGGGTTGGGCCCCCCAACCTACATGTAGTCCATCAACAAAGGGCACTGATCCTTAGTGTGGCCTGACACCCTGCATCTTATGCACCATACATCTGGGCTAGCTTCTTTTCCTCGATCTTTCCGCAAATTTCGGATTTCGAGGTGCATTGCATCCAGCTATCCCTGGATCTTTTGTACCCTACACTGGGCATCGTATCTTGGCGCAGCTTCTAGCTTCATAGCAATCTCCAAGGCTTTCTCTTGTTTCTCAATCGCTTGCTGAACCATAGGTTCACACAGGTGAGGTAATAGCATGGCGATGAACCATTCCTTGTGTTGTCTATCATCATACCAAAATTCCCCATCTCCGATAACCTTCTTTAGCCATTGATCAGCCTCCCATACCAACTCAGTGGGTCCTTATCTAAAGTCTTTCAAGTCTACCACCAGCTGAGCGTAGGAATTAGGCTTCCGAAACTGTTGTTTTAACACATTCTTAATCTCTTGAATGGATGGATCCGCATGCTGGCTTACGTACCCCATGTACCAATCCAGGGCCCTTCCTTCAAAGGTGAGGGACATTTGTGCCCTTTTTACAGCATCACTAACCACATTCTGCGCAGTCCATACTGATTCCGCTACGAACCAAAATCAGTTCAAATCTTCATCTCCTACACCCTTGAAGCCGGGCAGCTTCATGTGGCCATATATTGTTCCAGTAGTGGCAGAGGTGTAGGGGATTTCTTGCCCTTATGCTGACTCGAATATGGTGTAGCCGGAGGACTAGTTCCTGCGTGCGCAGCCGGCTCTCTTAATGGGCTGTAGACGGATCTATCCCTTACTCGGTTGACTCAGTAGTAATTACCACTTCGTGTTGTACTCTCACTCGATCAGTGTTCATTCATTCGATGTGGCTGCAAAAAATTCCCTTTTCGCACAGTAATATTTTAATTAGTAGCGGCAATGTTCGTAAGAACTTACCTTGGAATTCTTTGAAGAATGTCTGCTCCGCCTCAGAGTAGGACAGAAACTGATCGACTGCGAACTCTGTTACAAATCCTCCTAGCACACTATCCACCCAATGATCCACGATTCGAGTGATTGTGTTGTCAGCCTTCTATAATTTTTGAATCAATTCTGGAGTCCACTATGTAACCTGATTGTCTTTCCAGCACGTCTAGAATTATACTAGCCTTGCTAGCCACTCCTGGAGCTCGTGCGCAAATGTTATAAAGAAAATTTCATATACTTCGGTGAAAATATATTTTGTCTTCTAGTCCTCAGTTGTTAGCTTCATGTTGTGATTCTCCTTTACAGAAAATTCCTGAATCTGTCTTTCGAACCAGTCTTCAAGCTCCAATTTCTCAGGTCTCCAATGGCCTCGTGGCATTACCCGATCTCTCTCTCAAAATGCTCCTAGTCTCGGCAACAGAACCATTTGTTGGCTTGTGGGTCCTGACCTAGGTTCGAAGTTAAGGTTTTCCAAAAAACCCCTATACTACTGGCCCTTTCAGCAATGACCTACTTTTGCAGGCCAAAGTCTCACCCGAAGTTGTATGGGTGGGTGTTGGAACTAGGTTTCCACACCCTGGGAGAGAGTAGGTAATTAAATTAGATCTCGCTGAGTTCTATCAAGTTTAAAAACATAAAAAAAGCTACTATTATTAAACAGATCTGATCAACACCTTCGCATCCACGTGTGTATTATCAATTATCACCACAAAACATCACAATCGCAACTAATTCATAGATCACAAATACAATCGCAGCTTATTCAAATAACATAGAGGTACTTCAGTAATAAAAACAACCAGTTTAGATAGCATAACGATACTTCAATAGATTCTTCATTCATTAACATCCAAAACCCAGTTACAAACCCAAGTCACAGCCCGCTCACACAACCAGCGGGGTCCGCACACAGCAGGACTGAGGATCTCTGCGCATACAGCCAGCAAGAGCCCTTACCCAAAACTACCCAAAAAATATCTCAACATTTCATATGTAGCATCAATATTTCTTATCTTCTTACCCTTAAACTCAAACTATCCATCTATTTATATCATCATAGCCTGCGCTATCCTATGGTCCATAAATCATGGTTTGCGGACTCTAGGTCTACCCTTTGACCAATTACAATACAATGGGGGCTTTGACCCACCCCAAAGCCCTTGCAGAATACCAATTAATACAAAAATATATAAAAAAAGCAATGTTGGAACATATCAAAACGCAGCTAGGGGACCATGTTCCAACAGGTACCCTTATGTTTTTTATTTTAGGCGGAGGGGGTGCGAAGTCACATCATGCTGCCATGTCGTGAAAATGGGCAGCCATTGAAACTAGATTTCGCACCCCCCCCCTCGTGTTGACAAGAAACAGGTGGAGGGGGTGCAACATCATTCTCCGTCGTAGATATGAGGGAAGCTCAAGATCTACCGTCGGAAACTGCAAACACTTTAATCCTTTGATTTGACCGCTTGTCGTTTTTTTGACTTTACAATAAAATCAATATGCGCGCATATAAATAAATTTAATTTAATGAATATAATAAACCCTTTCTCAAAGGTTCAAATAGACATGAATTAAAATTTACATTTTGAAGTTGTGGCGCATTTAAACAGGCGGCCATTTTATCATTTTCATTGCTAAAGCATTGAAATTTTTATTTTATGCTTTCCCTAATTTTTTTATGTGCCTTATTTATTTAGGGAAAACTATCCTACCATTTTTCTTAACATGGATGTAATAAATATATTTTTCCTAAAAAAAATTCAATTTCTTTTTCATCCATGTTCTAACTTAGAATTTTTATTTTTTATTTTTTTTAAACTACCATGCTAATTTATCAAAAACAAATAATGTTACAACATCGGCTCTAGCTAGGGATTTCTTCTCCCTGTGGGATGAAAAGAACATGCGGTTCCATGTGTCTTCTCCTCGTGCTATGGAGTCTTTGCTATAGAAAACACACTAACTTCAAATTATAAAGAAAATGATTATGTACAATGATGATGTGAGATCTCTTTCAATACTGGATGTAGTGTTTCACAAATCTTCCATTGACAGGTAGTGTTGAAAACTGTCCTTCAAGATTATACAGAACAAATGTGTTGTTTCCTTTCACTTTTGCAATACTGAGTGGCCCAAACCATAAATTTTCAAACTTTCTGTGTTTTCCTTTATTTTCTCTCCTAGCATCCCATCTTAGAACTATATCCCCTTCTCTAAAATCTCTTTCCCTTTCTTTTCTGTCAAAGAGGATCTTCATTTTACTCTGATATTTCTTTAGTTTGTACTGTATCTCATCTCTATTTTCATTCAACTCAATGATCTGATTAATCCTTCTAGAGAAATCATCAGGTTCATCAATAGATTCTTGCATAAACTTGAGTACAGGAAAAGCTAAATTTGTAGGAAAATTAGCATCTTTGCCATAAACTAATTGGAATGTGGATATACATGTTGATCTTTTTAGGGCAATTTTGTTTGCCCATACTGCATAAATCAAGTGATTTTCCCAGTTCTTCTTCTAGTCTTCTAGAGTTTTCTTGATTACTTTCACTAAAATATTATTTGATGACTCAGCAAGATCGTTTCCTTGTGGATAATAGGGAGTTGAGTGATGTAGCAGAATTTGATATTTATGACATAATTCTATCATTTGTATGTTTCTGAATGTTGTGGCATTATCAATGACTATCTCTTGTGGGCAACCAAATCTAGATAGAATATTATCTTCAATGAACTTTATTACAACAAAATCTGTAACATTCCTTACTGGAATGGCTTCCACCCACTTGGTGAAATAGTCAGTTGCAGTAAAGATCCATTTGTGTTGACTACTGGAGGTTGGATTAATTTCACCTATAAATTCTAATCCCCGCTGAAAAAATGGTCTTGAAACCACTACTCGAACTAGCAGAAGAGAAGCTAGTTTTTGCTTACCAGCAAACATTTGACATGTGACACAGGCTCTAACTTTTGATCTTACTTGTGAAAATAAGGTAGGCCAATAAAAACCTGCTCTCAATATCTTGTATGTTGCTGCTCTCGAAGTATAATGGCCACCACAAATTCCTGCATGAAATTGAACAATGATTCCTTTAGTTTCTGATTCTGTTAGGAAAAGTAGTAAAATATTAAGAGGATCCTTCCAGTATAGGTTGGCATTGATAATATAGTACTTGATAGATTTCAACTTTAGTGTTTTGAACCAGTTCTTTGAAACCTTAGCTGGACATTCAAAATGAATCATAAATTGGACAATGTTTACATACCAATATGATGAAACAAATTTCTCATCAATATGAATTAGTATTGTCTAAGTTGAAGGAGAAGGTTCTTGTGTATTCTTTCCCTGCACTCCATGGGAAGGTTCTTGTGGATCCTCCCCTTCTGCATTCAAAGAAGGTTCTTGTGGATTCTCCCTCTCTGCATTCAAAAAAGGTTCTTGTGGATTCTCCCTTTCTGCATTCAAAGAAGGTTCTTGTGGATTCTCCCTTTCCAAATTCGAAGAAGGTTATTGTGGTTGCTTCTCTGAAACTTCAAAAATTGAGTTTATGCCCAAGCCTTTACAAATGAATTCAGCTAAAAACTTGGCTAAACCCTACCCCTTCACTAACTTGGTAGTTTTGATGGTAAAATCAAACTCAAGAATATGAGTTATCCATCTACCCCTTCTACCATCAGTGTCTGGCTTTGTGAGGATTGTTCTGACAGCGTTATTGGGCACATAAGAAATGATAGTTGAATGAATAATATACATTCTAAAATATTTGAGGGCTTATACTAAAGCATAGGCTTGTTATTCAATAATATCATATCTCAGTTCGGCATCTCTCGTGACTTTACTAAATAGTTTTATAGGTTTATCATGGTAATCCTCATTCTTTTGTAAAAGGACTGTTGCAAGGGTAGTTTCTAAGGAAAAAGAGAACATGCTGAAAGGCTCTAAGTATTTTGTATTGGCTAAGGTTGGGGCTTCAGAGATGGCTTTCTTTATCTGGTCAAAAGAAAATCTTGCAGAAACAGTCCATTTAACTTTGTGGTTTTTTTTTAAGCATGTTTGTTATAACTTTTACTATTTCTGCATAATTTGGTATAAACCTTCTTAAAAAATTGATTTGCCTAAGAAATATTGAATCTCCTTCTTATTTATAGGTAATGATAATGATTGGATAGCATATACCCTTTTGGGATCAATAACTCCATCTTTAGAAATAATATGACCTAGCAATTTACCTTCTTTAATGGAAAATAATGATTTTTTGGGATTCAAGGAAATTCCAAACTTCCTACATCTTTCAAAAAAAATCTTCAAATGCTTAAGATGTTTAGGATCAAATTCAAATAAAACAGTTAGATATTCAAGATAAATAACAATGAATTTATTTACCTTCCTGATAAAAGCCAAGTCCATGGCTTTCTCAAATGTTGTTTTTGTGTTTGATAGACCAAATGGCATCCAGGCATACATGAATGTACCCCAAGGTGTGGTAAAAGTTGTCTTCTCCCTGTCTTCTGAATTCACCAATATTTGATTATAACCAGAAAATCCATCTAACATAGAGAGCTTGTTATCACCTGAGACTTTTTGAAGTAATTGATCCATCTTTGGAAGTGGATAATTATCTTTTAAGGATGCTTTATTAAGGTTCCTGAAATCTACACAGAGTCTTATTTCACCGTTCTTTTTCCTCATAGGGACTAAATTTGCAACCCAACTAGAGTATCTTAATGGGACAATAATTTGGGGGTCTAAAAGTTTCTTCAGTTCTTTTTAAATGGTGGGAATAAGAACTGGTTTCATCCTTCTTAACTTCTATTGATAAGGCTTTACATCTGGTTTCAGTGGAATTCTATGCTCGATTAAAGATGTATCATAAGATTTGAGATCAGCATAAGACCAGGCAAAGACATATCTATAATTTTTAAGAAGTCTGACATATTCATATTTAAGTTCTAGGGTTAATGATGCACAAAGTTTATTATTTTTAATTTCCTCATCAGTGCTAATATTTATGTCTTCTATGTCATCTTCTGGTAAGACAGACAACGGGTTTTTGGAAACATCATCTTGGTCAAACAGTTTTTCTAAAGGGAAAAGTCCCTTAGGGATAAAATTATTTAACAATTGAATTATTTCATGATCAGATACCTTTGATTTTAGTTTTGAATTTTCTTTGTCTTGGGTAGCTTCTTTACTCTCTGAATTATCCTCTTCGATATGCAATACAGGAAATTCATCAATGACTTGCAGGAAGGATTTTATTTGTTCATCTTCCTCAAATATATTCCAATGTTTAAGATTTTCTGGGATTGAATGCCTATATTTGATTTGTGTCTGATATTGAATATTAAAATGATCTAGAATTTTGAAGGCACTAGCTGAAACAGCTAATGAATCTGCATGTAAGTTTTCATCTCTAGGAATAAAGGTGATGTTAAAAGCATCAAAATTATTTTCAAATGTGTCCCAAATCTCATTTCTATAAGACCAAATTCTAGGGTGCTCCAATTTTACTGGAAGTTGACCTATTGGCTTCTACCTCAATAGCATTATTCTACATATCTTGTAATGTATTAGAAATTCTCTCCCTTAGCATGACTGCAAAGTCATCATCTAATGCCTTCGAAAATCTGACCTTTGCAGCAGCTCCTGGAGGTTTTCAATCAGCAAGAATCTTATGGTAGAGTTTATTAAATCGTTTGATAAATTCAGCTACAAGTTCACCCAGATTTCTTTTTAGCTCTTCAAATTCTGTGAGTAAGTAAACAACATCTTTCTTGACCCCCCATTTATTTTTAAAGATAGTTATGAGTTCATTCCAGGTTTGAATAGAATATGTTCTAAGTTGTGTAAACCAAATCCTAACATGACCTTCTAAGGACTGTACAAATAGTCTCATATAAACATCTTCGTGCTCAATGTTCATATTTCTTGCAAAATCTAAAAAGGTAGCTATATGATCTTCTGCTAAAGGGCCTGTCTCTCCATTAAATCTTAGTAAATGTTTGAGATATCCATCAAGGAAATTTCCCAAGACATTAGGGAGAACCGGAGCATAATACCTAGCCTGAATAATGGGTTGAAAAGCCATAGATGATGAAGTTGATGTTGATGATGATGAAGATGATGACGAAGATGTAGGCGAATTAGTGTTAGAGGGTGGAGGATAATGTGAAGGAGGAGGAGGTAGTGAATATCTCAAAGGGATTTAACAATTATTTTTTGAACTGATGGGGTTAAATATTCTTCCTTATATTTGAATAATGGATTGGAATAGATATAAATTGTCTCTTCTGGTTGATTAGAGTCTAATGGAATGGGATAATAGACTGGAGTTACCAAATAAATGGGCTTAAACTCCTGCAAATGCATGCCCAATTCTATTTCAGATGTAGGTGAATCTAGAGGGAGGGATGGGACTTGATATGACTCAAGTGAGGCTGCCAACAAAGCTGACTGAAGATCTAATCCTTGTGAATAAAGTTCAGCAACTCTAGGAGTTAATCGCGTCAACTCAGGTTGGGATGATAATACTGAATAGGGTTCTACAGATGAACTTTCTTCAGCGTGTAAGGTTGAAGAGGAAGATGCAGAAATGTTCTGTTTTATTTTTAAAGAGGCTTCTCTAACAAGTCATTATGGATCTGGTAAAGGGTTAACAATCTCATATTCAGATCTAGATCTAGTGTGCTTAAAAGAAGCCAGTCTAAAATAGTGGAATCACCGGGTGAAAGGTTTTTACCTGTATCTTTATCCTTTATTCACCTTAAAGGAAAATAGGAAAAATCGTTGTCCCAAGAAACTTTAGTTTTTACTCTTCGTCTCCCCAGCAACGGCGCCAATCTGATGTTGTCCTTTGAGATGATTTTGGTCAATAATCATGCCAAAGCATCTAAAATGCTTGTTTGTGTTTTAAAATATTTTGGAGGACCAATGCACAAGATTGATTTTAATAAAATAGTTAAGGTTTTAAATCTTACTGATAATATCAATAATTTAAAGTCAGTGCGGCTTGTTCATCTCATACAGTAATTAGGCTTTCATGATTTAAATTAAGTAGAATAAGAAGATGTTATTATTAAAAATTCAAATTGAACTATTCAATAAACCATAAGCTGGAAAGATTTTAAACAGTGTTTAAAAGTTCAACAAAATATATTTAACATCACCAAAATACTGACAATTTATTTATAAAAGGTATTTACATTAACATATTGTCAAGCAAATCATTCTTTATAATAATTATAACTTCAGGAGGAATTATAAGGTTGTTGAAACACAGTCAACCTCACCTAATCATTTTTATGATAGTAAAACATATGAAGAAACATAATGACAGAAAACTAGAAAACCCATAGGGAAGGCAGAGCTATACGAGATGAGTTCAGAATCCTGCTTTCTATTATTGATGATCAACAAAACTTAGTAAAATTTATGTTTACAAAATCTCCTTTTCCAAGGGTGAAACCTTTGATAACTCATGCAGAGAGTTATTTATACTAACCTACAAAAATTTAGAAATAGCTTAACTGATCTTTACAATAATAGAATAATGAGAATAAAATAAGGAGATGGGTTAATGAAGTTTCTCTGTTATTCTGGAGGTTGTTGATGATTCAACCTCTTTTGATGAAAATTGTTGTTGACTTTACCTTTTCCACTGGAAGTTGTTGCTCACTTGGCTCTACAAAATTGGGTGTGTTGGCATCTTGTAAAATTAATTTTCACTAGATAGTTTCATAAAACTTATCCCACTGCTCTTCACTCGGATTTTCACAATTCATCATTTTCCTGAAAACTTCATCCACCTCAGTACATCTATCAACAATTGGATTTTGGATGAAAAAATGTTTGATTTGATGCTTAATAATTAATTCATACTGTAAAGCTTCAAGAAAATCTTTTTCTGCGATGTGACCTTTAATACCTGCGAACTTTGTTTTATCTATTGCAATTGTATACAGATTTTTGCAATAATATTCTACCTTGACCAACTTATCATCTAATCCAACTAAACCTGGAAGACCTGTTTTATTTAAAATATTAAATTTAGTATGAAACCATTTGACAATAACATTTAAGGCTTCACACTTGGTCTGCAACTGGTTGATCAAGTTCCTCTTCTTAAAAGCTTTCTTTATCTCCAGAATAGTTGCAGTCATGTCTGAGATATTTATTTCTTCCAATTCCTCCTTTTTCTTTAATTAAGAACTTTAATCATATCTTAAGCTTCACTTGGTTTCTCTTGGAGTTGTTCCTTCCCTTCCTGAATTGTTGTTGTGCATCTGTTGATGATTTCATGCTGCTCGAAGAGGATCTGAATGGATGGCCATATTTTAGTGATGGATTCACTGATATTTTCCCAGATAATCTACTTGGCTTATCCTAAAGTTGATGCCATTAGAGTTTCACTTTCCAGTTCTTTGATTCTAAGCTCTAATTGATGAGCCTTCTACATTTCATTTAGATACAAAGTATCATTTCTAATCTTTTGAGACTGAAGTAGTTGAAACTTCTGATTTAGATTTTCATTTGCTTGCTTTTGAGTGGCAAAATTCTTGAGATAGTTGTACTGGATCAGTCATGCCCAAGGTTGCTGAGGTTTCTACACCTGCAGAAGATGTTTTAGTTTTTAGAGTAGGATCTGCAATCACCTAGAGTGTTGATTTCTCTTTCAGCAGTTCTTCAATCTGTTCTTCCATTTTTCTGATCTCAGATTTTGGTCAATGATTAGCTTAAGAATTTCCTCTTTGTCAGATTCATTCTGTGCCATCTCTTTGTTATGTGGGTCTTCAGTCGAAGGCAGCTTAATTTTCTTTCACAGGGAATCAATGTCTGCATTCTTCTTCTTTATGATTTATTTTACTACTTTGCAGTTAGCAGGATCATATCCTAATTTTACTACCTATTCTTCCAATGTCTTTATCCTGTTGTCTTTAGCTAAACAAGAGAGTTTCTCAATCTTCAACTGGAATTGCGTATTTGATAGTGCTAATTTTGATTTGGGAAGAGACATAGTTGTTGTAGTCATGGTTGAAAATAACATTTCTCCTGACTGCTTGTGCATATCCATCTGATAAATTGGATGTAATTGTCTTGCATCAAATGAGAGAATATTCTTCTTGTAGTCTGCATGCATTTTCAGAAATGACACTATTGCTTGCAGGAAGGCCATTTGCAATCTGCCCTTCTCACTGTCAAAGGAAGTGAGAAGCTAGTGTTGTGAAGTAGATGTCTGTTTCCAAAATTGGATGTAAAAATTCGACTTCAGTGCTTCATTCTTTTGTTTGATTTGTAGAAATTTGGAGAAAATATTTTGCTCTTCTGAAGAGCTGGCATCATAATGTTGGATGATCACCAAGGCCTCTCTTGTAGGTGATGTTGATGAATAAGTCTAAGGAATATTTGTAGAAGTGGAGACTTCAGTTTCTCCCAAATCTATAATCTATAGTTGTTTATCCTCTGAAAGCAAGGAAGAATCAAGCCTTGGTCTCTTATGATGTAAGATAAACTCTTTCATAAGCTCCTTGGAATGTGGTGTCTCTTCTTTGACCCTCTTTTGTTGTTTACTATCAGGCACTGGTGTCTATACATTTGAAGGAGAAATGACCTGTTCCTCTACTTCTTGTAAAATACCTTCTACCCATTCATCCTAATTCATGTACTTTTCAATTTCCGCTCTAGAGGTGTGAGTGTAAGAAGTTGTCTTGGATTCAACTCTCAGAGCAGAAATAATGCCATGCGGGTCATATGACCAAGTAAAACTTGACTGAAAACCCATCTTCTTTAATAGTGCATCTGCATCAACACTAGCTACTCTAGTATTACAAATGAATGATCCAATGTTTGCTTTGATTTTAAACTGGACTTTCCTCCTTCCTGATATAAAATGCAATTCATCCATATTTAACATATGTCTTATGTATTCTAATGAGAAAATTATCATAGGCACATATTTTGGAAGTTTGTATGGTGGACACTCATATCCATACACTCTGATCTCTGTGTAATTCTTGTAAATATACCAATCGCATGTCTTTTATTGTTCACTAAGGTGCAGAATTATCTTGATGTCTTCTCCAATTCTAGGCTCTGGTGAACTGGTAAGGAACTACCTGACTAGATGAATGAATAATTCTATGAATTATGAAAAAGAAGTAGTTGTTTAAGATGCTCTGACCAATTCTGACCAGTGAATCACTTATTGATTCACTCCCTGCACGTCCTGCTTATTGAAATGAATGGGAAACATATCTGCATGCTTAAACAAGATCATATGAATAATCACAAAAGAATAAGTAAAGGCTCCTTGAGTGGTAAAATTCATAATTTTTTCATGTAAAACATTGGCCAAGAAATGACTGTAATTGTACATAAACAACGGTGGTTTGTCGTCGCTAAAGATGGATAAGAAACCTAGGATGAGTTCATCAACGGTTTCATCATTGGGATATCCTAATAGAAAAGAAAGGAGAGAAATACAGTGTTTATAAGCAATGGGGAAGATGGAGGATGCATATGGGGGATTTCTCTTAGGTAAATACGCATCTTCAAGTAGAAATATTTCGAATATCTCAGCTCTCTCTGGGATGGATAATGTGTGATAAAGATCCATGAGGGAAGAAGGGGAAAAATGAGATAAGGAGTCAGAAGGAGGGATGGGAATCATTTGATTAATGGTTTCAGAAGATATGGTTATCAGAACGTTTCCTTTCTGAGCTACTACTGACCTAGTTATAGGGTCATACTGCTTCTGACACCAGACAATTATATCAGGGAACAGGTGAGTTTGAGGGAATGCAAAAAAAGGTAACATGGACTCCCAAAACCTGATAGGGTCCTGTTTATCCAGGTGTTTCTGTTTTAGAAATAGGTGTAGCTCGTAGAATTAAAATTCACTGTGACAATCAATAATTTTGAAATAGGTATCGACTAGGGGAGTGAGGTCGAGGTTGATTTGTGGATCTGCAGGAACGTTTTCTGCAACGGATTTGGTAGCTTTAGGAATGACCTCATAAACTGGATGAGCGACCTCTAGTGTGACCTCTGCAACACTGTCAACATTTGAAATTCATTCTGTCATAATTTTCTTACCTTTACCTTTCAGAGTGGTTTGCTTCTTTGTTTTGGCCTTAGGTGCCATGTTTGATTGTAATAAAATGGTACAGTGATTTACAGCTTTCGGTTACAGAAAAAACGATAGATTTTTTGGAATATGAAGGGAAATCACAGAAGATAATTCACTGTGATTCAACGATGGAGGATGAAGGTGAATTCAAGGCAGAAGTAATGTATTGAGCGAGAGACTGTGTGAAATTTTATCGATTGTGGTTCAGGTTCAACGGTCATGGCTAACAGTCAAGCGAATTTAGTACGTAACGGTAATATTAACAGGTAATTAGAGTGAATTTATTGGCCAACGGGAAGATTAACGAGTATAATGGAGGATTAGGGATAACGGATAACGGATAGGTGATGTGTAATGACATGAGTGATGGATGGATGGATGGTTATGGCATGGGTGAACGGTAGTGAAAATGGAAAACTAGAGGCGGATTTCAAGATGGGTACCCACTGGTTTCTGATTTTAGGTGGAGGGGGTGCGAAGTCACCTCACGCTGCCACATCACAAAAATGGGTTTCCATTGAAACCGGATTCGCACCCCTCCCCCCTCGTGTTAACAAGAAACAGGTGGAGGAGGTACGAATTCATTCTCTACCGTGATCTGAGGGAAGCTCAAGATCTACTGTTGGAAACTGAAAACACTTTAATCCTTTTATTTGACCAATTGTCGTTTTCTGACTTTACAATAAAAAAAATATGTGCACATATAAATAAATTTAATTTAATGAATATAATAAACCCTTTTTCAAAGGTTCAAACATACATGAATTAAAAATTACATTTTGAAGTTGTGGCGCATTTAAACATGCAGCCATTTTATCATTTTTATTGTTGAAGCATTGACATTTTTATTTTATGCTTTCCCTAACATTTTTTTATGTGCCTTCTTTATTTAAGGAAAACTATCCTATCATTTTTCTTAACATGGATGTAATAAATATATTTTCCTAACATTTTTTCAATTTCTTTTTCATCCATGTTCTAACTTAGCATTTTTTATTTTTTTTATTTTTTTTAAACTACCATGCTAACTTATCAAAAATAAATAATGTTACAACATCGGCTCCAGCTGGGGAATGCTTCTCCCTGTGGGATGTAGAGAAAAATCAGTTCCATGTGCCTTCTCCTCGGGCTATGGAGTCTTTGTTGTAGAAAACACACTGACTTCAAATTATAAAGAAAATGATTATGTACAATGATGATGTGAGATCTCTTTCAATACTAGATGTAGTGTTTCAAAAATTTTCCATTGACAGGTAGTGTTGAAAACTATCCTTCAAGATTCTATAGAAAAAATGTGTTGTTTCCTTTCACTTTTGCAATATTGAGTGGCCCAAACAATAAATTGTCAAACTTTCCATGTTTTCCTTTTTCTTCTCTCCTAGCATCCCATCTTAGAACTAAATCCCCTTCTCTAAAATCTCATTCCCTTGCTTTTCTGTCAAAGAGGCTCTTCATTTTATTCCGATATTTCTTTATTTTTTACTATATCTCATATTTATTTTCATTCAACTCAATGATTTGATTAATCCTTCTAGATAAACCATATGGTTCATCAATAGATTCTTGCAGAAACTTGAGTACAGGAAAAGCTAAATTTGTAGGAAAATAACATATTTTCCATAAACTAATTGGAATGGGGATTTACCTGTTGATCTTTTTGGGGAAATTTTGTTTGCCCAGACTACATAAATCAAGTGACTGTCCCAGTTCTTCTTGTGTTCTTCTAGATTTTTCTTGATTACTTTCACTAAACTCTTATTTGATGACTCAGCAAGACCGTTTCCTTATGGATAATAGGGAGTTGAGTGATGTAGGAGAATTTGATATCTCTAACAGAATTCTATCATTTTTATGCTGCTGAATGTTTCTGGAATTATTAGTGACTATCTGTTGTGGGCAACCAAATCTAGATAGAATATTCTCTTCAATGAACTTTATTACAACAAAATTTGTAGCATTTCTTACTAGAATGGCTTCCACCCACTTGGTTAAATAGTTAGTTGCATTCAAGATCCATCTGTGTTGACTATTGGAGGCTGGATGAATTTCACCTACAAAGTCTAATCCCCACTGAAGAAATGGTGCTGAAACCACAACTTGATCTAGCGGAAGAGCTGCCAATTTTTGCTTGCCAGCAAACATTTGACATGCGACATGGGCTCTAACTTTTTATCCTACTTGTGAAAACAAGGTAGGCCAATAAAATCCTGCTCTCAATATCTTGTATGTTGTTGCTATCCAAGCATAATGGCCTCCACAAATTCCTGCATGAAATTGATCAATGATTCCTTCAGTTTCGGATTCTGTTAGGCAAAGTAGTAAAATATTAAGAGGATCCTTCCAGTATAGGTTGGCATTGATAATACAGTACTTGATAGATTTCAAATTTTTCACTGGTTCTTTGAAAACTGAGCTGGATATTCAAAATTAATCAGAAAGTGGACAATTTCTACATATCAATCTGATGTAACAAATTTCTCATCAATATGAATTGGGATTGTCTCAGTGGAAGGAGAAGGTTCTTGAGTATTGTTTCCCTGCACTCCATGGGAAGGTTCTTGTGGATTCTCTACTTCTGCATTTAAAGAAGGTTCTTGTGGATTCTCCCTTTCTGCATTCAAATAAGGTTCTTGTGGATTCTCCCTTTCTGCATTCAAAGAAGGTTCTTGTGGATTCTCCCTTTCCAAATTCAAAGAAGGTTCTTGTGGTTGCTTCTCTAAAACTTCAAAAACTGAGTTTATGCCCTATACTTTACAATTGGATTTAGCTAACAACTTGGATAAACCATGCCCCTTCACTAACTTAATATTTTTTATGGTAATATCAAACTCAAGAATCTGATTTATCCATCTACCCCTTCTACCATCAGTGTCTAGTTGTGTGAGGACTATTTTGAAAGCGTTATTGGGCACATACGAAATGATAGTTGAATGAAGAATATACATACTAAAATACTTAAGGGCTTGAACTAAATCATAGGCTTGTTTTTCAATAATATCATATCTTAGTTCGGCATCTCCCCTGACTTTACTAAAGAATTCTATAGGTTCATCATGGTAATCCTCATTCTTTTGTAAAAGGACAGCTACAAGGGTGGTTTCTGAGGAAAAAGAGAACATGTTGAAAGGTTCTAAGTAGTTTGGATTGGCTAAGGTTGGGGCTTCGAAGATGACTTTCTTTATCTGGTCAAAAGAAAATTTTGCAGAAACAGTCCATTTAACTTCATGGCTTTTTTTAAGCATGTTTTTTATATATTTTACTATTTCTGCATAATTTGGTATAAACCTTCTTAAAAAATTGATTTGCCAAAGAAAGCTTAAATCTCCTTCTTATTTATAGGTAATTATAATGATTGGATAGCAGAGACCCTTTTGGGATCAATAACTACTCCATCTTTAGAAATAATATGACCTAGCAATTTACCTTCTTTAATGGCAAATACTGATTTTTTGGGATTCAAGGAAATCCCAAACTTCCTACATCTTTCAAAAACTTTCTTCAAATGCTTAAGATGTTTAGGATCGAATTCAAATAAAACAGTTAGATCTTCAAGATAAATAACAATGAATTTATTTACCTTCCCAACAAAAGCCAAATCCATGGCTCTCTGAAATGTTGCTCTTGCGTTTGATAGACCAAATGGCATCCAAGCATACATGAATGTACCCCAAGGTGTGGTAAAATTTGTCTTCTCCCTGTCTTCTGAATTCACCAATATTTGATTATAACCAGAAAATCCATCTAAAATAGAGATCTTGTTATCACCTGACACTTTTTGAAGTAATTGATCCATCTTTGGAAGTGGATAATTATCTTTTAAGGATGCTTTTTTAACGTTCCTGAAATCTACATAGAGTCTTATTGCACTGTTCTTTTTCCTAATAGGGACTAAATTTGCAACCCAACTAGAGTATCTTAATGGGACAATAATTTGGGAATCTAAAATTTTATTCAGTTCTTTTTCAATGGTGGGAAGAAGAACAGGGTTCATCCTTCTTAACTTTTGTTGATAAGGCTTTACATCTGGTTTCAGTGGAATTTTATGCTCAATTAAAGATGTATCATAAGATTTGAGATCAGCATAAGACCAGGCAAAGACATCTCTATAATTTTTAAGAAGTTTGACATATTCATATTTAATTTCTGGGGTTAATGATGCACAAAGTTTGATATTTTTAATTTCCTCGTCAGTGCTAATATTTATGTCTTCAATGTCATCTTCTGGTAAGACAGAGAACGAGTTTTTGGGAACATTATTTTGGTCAAACAATTTTTCTAATGGGACAAGTCCCTTAGGGATAAAATTATTTAACAATTGAATTATGTCATGATCAGATACCTTTGATTTTAGTTTTGAAATTTATTTGTCTTGGGTAGCTTCTTTACTCACTGAATTATATTCTTCGATCTGCAATATAGGAAATTCATCAATGACTTGCAGGAAGGATTTTATTTGTTCATCGTCCTCAAATATCTGCCAATGTTTAAGATTGTCTGGGATTGAAGGCATATATTTGATTTGTGTCTGATATTGAATATGAAAATGATTTGGAATTTTGAAGGCACTAGCTGAAACATCTAATGAATCTGCATGTAAGTTTTCATCTCTAGGAATAAACGTGATGTTAAAAGAATCCAAGTTATTTTCAATTGTGTCCCAAATCTTATTTCTATAAGACCTAAGTATAGGGTGCTTTGTTTGGAAAAGACTCCTAACTTGTGATACTATTAGTTCTGAGTCGGTGAAAAAACTCAAAATTTTGACCTTTAAACTTCTAGATAATTCTAATCCTAGGATAAAAGCTTTGTATTTTGCGACATTGTTCGTGACCTCAAAGTATATTTTACATGAATGTGTAATATTTTCCTTTTCAGGTGAAATCAAAACAACTCCTTCTCCAACTCCATCTTTGGTGCAGGATCAATCAAAAAATAATTTCCAAATTTCAGTATGACTAGGTTTAGAGGTATCAACTTTATCCTCAATTTTGAGTTGAGAATCCTATGAAGTGTCTGATGATAGTTGAGAACAACTAAATCCTTGATCTACAGCATAAATGGGGTGATTCCTATCTTGATTAGAATTACAAACAATGTTTACGAATCTCACTTATCTATATAATCTAAGGCTCTCTCCACCATATACTGGGATAGTGGCAAAAGACATGTCCATTTGGATACTTTCTCCCATTTTTGCACAACATGATCTAGATACAGCATTCCAAATTTGGGAGGAATGTTAGTAAAAACTATGTCTAATACTACACTCTTAACTGGTATTTGATGTAAAGTGACTACTAGATCTTTAATGTGTCCTAAACATTGGACCGTCTTTGAATCGAAAGTATACAAGTCGTGATAAGTCCGAGTGATATCTAGATTTAGTTGTTCCATGATGACTTTAGGCATTAAATTGTTCGAAGCACCAGAATAAAGCATACAGTTGTATAACAGAGAATCATGCACCTTTAAAGTCAGATAAAATGGTGGTATAGATTCATTAATCATGTCACAACTAGGACCAAAAGCTATAGTTGGTCTTTCATTCTGTAGATTAATTATATCTCCTTCAGCATCCATAATAAAATTTTGGATGCACTTGGTTACTTAACTTTTATACCCTATATTTTTAGAGAGTTCAAAAAGTGGAATTGGAATTTTGACTCTTTCTAATTCTTTCTCAACATTAAAAGCAGTCAAAATTGTTTTATCAATCTGAGTTGAATCAGTTGACTGATTTAAAGGTTGAGGATGAGTAGTTTCAGTTTCAGTTTATTTCAGTTGAGATTCAATTATTACAGGGTTCTTGGGAGGTCTTCCAAGACCAGCTCTAGGTCTTAATTCAGATCTTTTATTGAGTTCTGCAATTAGAAACTCGGAAAAAGCTTTATACTTAGAATCCTGAGAAGTATCTTGGTTTTCTTGAGGGATTTGGTTTTGGGAAATAGGGACAGTGGTAGCCTGAAAGGATGTTTGATATAAAATATTAATACCCTCAGTAATTTAAAAAGTATTGTCCTCAGGTTGTCGATCATCAATCAACAATGGAGTAGGAACTTGTTGTTCATTATGAGGCCTCTGGAGAATTTGCAGTGGAGCAGCTTTCTTGTACTGACCTTGGGCCTGTGTTTGTGGTCTGGAAATAGTCTGTTGGATTGTTCTTGGTTGAGTCTCAATTTTTGAAATTCTATTGGATAGATTTCTAAGAAGAATTGTGATTTCATCAATCTTTGAATCTTCACTTTTTGACTTAGAGGAAGATGCTTCCTGATTGTTTAATTTTCTTTGGGATTTCTCTTCTTTAGCTCCAATTTTACTGGAAGTTGACCTATTGGCTTCTACCTCAATAGCATTATTCTATATATCTTGTAATGTATTAGAAATTCTCTCCCTTAGCATGATTGCAAAGTCATCATCTAATGCCTTCGAAAATCTGACCTTTGCAGCAGCTCCTGGAGGTTTGCAATCAGCAAGCATCTTATGGTAGAGTTTATTAATTCGTTTGATAAATTCAGCTACAAGTTCACCCAGATTTATTTTTAGCTCTTCAAATTCTGTGAGTAAGTAAACAGCATCTTTCTTGACCCCCCATTTATTTGTAAAGATAGTTATGAGTTCATTCCAGGTTTGAATAGAATAAGTTCTAAGTTGTGTAAACCAAATCCTAACATGACCTTCTAAGGACTGTACAAATAGTCTCATATAAACATCTTCGTGCTCAATGTTCATATTTCTTGCAAAATCTAAAAAGGTAGCTATATGATCTTCTGCTAAAGGGCCTGTCTCTCCATTAAATCTTAGTAAATGTTTGAGATATCCATCAAGGAAATTTCCCAAGACATTAGGGAGAACCAGAGCATAATACCTAACCTGAATAATGGGTTGAAAAGCCATAGATGATGAAGTTGATGTTGATGATGATGAAGATGATGACGAAGATGTAGGTGAATGAGTGTTAGAGGGTGGAGGATAATGTGAAGGAGAAGGAGGTAGTGAATATCTCAAAGGGATTTAACAATTAGTTTTTGAACTGATGGGGTTAAATATTCTTCCTTATATTTGAATAATGGATTGGAATAGATAGAAATTGTCTCTTCTGGTTGATTAGAGTCTAATGGAATGGGATGATAGACTGGAGTTACCAAATAAATGGTCTTAAACTCCTGCAAATGCATGCCCAATTCTATTTCAGATGTAGGTGAATCTAGAGGGAAGGATGGGACTTGATATGACTCAAGTGAGGCTACCAACAAAGCTGACTAAATATCTAATCCTTGTGAATAAAGTTCAGCAACTCTAGGAGTTAATCGCGTCAACTCAGGTTGGGATGATAATACTGAATAGGGGTCTACGGTTGAACTTTCTTCAGCGTGTAAGGCTGAAGAGGAAGATGCAGAAATGTTCTGTTTTCTTTTTAAAGAGGCTTCTCTAACAAGTCATTATGGATCTGGTAAAGGGTTAACAATCTCATATTCAGATCTAGATCTAGTGTGCTTAAAAGAAGCCCGTCTAAAATAGTGGAATCACCAGGTGAAAGGTTTGGACCTGTATCTTTATCCTTTATTCACCTTAAAGAAAAATAGGAAAAATCGTTGTCCCATGAAACTTTAGTTTTTACTCTTCGTCTCCCCAGCAACGGCGCCAATCTGATGTTGTCCTTTGAGATGATTTTGGTCAATAATCATGCCAAAGCATCTAAAATGCTTGTTTTTGTTTTAAAATATTTTGGAGGACCAGTGCACAAGATTGATTTTAATTAAATAGTTAAGTTTTTAAATCTTACTGATAATATCAATAATTCAAAGTCAATGCGGCTTGTTCATCTCATACAGTAATTAGGCTTTCATGATTTAAATTAAGTAGAATAAGAAGATGTGATTATTAAACATTCAAATTGAACTATTCAATAAACCATAAGCTGGAAAGATTTTAAACAGTGTTTAAAAGTTCAACAAAATATATTTAACATCACCAAAATACTGACAATTTATTTATAAAAGGGATTTACATTAACATATTGTTAAGCAAATCATTCTTTATAATAATTATAACTTCAAGAGGAATTATAAGGTTGTTGAAACACAGTCAACCTCACCTAATTATTTTTATGATAGTTAAACATATGAAGAAACATAATGACAGAAAACTAGAAAACTCATAGGGAAGGAAGAGTTGTACGAGATGAGTTCAGAATCCTGCTTTCTATTATTGATGATCAACAAAACTTAGTAAAATTTATGTTTACAAAATCTCCTTTTCCAAGGGTGAAACCTTTGATAACTCATGCAGAGAGTTATTTATACTAACCTGCAAAAATTTGGAAATATCTTAACTGATCTTTAAAATAATAAAATAAGGAGACGGGTTAATGAAGTTTCTCTGTTATTCTGGAGGCTGTTGATGATTCAACCTCTTTTGATGAAAATTTTTGTTGACTTTACCTTTTTCACTGGAAGTTGTTGCTCACTTGGCTCTACAAAATTGGGTGTGTTGGCATCTTGTAAAATTAATTTTCACTAGATAGTTTCATAAAACTTATCCCACTGCTCTTCACTCGGATTTTCACAATTCATCATTTTGAGAAAAAATCTTTCGGTAAAAATCACATCCAAATAAATTTGGTCGACGCGTTTCGAACCAGCCAGTGTGGTTCATCATCAGGACTTGATGAAAAATCTGATCAAGAGACCCAATTAAATAGATATGAGAAGCTCCAACTAGCCGTTGAAAAATAACGGCTAGTTAGACTAAATCAAAGCCAAAAAAAATAAAAAGTCAAGAAATATATATAAAAAGATTAAAGTTTATAATATGAATATTATTTAATATTATTTTTAATTTTAATTTTAATTTTTATTTAATTTACAATAGGAATCATTCAAAATATTCTAGAAGATTAAATAAATAAAGGAATATTTCAATTTTAAAAATAATAATAATAATAATAAATTAAAATATTTATTTTGTTTAATATTATTTAAAAACATAAAGGATTAAAAAATAATAAAAATAATAACCATCATAATAATAAAAATTAAAAATTAAATTAAATAAATAATAATAATTTAATTTTTAATAATTTTTATTTTAATTTATTTTATTAATATTTATTAATTTATTTACTTATTTATATATTTATTTTATAGATTTAAAAAATAATAAAATAATAATAATAATAATAAATTTAAATTTAAAAAAATAAAAAATAAAAAATAAAAAATAAATAAATAAATAAATTTAAAAAATATATATATATATATATATTTAAAATAATAATAATAATAATATAAAAATAAATAAAATAAATAAATAAATAATACATAAATTTATTTTATTTTAATTTTAGGAATGAAGAGCAGGAATCCAACACCTGCTAACCATCCACCCATCATCCCTGTTCAGGTTGAGAGGCCTCTTTTCGATTTCCAAGGCTTCTCGCAACTTGCGGTGGTGGAAATGGTCGATCTTCGCAATCACCTTAGCATCTTCAATGCAAATGTGATGATTAGTCTTCTCAACATGCTCTGCTAGGGCTGAGGAGCGTGATCTATTATGCTTAAGGTCAGCTACATGCTCATGAATTCTTTGATTAATAGACCGACCCGTCTCACCAATGTAAGGCGTCCCACAAGAGCATGGAATCAAGTACACACCCTTACCATCCTTAGGGCAAATCGGGTCTTTAACAGATCTAAGGGAACTTCGAATGGTGCGGTAGGGTTTAAACGTAGAGGATACATTAAACTTCTTAAGGATCCTAGCGATTTTATCCGTAGTACCTTGGATAAACGGAAGGTGAACTCCAGATAATCGATCGCAAGGATCTTTCCTAACTCTAGGACCCCTTTCCGCTTTTTGAAAAGCTTTAAGGCAGTGACTCATACTATAACCATTTTTATTAAAAACTCTAAGGAGATGAGCCTTTTCACCTTCAAAATGGTTAACATCAGAGATTCTAAAGGCTCTGGTAGCTAAGGTGTTGAGAACCCCGAGCTTCTGAGCAGGGAAATGGTGAGAACTAGCATGTAAATACTGCTCGGTGTGTGTCTTCTTTCTAAAAACTTGATGAGACAAAGAACCATCTTCATTCCTAGAAAGGAGGACATCAAGAAAAGGCAAGCTACCATTATCTTCAAACTCCATGGTGAACTTAATGAAGTCAGATTGATCATTAAGATGCTGGAAGAAAAGGTCCAATTTCTCCTTACCATGGGGCCACACAACACAGGTGTCATCGACAAATCTTTTCCAAAGCTTAGGTTGAAAAAGGGAAGAGGAAAGGGCTCTGGATTCAAAGTCTTCCATGAACAGATTAGCTACCACAGGAGAAAGGGGGGAACCGATGGCCACACCACAAGTCTGTTCATAGAATTCACCCTCAAAACTAAAGAAAGTTGAGGTTAGACAAATTTCAACAAGATGAGCCGTATCAGGATCAGTGACACGAGAAATAACATCAACAGCCTCCCTAATGGGGATGCAAGTGTATAAGGAAACAACATCAAAACTAACAAAACTATCATCACTGTCTAATTTCAAGTCTTTCAAATCATTAATAAAAGACCAAGAGTCTTTAACAAAGGAAGAGGTCTGACCGACAAGCGGTTTCAGCTTAGTGGCTAGAAATTTAGCGAGCAGATAAGTTGGACCTCCTATGGTGTTAACAATAGGGCGGAGGGGGACTCCATCCTTATGAATCTTAGGAAGACCATAAATCCTTGGCGTGAGAGGGTTACTCTCAATTAGCTTTTTGCTTAAAGAACCAACAGTGCTACTCTATTTTATAGCCAAAGCAACTGCTTTTGAAACTTTTTTAAGAGGATTTTGTCAAGCTTCTTATAACTCCCGCTGTTAAGAAGGTGATCTAACATCTTATTATGATAATCATCTTTGTTTAAAATGACTGTAGCACCTCCCTTATCAGCTTTAAGAATCACAATGTTAGGGTTGTCGTTTAAAGATTTGAGAGCCTCAAACTCTAGTTTGCTGATGTTGCTCTTAGGTGGCTTAGCTTTTCTAAGGATCATGGCACAATCCTGTCTGATAATGTCTTTGGTAGTATCAGGTAAATCCCTAATCCCATATTCAATATCACAGATAATGTCTAGACTTGGGATTTTTTTAGGCGCAAGAGCAAAATTTAGACCCTTTTCCAACAAACTAAAGACATGAGGATCGAAAGAAAAACTAGAGAGATTAATAACAGTGTTATTCAAAGGGAGAGAATTACTATTACTACTATGGTTATTATAATTATCAATGTTAAGTTTATTATAGTGTTTATTTTTATAATTAATGTTATTAATATTATTAGATTTAATAACATCATTATGATTGTTATTATTCTTTATAATACTATTATTATTATTATTTTTAAAACCATTATTATTAATAATACTATTATCATTATTACCAATCCTAATATTATTATCATTAAATTGTAAAAAATCATCTACGTTATTCATGTTACTAATAAACTTATTATCTTTTTTAATGTCGCTATTGTTTAAGGAATTATCAAGATTAAAAGGTTCGCTATTATTATTTTTAATGTAGCCATGGTTTAAGGAATTATTATTATTTTCAGGAATTCATCATTTTCCTGAAAACTTCATCCACCTCAGTAAATCTATCAACAGTTGGATTTTGGATGAAAAATTGTTTGATTTGATGCTTAATAATTAATTCATACTGTAAAGCTTCAAGAAAATCTTTGCCTGCGATGTGACCTTTAATACCTGCAAACTTTGTTTTATCTATTGCAATTGTATACAGCTTTTTGCAATAATCTTCTAACTTGACCAACTTATCATCTAATCCAACTAAACCTGGAAGACCTGTTTTATTTAAAATATTAAATTTAGTATGAAACCATTTGACAATAACATTTAAGGCTTCACACTTGGTTTGCAACTGGTTGATCAAGTTCCTCTTCTGAAAAACTTTCTTTATCTCCAGAATAGTTGCACTCTTATCTGAGATATTTATTTCTTCCAATTCCTCATTCTTTGAATTAAGAACTTTAATCATATTTGAAGCTTCACTTGGTTTCTCTTGGAGTTGGTCCTTCCCTTCCTGAATTGTTGTTGTGCATCTGTTGATGAGTTCTTGCTGCTCAAAGATGATATGAATGGATGGCCATATTCCAATGATGGAGTCACTGATATTTCCCCAGATAATTTGCTTGGCATCTCCTAAATTTGATTCCATTAGAGTTTCACTTTCCATTTCTTTTAATCTAAGCTCTAATTGATGAGTCTTATGTGTTTCATATAGATACAAAGTATCATTTCTAATATTTTGAGACTGAAGTAGTTGAAACTTCTGATTTAGCTTTTCATTTGCTTGCTTCTGAGTGGCCTATTCTTGAGATAGTTGTATTGGATCATTCATGTCCAAGGTTGCTGATTTTTCTGCACCTACAGAAGATGTTTGAGTTGTTGGAGTAGAATCATCAATCACCTGGATTGTTGATTTCTCTTTCATCATTTCTTCAATCTGTTCTTCCATTTTTCTAATCTGTAGATTTTGGTCAATTAATAGCTTAAGCATTTCCTCTATGTCAGATTCATTCTTTGCCATCTCTTTGGTTTTTGGGTCTTCATTCAAAGGCAGCTTAAGTTGCTTTTGCAGGGCAACAATGTCTGCATTTTTCTTCTTGATGGTTTCTTCAACTGCTTTGCAATTAGCAGGATCATATCCTACTTTTACTACATGTTCTTCCATTGTCTTTAGCTGAACAAGAGAGTTTCTCAATCTTAAACTGGGATTGCATATTTTACATTGCTAATTTTGATTTGGAAAGAGACATAGTTTTTGTAGTCATAGTTGAAAATAACATTTCTCCTGACTGCATGTGCATATCCATCTGATCAATTGGATGTAATTGTCTTGCATCAAATGAGAGAACAGTCTTCTTGTAGTCTGTATGTGTTATCAGAAATGGAACTGTTACTTGCAGGAAGGCCATTTTCATTCTATCCTTCTCACTTTCAAAGGCAGTGAGAAGCCTATTTTCTTAAGTAGATGTGTGTTTCCAAAATTGGTTGTAAACATCTGACTTCAATGCTTCATTCTTTTGTTTGATTGTAGAAATTTGGAGAAGATATTCTGCTCTTCTAAAGAGCTTGCATTTGTATGTTAGATGATCTCCAAGGGATCTCTTGTAGGTGATGCTGATGAATAATTTTGAGGAATATTTGTAGAAGTGGAGACTTCAGTTTCTCCCAAATCTATGATCTCTGAATGTTTATACTTTGAAAGCAAGGAAGAATCAAGCCTTGGTTTCTTATGTTGTAAGATAAACCCTTTCATAAGCTCCTTGGAATGTGGTGTCTCTTCTCTGACCCTCTTTTGTTTTTTACAGTCAAGCACTGGTGTCTGTACATTTGAAGTAGAAATGACATGTTCCTCTGCTTCTTGTAAAATACCTTCTACCCATTCATCCAGATTCATGTATTTTTCATTTTGTGCTCTAGAGGTGTGAGTGTAAGAAGTTGTCTTAGATTCAACTCTTAGAGTATAAATAATGCCATGAGGGTCATATGACCAAGTAAAACTTGACTGAAAACCCATCTTCTTTAATAGTGCATCTACATCAACACCAGCTACTCTGGTATTACAAATGAATGATCCAATGTTTTCTTTGATTTTAACTAGACTTTCCTCCTTTCTGATTTAAAATGCAATTCATCCATATTTAACATCTATCTAATGTATTCTAATGAGAAAATTCTCATAGACACATATTTCGGAAGTTTGTATGGTGGAAGCTCATAGCCATACACTCTGATCTCTGTGTAATTCTTGTACAGATACCAATCGCTTGTATTTTCTTGTTCATTGAGGTGCAGAATTATCTTGATGTCTTCTCCAATTCTATGCTTTGGTGAGCTCGTAAGGAACTGTCTGACTGGATGAATGAATAATTCTATGAATTCTGAAAAAGAAGTAGTTTTTGAAGATGCTCTGACCAATTATGTCTAGTGAATCACTGATTGATTCACTCCCTGCGCGTCCTACTTGTTGAAATGAATGGGAAACATATCTTCCTGTTGAAACAAGATCATATGAATAATCACAGGAGAATAAGTAAAGGCTCCTTGAGTGGTAAAATTCATAAAATTTTCATGTAAAACATCAGCCTAGAAATGATTGTAATTGTGCATAAACAACGGTGGTTTGTCAGTGCTAAAGATAGATAAGAAACCTACGATGAGTTCATCAACGGTTTCATTATTGGGATATCCTAACAGATAAGAAAGGAGATAAATATAGTGTTTAGAAGCAATGGGGAAGATGGAGGATGCATATGGGGGATTTCTCTTGGGTAAATATGCATCATCAGGTAGAATTTTGAATATTTGAGCTCTCTTGTGGGAAGGATAATGTGTGATAAATATCCATGAGGGCAGCAGGGGAAAAATGAGATAAGCAGTCAGAAGGAGGGATGGAAAGCATTTGATTAATGGTTTTAGGAGATATGGTTATCATAATGTTTTCGTTATAAGCTACCACTGACCTAGTTATAGTGTCATACTGCTTCTGATACCAGAAAATTAAATCAAGGAATGGGTGAGTTTGAGGGAATGCAAATAGAGGTAACATGGAATCCCAAAACCTGATAAGGTCTTGTTTATCCAGGTGTTTCTATTTTAGCAATAAGTGTAGCTCACAGAATTCAAATTCACTGTGACAATCAGTAATTTTGAAATAGGTATTGACTAGGGGAGTGAGGTCGAGATTGATTTGTGGATCTGCAGGAACGTTTTCTGCAACAGATTTGGTAGCTTCAAGCATGACCTCAGAAGCTAGATGAGTGACCTTTGGTGTGACCTATGCAACACTATCAACATTTGAAATTTCTTCTCTCATACTTTTCTTACCTTTACCTTTCGGAGTGGTTTGCTTCTTTTTTGGCCATAGGTGCCATGTTTGACTGTAATAAAATGGTACGGTGATTTACAGCTTTCGGTTACAGAAAAAATGGTAGGGTTTCGAGAATATGAAGGGAAATCACATAATATAATTCATTATGAAAACAGTGATGGAGGATGAAGGTGAATTGAAGGTGGAAGTAAGTATTGAGCAAGAGACTATGGGAAATTTTATAGATTGTGGTTCAGGTTCAACGGTCATTGCTAATACTCAAGCGAATTTACTACGTAACGGTAAGATTAATAGGTAATTGGAGTGAACTTATTGGCCAACGGAAAGATTAAGGGTATAATGTAGGATTAGGGATAATGGATAACGGATAGGTGATGTGGAATGACATGACTGATGGACGGATGGATGGTTATGGTGCGGGCGAACGGTAGTGGAAATGGAAAACCATAGGTGGATTTCACGGGGGGTGGCCTCTATTTTCTGGTTTTAGGCGGAGAGGGTGCAAAGTCACCTCATGCTGGCACGTCGCAAAAATGGGCAGCCATTGAAACTGGATTTCGCACCCCCCAACCCCTCGTGTTAACAAGAAACAGGTGGAGGGGGTGTGAAGTCATTCTCTGTCGTAGATCTGAGAGAAGCTCAAGATCTACTGTCGGAAATTGAAAACACTTTAATCCTTTGATTTTTATTTTTTAACAAGAAAGGGTAAGTTTTTTATTTATGAAAATAGGTTGGGCCGCAGCCTAAACAACCCCTGATACATATTATTTTTTCCAAAAAACCCGATGAGTCAGGTTCTTCTCTTACATAGCTAGATCTTAAGGGATTGGAAACCAAATTGGGCATTGTCATTTTTTGACAGATCTCCTTGGGCTAAGAGGCACCCTGCATTTGCTTTTGCATCTGTTTCCTTGTTTAAATTTTGGAGAATATGGAAGAAGGAATTGGAAGTGTAATTTTGTAACACTTTTCTAAGTCTCTACAGAGTCTTGTTCAGGGTTGGGTTATTGAATTGATCTCCTGTGTTCATTATCTTGATCAGGATTTATGAGTCTCTGAAGACCTGTATGTCTTCTTCTATATGCTCTTACGCAATCTAACAGGCTTTGAGCAGTCCTAATATTTCTGCTTGATTGTTATTACTCTGCCCAAGGCCCCAACTAAAATTGATTCTATTATGCTCTTTCTGGGAGTAGATGACTCCCCCAGATCAAGAGGTTCCCGGGTTTCCCTTAGAAGCTCCATAAAAAAATATTGTGGCTTTGTCACGATTCTTCCACCAATTTTTAAATTCGGTCTCATAAATCCACAGCCTCTACTCTGGATTATGACAGGGTCGAGAGGGTCTCTTATTACTAAAAGCAAGCTTCAGAGGTGCACCAATCCAACTTAGCACATCTGGGGAGAGGTTGTTGTCTGTCTTGTGGGGGAGATTCACCAAGGACTCAATGAGCAACACTTTCACTTTAGCTGCTACCACAGAGGGGGAGCAGGATCTGTTGTTAAATATGACCTCATTTCTAGCCAGTGAAATTTTCCAGCAAATGAATTTATGAATGGAAATCCATATATTATACCACAAATAATTTTTGCGTAATTCATGAGGTGAACACTCCTTCCATGAGGTGAATAAGCTTGTAATCGTGCCCTATGAAGGAGGTTGGACATTAAGCCTGTGCAGCGCTTTCACCCAGACATCTTGGGTAAATACACAATCCAGGACAGAAGTTCCATTGATTCCAGTGATGTGCAGCAAAGCAAGCATCTGTGAGGGAAAACTATTCCTCTTTTGACCAAGTTTTTGCTTATCAAGATGCGCTTATGAATGAGGAGCCAGGAGAAAAATTTACCTTTGGGAGGCCTCCATGATCCTATACCTGCTTCCACAGAGATGGGGAGTGGAGGGGAATGCTGGATTGGAGGGCAGCAAACCCATGCGCAGTAGAGAACACTCCGGACATACCCAAGCCCCATTTGTCGCTTGTGCATCGATGGATCTAAGCCAGGACAGTTAGCGCAGCTATGAAGAAAGATAATTGAGGAAGCAACCAATCTGGGGGGCAAGGAATGCACCAAGCTTGCTAGTTACCAGCAGCATCCGAGGAAGATATGTCTACCAATTTGCTGTAGCCAAGATTTATGGGCCAATCATGCAAATCTGTTATTTCTTGTACTAATTTGAATGGTTGGTGACCCATAATTTTGTCTTCCCATAGACTGATGTTTTTTCCATTTCCCGGGATTCTAAAGAGGTGGTCTTTGAAAAACTCCCAATTGCGGCAGCAAAGCTTCCAAAGTGTGGTACGCTTGTGAGCTGCTCCTTCTTCCATATTATTCAAGGAGATTCCATGCATATATTTTTTGATATGGACTTGAATTACACGATGCCGGGGATTCGAGAATATTTTCTAGATCATCTTCCCTCCCAAGGCCAGATTGGCTAGTCCAGGATCTCTAACTTGGAGGCCCCCATCTGAAAGGGTTACTTTTACAATGTCCCAACTCACCAAGTGGAATTTTTTCTAGTTCCCTTGCTGCCTTGCCATACAAAGTTTCTTAGGAGCTTTGAGAGTTGTTCAGAAATTGATTTAGGAGCCAAAAGAAATGTTGCCTGGTATAAGGGGAGAGAGGAGAGAAAAGATTTCACCAGAATAAGTTTTCCAGCTGTGGTAAGCCACTAACCACCCAAAAAATTCATTTTCGTCTTAATTTTGCTGAGAATCTCAGCCCAATGTAGCGCCTTGTTAATGCCATGGGTCAACGGTAGGCCTAGGTATTTGATTTTATCCCAGCTATCAAAGCCCACATAGCCAAGAACTTAGGCAATCCGATTAATGGTTTGCTGGTCAATATCCCAGCCATACACTACAATTTTTCTCCTATTGACTAGGGCTCCAAAAACTCTGTAGAAGTTGTGGCTAACCTCATTAAATGCCCTTGCAATTTTTAGGGATGCTCCCCCCAGGAGTAAGGAGTCATCTGCAAACAAGGCATGGTTGATTGGCTCAGTGCCTCTAAAAGCCTTGATTCCGGGTAGAGATCCTTTATTCTTCTCTGCTGACAGCTTCCGGCTAAGGAAGTCAGCCATCAATATGTACAAGAAGGGGGACAGAGGGCAACCTTGTCTGATGCTACTCAAATATTTGAAGTAACCGACTGGCCTGCCATTTACCAAGGGAGAAATCCACGGCTCTCCAATACAAGCTTTTATTAGCCTAATGAAAAGCAGAGTTGAAACCGAACGCGGAAAGAACTTGGAGGAGAAAAGAATGTCTTACCTAGTCAAAGGCGTTTTCCATGTCTAGTTTGATAATCATCCCTTTCTCGGCGCATTAGAGACTGGAATGAATGGTTTCTTGCACCAGAGCCACATTGTCTAGGATGTGCCTTGCTTTGAAAAATCCACCTTGACTGGTAGAAATAAGCTTTTCTAACAGAGGCTTGATCATGTTCGCCAAGAGCTTGGAGATGATCTTGTAAGATGCACTGCAGAGAGAAATTGGCCTGAAACGGTCAAAAGAGACAGGGTTCGCTTCTTTAGGGATAATAACAAGGAAATTATAGTTTGTGCTTCCCCCCACTTTAGCTTTCTGCTGGAATCCCTTTATCATTCGAAACATATCAGCCTTTAAAATATCCTAGCAGATTCTATAGAAGTGAATGGAGAACCCATCCGAACCAGGGGCTTTGTCTGGCTCCATCGTCCAAATGACATTATTGATTTCCTCTTCCGTGAAGGGCCTCAGGAGGCTATATTTTTCCTCCTCCTTTATCAGTCTTGGGATTGTTGGGAAAAATACTGAGAGGGGGGGGTGAATCAGTATTTAGGGAAAACTAAAACTTTTTACTTTTTCATGCTCTAAAACCCATACGCTACTTTGCTGAAGACAACTAGCGTATACACGCGGATATCCTTCATAAAACTCGCGTATACACAGAGATCTAATTATGCCATTAGTTCTTCACTTATATCATTCCATCATTCATTCATTAGATGTTTTATAAACAGTAAACATGTGCAGTAAGAACAGAATAAACCATCACACAAAGCATCACACGTGAACACCAGGATTTTTAGGTGGAAACCCAAGTCGGGAGAAAACCACCGCTGCAGTTGCTCAGCCTTCAATATTTTATTATAGAGAAAACATCTTACAACATATGTGCTGCTGCAGACTCCTACCAGCACGCAGGCACCCACCTGCGCTCGTTTACCAGCCTCTCCTGGAAGGGAGCTCCAACCCCCTGACTCGTTTACCAGCCTCTCCTGGAAGGGAGCTACGACCCCCTAATCTCGTTTACCAGCCTCTCCTGGAAGGGAGCTACAACCCCCTGACTGAAGGCTACAACCCTCAGCACCTCTATGGACCACGTTTCATCAATTTTCACATTGGATCCAAAGCATCCTTTAGGACACCACTTGCAGGCCACGTTTCATCAAATTTTCAGACTGGACCCACTCCATACTTTTAAGCACAGTCAATCATGAAACAGATACATATAACTCACTGACAGATATCAGTAAACCAGCAGAACAGATCAGACATTTCTTACCACAGACTTCAGCAAACCCTAGTTTGCATACGCGCTTTCCTTTCACCGATGTCGCGTATATACGCGCTTCCGTTCACATAAACCAGCGTATACTTCTGTACATATTACAGATCTAATTTCATTGCGCATACGCGCTTTCTCTTCAGCGAAGCCGCGTATATACGTGCTTCCTCTGCGTCAAACAAGCGTATGGTTCTTCAGATATTTAGGTCATTGCAATTCTTCAGAACAGATACATCACACAGATTTAACCCTTTACTTCAGACAGATGTTCGCCTTATCTCAGATCTAATCATTCCATAAATAAATCTAGCAAATACAGATACATTTCAGATCTAGATATCCCGCTTCATCATTTCTTCATAGGTGCATCATAGATTCAGATCTATCATCAAACCTTTACCCTTTCCATACAGATATACTTCACAGAGAAGTATTCATTCAAGCTCGGACATCTTGCACCCACACTCATGATTTGCACAATGAATTTCTTCTCTTTATATAGGTTTACCCTTTTTCAATACCATGAGCCCCTTTTTCAATACCATGAGCCAAAACTACATTACTTCCGATGGTATTCCTGGACGAGGTCATTTAGACGAATCATTACCCAATACAATGGGTCAATACCATGGTGGTTACCCCTGGTTTTTCACTTTATGAGCGCTTTTTCCCATACGCGACTTGGCATGTTGTTTCCCGCGTGCATACGCGACTTCTCCTAGAAATATTCGCGTATGCCTTGAGACATACTCTTTTCACCATAGATTTAGCACATGCTGAAATCCTTTCTTCATTGCCTTCTGTACTCACTGTAGATACATCAGATTTAGTTCATCAAGACAGGTTCTATCAAGCACAACTTCACCAAGTAAGTTGCCATCATCTTGCCATTCAAGGACAACACTCAGCATCATATTGCTAACAAACATCCTTTCATATTAGATTTACATCATTTACCAAGTTCATCAAGTCAAGAATAACTTCATCAGGTGGATTGCCATCAAGGAAAACACATGTCAACAGTCTCATGTCTTCATCTTCATTAAGTGGGTTGCCATCAAGGACAACACTCTGCGTCATATTGCCAACAATTTCCCCCTTTGGACTTGATGGCAACCACGATGGTGTTTGGTCGCCACAACAGATAGGTATATTAAGAATACAATGACACCATGTCACTCTCCCCATTTTTGACACCATTCTTTCTCTTCATTCAAAAACCATGTCACTCTCCCCCTTTGACATCAAGGGCAAAGGGCGGATCAAAACCAACACACTCTCCCCCTTTTCTTCACAAGTGGAAGAAGCGTTCTGCAGATCTGATATATACTGAAGTGACCAAGCTCCCCCTGAGTTCATGCTGAATCTTCAAACATATTTTCCAATGAAGTACATGACTCTATGAAATTCCTATCACCAATGACTCATACTTACAACAAAGATCCATCCAAGTGGATTTACATATAAGACTCAAGTACCCAAACAAGTGGGTTTACACATTTCAACTCAGCTACCCAACCAAGTGGGTTTACAAAATTTTGACAAGTCCTTACATGACTGAAATTTACAATTTTACATCATGGGTCTCAACATGACCTTTTCATCAAAATGCCAATATGACTTTTCATAACCAATACCAGAAAGTCCTCAAGAAAGAGAACATATTTCAGAACCATCATAATGCCAACAATGCATTATACTCAGCAACGCTAATGCTCCCCCTGAATCTGTGCATCCAAGCAACCTTTCCATATGACTAAGGCTCCCCCTTAGTTTGTGCATCCTGAACACTTTTACCAACAAATCATCAAGGAATATTTATCAAAACATTAGAAATAGAATTATGAGGAGAACTGGACCACCACAGAGATACCAAACAGTATCGGAGATACTAAACAGCAATCAGCTCAGAAGCCAAGAGAGCCGACCAAATGCATAAAAATGTCAAGAATCGGGGACATACGCGGTTTTCTCGTGCATGAACTCGCATATATACGCGACTGTGTTTCAGGAAACCTGCGTATACAATTTAATCTTCTGAATTTAATCAGAACTGATCTTCTGAGAGGCAGAGACAACACCCAACTTCTGTCTGAGATATTCGAATGCTTCCCTGAAATATCGATAGATAGAATAGTGTAGTTGTGTCTTCAAGTGTCATCCAATGGTTGTAGCATAAACACATTAGTAACCAAGCCTTCAGATTCTTTGCCCAAGATCAACACATCTTCAAATATGTGTCAATCATCCACATGGTCCAATATCACCATGATCTTTAATCATGAAGTAACATATGTAGGAAAAAGATCTCAATCATAGTAACAAACTCTGCATGATTTATTTCTGAATCAAATGACATCCAACTCATCCATGTGTGAGCACAAAAGATACTTATCAGCAACCAGGCCTCAAAATCTCATCATAATAATCCATGTACCAAGTCATCATCATTTGAGCATTAGTGTCACAAAGACCAAAGAATAAACAATCATATTGCCAACAATGCAATCATTAGTATTCAACCTGCTGCTCCCCCTAAACCAGTGCTCTTCCTTAACTTGTGCAACCTGAATACGTTCATCAGTAAGTCATCAGCAACAATATCTGCATGAACTGCCCTTATCTCTGAATTATAAGACTTTCATCTCAACAAAGAATACTCTTCATCAACAAGCAAGCAGGACTCATCCATAATCTTCAACATAAGTAACCGAGTATCATATCATCATTATTTAAAACTGAGAAATTAAACTGATACAGAGTCAATAATACAGTCATTAACAATCAGACTGATACTCCCCCTGAACCTCTACTCCAGACCTTCAGCTATCATATAAATTCTCTTATCATTAATGCATACGCGACTGTGTCTGCTGTAACTCGCGTGTATACGCGACTTTTGTTTATTGAACCCGCGTATGGAAAGTGAAGCATAGAAATTTTTCACATTCCTTCATCTCCCCCTGAACTTGTACTTCCTGTACCTGTCTTCTTCATACCAGATGCTCTGTCAGAAATACATATAACCAGAATAATCAAATCAACCATGAGAGACATCATACATTGCTTCCCCTGTGACGATACATTACTAAATCTCATAATGTATCCCACATCATTCCTGCAGTCAATCAGAGAAGTAAGCTTCAGAAGCGGATGACTGCAGTAGGGTCAAAATTCCCTACGTTTCTGATCGATCCTCCATCTTTTTCCAGATTTGTTTGAACTTTCTATTTGTGTGCTGGAAGTTATCCAATTTCTCATATCTGTTCAACCTGCATTCTTTTTCTACATGTCCATACTTATTACAAGAATAACATCTCATGTGTCCAGAGAAATAAGCATAAGAATCATAATGAGTATTTCTAATCTTCCTCCTTTTACAATCAGCTGCTTTATGTCCATACTTGTTACACGAAAAACAATATCCCTTGAAGAAACTAGAGTACCTTTCTATGTAGGATCTGTTAGTTTGTGGCTGAAATGATCTGCTCCTGCAATTTGCTGCAACATGCCCATAATTATGACATTTAAAGCATTCAACATTATTGACTGATTTCCTTTGATATTTCATCATTGATGGTTGACCTTTTGTCTCTTTCAACGCTTCAGGTTTTGTATTGACATCCTCTGAGGTTTTTGCACTTCCTTGTGAGCTAGATTCTCCTTTAACAGTTTCATGGAAACCAAGACCAAGTTTGATAGCAGGAGACCTTTGATTACTCAGAATATTGTCCAAAATATTAGTACTATCTTGAAACCTCAAAAGTTTAACCTTTTCTTCTAATTCACCTTTGAGAATGTTTACCTCAACCTCCAAGGCTTGACATTGCTTTGTCATGCTTTCTTGTTTCCTTCTTCCATCTTCTACTTGATCCTTCAGATTTAGAATCTCTTCTTTCAACCAATTTTCGCTTTCTTCACATGTTTGTTGCAGCTCTTCATTCTTCTTATTTGATTTTTCCAGATCTTCTTTGAGAGAGATGATTTCTGCTTCAAGGCCTTCCTTTTCAAATGTTTGTAGAGGTTCCTCATTCTTCTTACTTGATGCTTCAAGATCTGCTTGTAGAGAGATGATTGCAGCTTCAAGTCCTTCATTCTTCTTGCTTGATTTTTCGAGATCTGTATATAGATCGTTGATTTCTGCTTCTAGTTCTTTAATTCGATTGGATGCATAAGTATGAAACCTTTGATACTTGTCCACCTGTCCATTCAGCATCTCTATTTGATCTTTCATTTGAGAGATCATCTCTTTGTAGATAGAATCTTTCTTATCAATTTCCTTTTGATGTTCTTCAACTTTGATCTTGATAGCTTGTTCTAGATCCACAACTTTACTTTCACTTTCTACACCATTGCTTGCACAAAGAAGATTACAAGGACCCAAATCACTATCAGATTCATCTTCTTCAATTTTTGCTATACAGGTTTTCTGAGACATCTCCTTGCTTTGAGTAGCCTTCTTCTTTTTCCTCTTTGCCATGAGCACTTGTAGAGCTTGGTCAGAATCTTCTAGATCCATACTGTCACTTTCACTATCATAACCTTTGCATATACAGTTAAGTAAAATACAAGAACAACGATTAATACCTGTTTCATCTCCTTCAATTTCTGCTATACATGATTTCTGAGTTATCTTCTTGTTTCGAGTAGCCTTCTTCTTTTGCTTCTTTGCCATGAGCACTTTCAGATCATGGTCAGAATCTTCTTCATCTTCACTGGACACTTCATCATCATCTTCATTTGCATAAAAACTCTTCCTCTTTTCAAATTGTTTCCCTTTACCATGTTTTTCTCTATAAGGACATTTAGCAACATAGTGACCAACTTTTCCACACTCAAAACATTTGAAGGGAAGCTTACCTTTGAATCTTCCAGTACCTAGTTGGAGTTTTCTCACAAAATTTGCTTCTTCTTCTTCGGATATATAGTTGGTTTCTTTGACAACTTCCTTTTCTTTTCCTTTTGCAGATACCTTAAAAGCAGCTTCTTTGATTTGAGAAGGACCTCCTTGTCTCATTTCAAAAGCAGTCATAATACCATGTAATTGAACAATAGTAAGAGTTTGCAGATCTTGCCTTTCTTCAATAGCTGAAACTTTAGAATCAAATTTTGAAGTCAAGGATCTTAAGACTTTTTCCACCAGAGTAGTATCGGTTATGGTTTCACCCAAATTTCTCATCCGATTTACAATATCATCTAGACGAAGAAAGAAACTGGCAACACTTTCATCACTATGCATCTTCAAATTCTCATATTCAATTCTAAGAGTTTGGAGTTTTGCACTTTTTACCTTTGTGTCTCCTTCATAGCTTAGAATGATTTTGTCCCATATTTCTTTTGCTGAATGTAGCTGCATCACTTTAGAAAATTCTAATTCAGACATGCTTCCTAATAAGACATTCAATGCTTTGGCATTGATTTCATACTTCTTCCTTTCAGCCGCATCAGTAGGAATACTTGCCGGATATTGATAGCCTTCTTCCACGATTGCCCATACATCTGCACCAAGACTTTGCAGATATGCTTTTGTTCATACCTTCCAGAATATCAGATTGCTTCCATTGAATAGAGGTGGCTTTATAGACATCACTCCTTCTTGACTTCCCATTGCGACGGATCTCCTTCAAGCGATCAAGCTTCTGCAGAAGAACCTGCTCTGAAACCAATTGTTGGGAAAAATACTGAGAGGGGGGGGTGAATAAGTATTTACTGCATATTCAAAAATTTTTACTTTTTCATTCCTTAAAACCCATACGCTACTTTTCTGAAGCCAAGTAGCGTATACACGCTGATATCCTTCATAAAACTCGCGTATACACAGAGATCTAATTATGCCATTAGTTCTTCACTTATATCATTCCATCATTCATTCATTATATGTTCTATAAACAGTAAACATGTGCAGTAAGAACAGAATAAACCATCACACAAAGCATCACACATGAACACCAGGATTTTTAGGTGGAAACCTAAGTCGGGAGAAAACCACCGCTGCAGTTGCTCAGCCTTCAATATTTTATTATAGAGAAAACATCTTACAACATATGTGCTGGCGCAGACTTGACCAGCACGCAGGCACCCACCTGCGCTCGTTTACCAGCCTCTCCTGGAAGGGAGCTCCAACCCCCTGACTCGTTTACCAGCCTCACCTGGAAGGGAGCTACGACCCCCCGATCTCATTTACCATCCTCACCTAGAAGGGAGCTGTTTACCTAGGATCAAGGCTAACCCCAAAGACCAAGAGGGAAACGTTTCATCAATTTTCACACTCTGATCCAAAGCATCCTTAGGACACCACTTGTAATGCCATCAAATTTTCTGACTGGACCCACTCCTACTTTTGGCTACGCTCAACCATGAATGTATACATATGTTCTGACTATTAGAGATTTAAGAACTGCACAGAATGTTCGTATATTTCTTACTACGTACTCAGCAAACCGTGTTCGTATACACGTTTCCTTTTCATCGATAATCACAGATAGCACGCGTCTTTCCATTTTGCATAAACCGCGTATACTTTATGTACACATATTATGTATCCACTTATTGCGCATACGCGCTTTCTCTTCAGCGAGGCCGCGTATATACGCGCTTCCTCTGCGGAAAACAAGCGTATGGTTCTTCAGAAATTTAGGTCATTGAAATTCTTCAGAACAGATACATCACACAGATTTTTACCCTTTACTTCAGACCGATGTTCGCCTTATCTCAGATCTAATCATTCCATAAACAGATCTAGCAAATATATATATTTCGCATCTAGATCCCTTCTTTATCACTCCTCTCATTCTGTATCATATTATTCAGATCTTCTGTCCAATCCGGTAACCCCTTTCCATTCGATATACTTCAGAGAGAAGTATTCATTCAAGCTCGACATCTTGCACCCAATATTTTCATGATTTAATAATGAATTTCTTCTCCTTATATAGTTTTATCTCTTTTCAATGTTTCATGGGAGCTAAAACCAAGATAGAGCTCAAGTGTAGTGGCTCCTATTCGGTCATTTTACCGACCATTACCCAATTAATGTGTGTTTCACACCACAGGAAAGCTGCCATCTCCTGGTTTTGCACTTTATGAGCGCTTTTGCCCATACGCGACTTGGAACGTTGTTTCCCGCGTGCATACGCGACTTCCCGTAGACCTATCCGCGTATTCCTTAAGACATACTCTTTTCACCATAGATTTAGCACATGCCGAATTACTTTCTTCATTCCCTTCTGTACTCACTGTAGATACATCAGATTTACTTCATCAGGAACATATTCTATCAAGCACAACTTCATCAAGTAAGTTGCCATCATCTTGTCATTCAAGGACAACACTCAAGATCATATTGCTAACAAACATCCTTTCATATTAGATTTACATCATTTACCAAGTTCATCAAGTCAAGAATAACTTCATCAGGTGGATTGCCATCAAGGAAAACACATGTCAACAGTCTCATGTCTTCATCTTCATTAAGTGGGTTTCCATCAAGGACAACACTCTGCGTCATATTGCCAACAGGGATGTGAATGAGGAAATCAGAAATTTCCTCTTCATTTTCAACTCCACTTTCTATATATAACTGTTGGAAGTGAGAGGTATAAACTTCACGAATCTTAGCAATTCCTTTATGCACAGTCCCATCCGTGGAGGTGATTTCTGTAATTTGGTTTCTCAAGAGGTGAGTACGGATTTTCTTGTGGAAGAAGGAAAAAATTTTATCTCCAGATTTGAGCCAAAGATTGTGTGATTTAAGTCTCAAGGTCTCCTCCTCAACTTTGAAGGCCTAGAAAGAGCTTTGCTGGGCAGCTTTCTCAAGTTGTATTTTAGAGGAAGTGATATCATGTTGTTCCATATTCATTTGCAGTTCAAGCACCTTCTCGGTGGCCTGCTTTCTTAGGCTAGTCAAGAGGCTTTTTTAAGCCAATATTTCAGTGATGATTTAGTGGCTTTGAGTTTTTGTTCCCACACATAGCTAGTCGATCCACTGACTGGGATGGACCAAGCTTTCGATATTGTCTCCAGAAACCCATCACTTTCTGTCCCTAAAGGACTGAACCGGAAGGGAATGGGTCTCCAAGTTTTCCTCTTCTTCTAACCACAGTAGGATAAGTTTATGGTCAGATATCAATTTAGGCAGAATTTTGGTGGAGATTATATTCTTCTCAAAGAGGAGGGTGCTCTGAAATAGAAATCTGTCAAGATGGAAAGAGATGTGCTCATTCCCTATTCTATTATTTGACCATGTCTAGAGCCATATTTTGGATTTAAAGTCTAGTAAGTCCCACTCTTGGATCAGATCTTATACAAAAGGGAGGATGGGACCCTTTCTTATATTTCCTCCTCTTTTCTCCTTAGGCTCGAAGACAAGATTGAAATCTCTAGCTAGGATTATATTCTTGGGTGAGTAGGCTTCAAGGAAGTCAGAGAGGGTTTTCCAACAATCCTTTTTTTCAGAATACAGTACCGGGACATAAATATTAAAGAGGGTAAGGGTGGTCTTACTCGCAAGATGCTAGAGCTCGGTGTAGATCCAATCTTGCGTTTTGAATGAACTCACTAGATGGAATTTGTCATCCTCCCAGAGAGTGGCAATCCCACCACAAGTACCCCTTGCACTGACTTCTTTCCCAGCTTTTGTATTCCATTTGTCTTTACTAATATCTAGAAGGGTTTCCCCTTCAATTTTAGTCTCTTGGAGAAAGAGGGTCTCAGGGGTTTCAAATTTCAGGAGGTTCTTCACTGCTTCCGCTTTTGAGGGATTTCCCAAGCCTCTGCAATTCCAAGAGACTATATGCATTATTTACTTACAGAGGGGTGGCCATTAAGAGGCCTGGATCGATTTTTTCTGCCTATGGACATCTCAATCGTAGACTGGCTGCCTTGAATTTTTTGATTCTCGGCCTCTTCTTCTCTTGTTGCTCTATGTGACTTCCTTCCGACTCTTTTCAAGGGTCGCTCGAACATTTCTTCGTCCGAAGATCCAAAGGATTCGGGGGGCTTCTTCTTTGTCATCTCTGCATAAGTCGGGGAAGAGGAGTCTCCTCTTGGAGATCCAATTTGTGTTGAGGTATTTTATTATTGTCTTTGGTCTTCTTCTATTATTTTTGGTTGATGTTTTGTCACTTCGAATTCCATTGCAGTTTTAAGTTCTTCTGGGGTGCTTACAATATCAAAGGGGTTGGAGTTTGCTTATGTGCTAGGAAGGACAGAAGTCCCTTCCCCTTGAGTCATTGACGTAGGGATTCAAGCGCAAGAGTACTAATCTATCCTTTCTTCTTTGTCGATATACTTCCCAAGGTTGTTTCCAATGGTTTCTAAAGATTTTAGGTTCCAGTAGTGAAGAGGAAGGTGGGGCAAGCGAACCCAAACCGGAACAGCCGAGGGGACGTCTTGGCTCGGATCAAAATATGGGGTCCATTGATTCAAATATAGGCCTTGAGGGCCCATGAAATATGGGCCATTTTGAAATATCAGGTTCCTATCTTCTGCTACTTCAAAAACAAATACAAAGAATCCATTACAGACAAGGTAGCTTCTAATGCCTTCTTTAATGAGAGGAGTCCAATTCCTTTGGATCCAGGCTTCAACAGTTTTTAGCGAGGGCCAGAGCCCAGTGAAATGCCCAATAAGCCCATGTTCTGTAAGGTTTAAGGTCTATCTACAAGGTTCTTCAATCGGCAAATCCACTGTGGGGATTGATTCTAGTCTTTTCACAACTTTTGTTGAAGGTCACTTGCTAGGCGCTTTTTGCTGCTAGCCACCAGTTTTTTGAAACTCGTAAGTTCCAAAGGAAGAGGGGTATTGGGCTCAGGGCCCCCTCCTAGGGCCATGATGGAGGAGCTGACTTAAGATTGCAGAAGAGGGTGCAGGTAGCGCGCGCGGGCAGCTTGGCCTTCTTTCCTCAATATGTGAAATTAAACTATCCTTAATCCTTTGATTTGACCGCTTGTCATTTTCTGACTTTACAACAAAATCAATATGCGCGCATATAAATAAATTTAATTTAATGAATATAATAATCCCTTTTTCAAAGGTTCAAACATACATGAACTAAAAATTACATTTTGAAGTTGTGGCGCATTTAAACAGGCGGCCATTTTATCATTTTGATTGCTAAAGCATTGACATTTTTATTTTACGCTTTCCCTAACATTTTTTTTTTATGTGCCTACTTTATTTAGGGAAAACTATCCTATCATTTTTCTTAACATTGATGTAATAAATATATTTTTCCTAACATTTTTTCAATTTCGTTTTCATCCATGTTCTAACTTAGCATTTTTTTATTTTCTATTTTTTTTAAACTACCATGCTTACTTATCAAAAACAAATAATGTTACAACATCAGCTCCAATTGGGGACTCTTCTCCCTGTGGGATGAAGAGAACATGTAGTTCCATGTGCCTTCTCCTTGGGATATGGAGTCTTTGCTGTAGAAAACACATTGACTTCAAATTATGAAGAAAACGATTATGTACAATGATGATGTGAGATCTCTTTCAATACTGGATCATGTAGTGTTTCTAAAATCTGCCATTGACAGGCAGTGTTGAAAATTGTCCTTTAAGATTCTGCAGAACAAATGTGTTGTTTCCTTTCACTTTTTCAATACTAAGTGGCCCAAACCATAAATTGTCAAACTTTCCATGTTTGCCTTTATCTTCTCTCCTAGCATCCCATATTAGAACTAAATCTCCTTCTCTAAAATCTCTTTCCCTTGATTTTTTGTCAAAGAGGCTCTTCATTTTATTCTGATATTTCTTTAGTTTGTACTGTATCTCATCTCTATTTTCATTCAACTCAATGATCTGATTAATCCTTCTAGATAAATCATCAGGTTCATCAGTATATTCTTGCAGAAACTTGAGTACAGGAAAAGCTAAATTTGTAGGAAAAATAGCATCTTTTCCATAAACTAATTGGAATGGGGATTTACGTGTTGATATTTTTGGGAAAATTTTGTTTGCCCAAACTGCATAAATCAAGTGACTGTCCCAGTTCTTCTTGTGGTCTTCTATATTTTTCTTGATTACTTTCACTAAACTCTTATTTTATGACTCAACAAGACTGTTTCCTTGTGGATAATAGGGAGTTGAGTGATGTAGCAGAATTTGATATTTCTAACAGAATTCTATCATTTTTATGTTGTTGAATGTTGTGGCATTATCAGTGACTATCTGTTGTGGGCAACCAAATCCAAATAGAAGATTATCTTAAATGAACTTTATTACAACAGAATATGTAGCATTTCTTACTGGAATGGATTCCACCCACTTGGTGAAATAATCAGCTGCAATCAAGATCCATCTATGTTGACTACTGGAGGCTGGATGAATTTCACCTATAAATTCTAATTCCCACTGAAGAAATGGTGTTGAAACCACTACTAGAACTAGCAGAAGAGCTGCCAATTTTTTCTTACCAACAAACATTTGACATGGGACATAGGCTCTAAATTTTGATCCAACTTGTGAAAACAAGGTAGGCCGATAAAACCCTACTCTCAATATCTTGTATGTTGTTGCTCTCCAAGCATAATGGCCTCCACAATTTCCTGCATGAAACTGATCAATGATTCCTTCAGTTTCTGCTTCTGTTAGGAAAAGTAGTAAAATATTATGAGGATCCTTCCAGTATAGGTTGGCATTGATAATACAGTACTTGATAGATTTCAACTTTAGTGTTTTGCACTAGTTCTTTGAAAACTGAGCTGGACATTCAAAATGAATCAGAAAGTGGACAATGTTTGCATACCATTCTGATGTAACAAATTTCTCATCAATATGAATTGGGATTGTCTCAGTTGAAGGAGAAGGTTCTTGTGTATTCTTTCCATGCACTCCATGGGAAGGTTCTTGTGGATTCTCCTGTTCTGAATTCAAAGAATTTTCTTGTGGATTCTCCATTTCTGCATTCAAAGAAGGTTCTTATGGATTCTCCCTTTCTGCATTCAAAGAAGGTTCTTGTGGATTCTCCCTTTCCAAATTCGAAGAAGGTTCTTGTGGTTGCTTCTCTGAAACTTCAAAAACTGAGTTTCTGCCCAAGAATTTACAATTGGATTCAGCTAACAACTTGGCTAAACCTTGCCCCTTCATTAACTTGTTAGTTTTGATGGTAAGATCAAACTCAAGAATATGAGTTATCCATCTACCCCTTCTACCATCAGTGCCTGGCTGTGTGAGGACGATTTTGATAGCGTTATTGGGCACATAGGCAATGATAGTTGAATGAAGAATATACATTCTAAAAGACTTAAGGGATTGAACTAAAGCATAGGCCTGTTTTTCAATAATATCATATCTCAGTTCGGAATCTCTCATGACTTTAATAAATAATGTTATAGATTGATCATGGTAATCCTCATTCTTTTGTAAAAGGATAGCTGCAAGGGTAGTTTCTGAGGAAAAAGAGAACTTTCTAAAAGGTTCTTAGTAGTTTAGATTGGCTAAGGTTGGGGCTTCAGAGATGGATTTCTTTATCCTGTCAAAAGAAAATCTTGCAGAAACAATCCATTTAAATTCGTGGTTTTTTTTAAGCATGTATGTTATATCTTTTACTATTTCTACATAATTTGGTATAAACCTTCTTAAAAATTTTATTTTACCTAAGAAAGATTGAATCTCCTTCTTATTTCTAGGTAATGATAATGATTGGATAGCAGAGACCCTTTTGGGATCAATAACTACTCCATCTTTAGAAATAATATGACCTAGAAAATTACCTTCTCTAATGGAAAATAATGAATTTTCATGATTCAAGGAAATTCCAAACTTCCTACATCTTTCAAAAACTTTCTTCAAATGCTTAATATGTTTAGGATCAGATTCATAGAAAATAGTTAGATCATCAAGATAAATAACAATGAATTTATTTACCTTTCCGTCAAAAACCAAGTCCATGGCTCTCTGAAATGTTGCTCCTGTGTTTGATAGACCAAATGGCATCCAGGTATACATGAATGTACCCCAAGGTGTGGTAAAATTTGTCTTCTTCCTATCTTCTGAATTCACCAATATTTGATTATAACCAGAAAATTCATCTAACATAGAGAGCCTGTTAGCACCTGACACTTTTTGAAGTAATTGATCCATCTTTGGAAGTGGATAATTATCCTTTAAGGATGCTTTATTAAGGTTCCTGAAATCTACATAGATTCTTATTTCACCGTTCTTTTTCCTCACAGGGACTAAATTTGCAACCCAACTAGAGTATCTTAATGGGACAATAATTTGGGCATCTAAAAGTTTCTTCAGTTCTTTTTCAATGGTGGGAAGAAGAACTGGGTTCATCCTTCTTAACTTCTATTGATAAGGCTTTACATCTGGTTTTAGTGGAATTTTATGCTCAATTAAATATGTATCATAAGATTTGAGATCATCATAAGACCAAGCAAAGACATCTCTATAATTTTTAAGAAGTTTGACACATTCAGATTTAAGTTCTGGGGTTAATGATGCACAAAGTTTGATATTTTTAATTTCCTCATCAGTGCCAATATTTGTGTCTTCTATGTCATCTTCTGGTAAGACAAAGAAAAGGTTTTTGGGAACACCATTTTGGTCAAACAAATTTTCTAAAGGGACAAGTCCCTTAGGGATAAAATTATTTGACAATTGAATTATGTCATGATCAGCTACCCTTGATTTTAGTTTTGAATTTTCCGACGTTTGTAAGTTGTCGCAATTCCGACGAAATGTGGTCCGACGTTTTGAATGTCGCTCTTCCGACGTTTTTATACTGTCTCTCTTCCGACGTTTCTAAGTTGTCGCAATTCCGACGCTTACAAGGCGTCGGTATACCGACGGTGGGTTCAATTTTTTTTTTTTTTTAATGAAACTTTAAAAGAGGAAAAACGTTATTTTTAATATATTATATGAAGTAAAACAGTCCATGAAGTCATTACATTTTCACATCTGAAGATTGGAACCCAAATATCCATCCAGAAAAGTGGAAGTCCCACCCCAGACAATGATAGAAAAATACCCCATGTCACATACAAGGACATGATATAAAACCCAGTAACGGTCCACATGGAGATTATCGACAATCTGAGAAAGCATCCAAATATGCCCGAGGCATCTATAAGAAAGTGAAATAGCAGTATGTAGAATAGTAAAGCAACAGATAGAGTATCGACGTCCATTGTTCCAAATAAAAATTAAATTACCCAAAATCCTTGAACATAGAAAAACGCTAATCATGTGAGGAGTGTGATATGTCCAAAATATAAAAAGACCATCAGACCATATCAATAAACCAGCAACATAGACCAGCATCGCTAGTTTTGAAGGCAGAGTGATAAACATTAATCATTTATTTTTTCACAAGAGAAAAAACGTTCTTTTGAATATATTATATGAAGTAAAACAGTCATGAAGTCATTACATTTTCACATCTGAAGATTGGAACCCAAATATCCATCCAGAAAAGTGGAAGTCCCACCCCAAACAGTGATAGAAAAATACCCCATGTCACATACAAGGACTTGATATAAAACCCAGTAACGGTCCACATGGAGATTATCGACAATCTGAGAAAGCATCCGAATATGCCCGAGGCATCTGTAAGAAAGTGAAATAGCAGTATGTAGAATATTAAAGCAACAAATAGAGTACCGACGTCCATTGTTCTAAATAAAAATTAAAGTACCCAAAATCCTTGAACAGAGAAAAACGCTAATCATGTGAGGAGTGTGATATGTCCAAAATATAAAAAGACCATCAGACCATATCAATAAACCAGCAACATAGACCAGCATCGCTAGTTTTGAAGGCAGAGTGATAAACATTAATAAATTTGTATTCACAAGACAAAAAAATGTTGTTTTGAATATATTATATGAAGTAAAACAGTCCATGAATTCATTACATTTTCACATCTGAAGATTGGAACCCAAATATCCATCCAGAAAAGTGGAAGTCCCACCCCAGACAATGATAGAAAAATACCCCATGTCACATACAACGACTTGAAATAAAACCCAGTAATGGTCCACATAGAGATTATCGACAGTTTGAGAAAGCATCCAAATATGCCCGAGGCATCTATAAGAAAGTGAAATAGAAGTATGTAGAATAGTAAAGAAACAGATAGAGTACGTACCGACGTCCATTGTTCCAAATACAAATTAAAGTACCCAAAATCCTTGAACAGAGAAAAACGCTAATCATGTGAGGAGTGTGATATGTCCAAAATATAAAAATACCATCAGACCATATCAATAAACCAGCAACATAGACCAGCATCGCTAGTTTTGAAGGCAGAGTGATCAACATTAATCATTTTTTTTTTCACAAGAGAAAAAACGTTGTTTTGAATATATTATATGAAGTAAAACAGTCCATGAAGTCATTAAATTTTCACATCTGAAGATTGGAACCCAAATATCCATCCATAAAAGTGGAAGTCCCACCCCAGACAGTGATAGAAAAATACCCCATGTCACATACAGGGACTTGATATAAAACCCAGTAACGGTCCACATGGAGATTATCGACAATCCGAGAAAGCATCCAAATATGCCCGAGGCATCTATAAGAAAGTGAAATAGCAGTATGTAGAATAGTAAAGCAACAGATAGAGTACCGACGTCCATTGTTCCAAATACAAATTAAAGTACCCAAAATCCCTGAACAGATCAAGAAAAATGCTAATCATGTGAGAATTCTAAGTAAAGTTAATCTATTAACATTGGGAATAAAATTACACCGAAGTCAAAAACATTGCCTGGCCAGACTCCTGCAAATTTGTCATCAAAAAATCAAAAAATTAAGAAGACTTCCCTCATACGGGGAAACCAGTCTTGAACGTTTAATTTACAGAATTCAAAAATATTACAAAGGTCCAACACAGTAAAATAATCTAAAAGCAGCCCAATTAAGTGGGCCTGCTAAGCAAGAAAAACAAATTAACCAAACTACTCCTCCGGTGGTTCCTCCACGATTCGGCACCATCCTTCGGAAGGTCCAGGATCGCTAGGTGCTACCTCCACATGCATGCCACGGCTCCCCTCCTGAAGGCCCGAATGCTAGCCGACTTTTTCCGAGCTCAGACCCGCCGGACAAGTGCATTCTTCCTCCGTTTGGGCCTCCTCACGGAAGACCACAGTGACTAAAGTCGTGATTCGCGGGCGGTTGAGAGAGAAATTAAAGGAAAATTGTGTAGTGCACGTCGTGGGAGAAGGTGGACTAGCGGTGGGGAAGCGAGGAGCAGGGGAATCCATACGGTGGCCAGATCCTACAACCCGACCCCACCCACTCCTATTATTTGGATATTGACCTGCGTAATAATCGCTGGACTGGCCAGAAGTCGACTCTGTTGAGGGGCTGGAGGGAGCGCACAGGGGTTTACCTCTAGTGCTCCCCCTGCGGCAACGCATCCTATGACGCACGCGAGGCATGGGTGTAGTCTCAGGCACAGTGGGCACAAGAGGAGACGGAGAAGCAGAATTCCAAGAAATAGAGGAAGACAGACAGAGACAGAACCAAGAGAAATGCAGATATGCAGCAAGGTCTAGGCAGCAGTTCAGCTGGCCACTTCTCCTTATCGTCACAGTTAGCAGGCAGTGTAATCCAGCAACTGGCTCGTCTGAAAAACCATAGCTAAACGCCATTTTATCGACCTGACTGTAATGAAATCAAAGGACGCCCGTCATAATTAATCTCTGATCATTAATAATGAGAGTCGAAGGCCGGATCATATTGGAGCGTGCGGAATCGCTCAGAGGAGTGGAGGTCCGATCTTGAACAGTGTTAAAAATTAATTAATGCAGATTTGATGTGAAAACTTAATTGAACAGCGTTAAATGTTAATGCGATTGATATGAAATCGCCATATCCATGTCCCATTGCCTTAAACGCCGTCGAATGCACCCGCAGCCGAGAGCAAGGCAAGTTTTTATTGAGGACACGTGGCAGAAATTGATTGGAGCGGATCTTTGTTTGGGCTGCTCGCGCAATGGAAATCCGAACCCGAAAAATATTAGGGCGAATTTGATAAGAAATTCGCGTCACAACTCTCCCTTTGTATGCCAGCCCAAATTTGGACCCGAAAAAGACTAGGGTGGAATTCATTTGGTTTTCGCATCACAAAATTGGCCGACGTCAGCAGGCTATTTTGGAATGTGAATTTGGTTTGAATTATGGTTTATCGCCGTTTGAAGTCCAGCGGGCTCGACTTAAGAACAATTTTGTTTGATCCCATATTTTAAAATTTGTGTTGGTTTTCTTTGATAATACACATATTTATAATAAATCATGGGAATACCACACTAAAAATGTGGAAAAGTTATATAAATAATTATTGAGGACAATCATTTTTATGTAAAAATATCCAAATGTGCTTTTGGGAAATAAGAATTCGAGTATTTGGTTCATATTGTTTTAAAGGAAGGAGTGAAGTTGGAGCCTCAAAAGATGCAAGCTATTACAAAATGACCTATTCCCAAGAAAATCAAGGTTCTTAGAAGATTTTTTAGACTTACATGATATTATTGATCATTTGTTAAGAATTATGCATGCATTTCAAGTCCACTCACATATCTCTTGAAGAAAATATTATTTATATGGAATGATGAGGCTACTTTGGCATTCTCTCTTTTAATGGATGCCATGTCTTCTACACCAACATCGGTTGCACCTACTTTTGGTAAAACATTCATAGTAGAGTGTGAGGCACTAGGACAAGGAATTTATGTAACATTAACACAATAAGGGATATCATTGGCTTTTAAAAGCAAGGAATTCAAAGAAAAATATTTGGTGAAATCTATGTATGAAATAAATGGAAGCAATATTACATGCAATAAAAAATGGGGATAGTGTATCATTGGGAGGTACTTTAAAGTCAAGATATACCATGATAGCATAAAGTATTTTTTGAAGCTATGGATTTCATTGGAAGATTAACAAAAATGAGGAGAGAAAATGCAAAGTTTTAATTTTGAGATAATCTGCAAAAAGGGTAAGGAAAATTTAGTACATGATGCTCTTTCTAAAATAGAAGAGGCCTCAAATTTATATCCAATTACATTTTCTATTCCTAGGTGGCTAGAAGAAGCTTGCCATAATGGAAAAATGACAATAGTACTAAACAAAATCTAAAATTTATAAAGGATGGGATGAACTCTATGGAGCATTGGGAGTGAAAGAGAGATATACATTGGTGCAAATGTAGAATATTTCTATGCACGCAAGAATATTTGAATAAACAAATATTAAGGGAGTCCCATGTCTCTCTGATGGTAGGACGCAGGGTTCCTTAAAACATCTCAAAGGATCAAAAAATATATTTTTGGAAGGAATAAAGAAAGATATTCAAAATTTTGTCAGAGAAGGTCAGGTTTGCATAATAAATAAAAGAGAGATAGTAAAATCTCTAGGGTTACTTCAACCATTCCACATACATATTCAAAGACTAGAAGATATATCAATAGACTTTATTACAGGGTTACTGAAATATAAAGGTAAGTATTACATTTTTATGGTCATTTATATAGACAAATTTTGTAGATTTTTTTTGTAGAGCTCAAAGTACATAAACAACAAGCCAAGTGGCAGAAGTGTCCGTGAAATAAATTCATAGTCTTCATGGTTTTCCTAAAGTAATAGTAACAAGAAACTTTTGGAAATAATTATTTAATATGAGTGGAGAAACAATAGCTGCCATGAGTTCTACATATCAAACACAATCAAATGGTCAAACAAAAATAGTTAACAAATGTTTTTAATGTTATCTACAATGTTACTCTTTAGAAAAGCAATCTTAATGGATGAAGTGGGTTCCTCAAGGAAGAATGGTAATATGATACTATCATACTACCTATCACACATCTACTAAAATTTCCCCATTTAATGCCCTTTATGGATATCCAACTCCTAGTATCTCATACTTTTTGCAAGATAAGTCAAAAGTATAGGAAACAGAGTCACATATGGAAAATACTAAAGAAACTTTGAAAATTATTATGGAAAATCTTCAAATGACATGAAACATGATAAAACAACAAGGGGAACAACATTGAAGTGAAAGATAATTTGAGGAGGGTAATTGGGTATTTTTTAGATTATAGCATTATAAGAAATCTTCATTCAAGAAAAAGAAGAATAAAGAATTAGCTCAAAAGAATAATAGGTTTATGTCACACGATGATGCAGGGGCATTAGGCACTAGCCAGCAATGTAGGAGGTTTTGTCCACATGTTGTGGCTAGGAGGGTTCGAAAACATTTGAGTTGTAACAGCTAGGTGTCAATACCTCAGCTGACTGTATTACTTAGACTAGTTAGGGTTGTAGGAGTCGAACAGTTTCAGTTAGTTGAATTATTATAATTAGACCTTTTGATTTCTATAACGGTCCTCTCAGAGGAACCGAAGAGCCATATGTTATGTATATAAATTTTAATTCCTCGGATGAATAAAAGTAGATAGGGAAGAGGAGATTAGAGAGGGGATTTCTGCAATAAACCTCTGTGTGTGAACAATTGTTTCCAGTTAAATGATTTCCAAGCTTAGTCGCCATTGAATTATCTCAAACTGCTAATTGTGAAGAATTTTTTAACTGTGAGGCGATTGGGTACTGATAATTCCATTCTTCTGTCTTTGAATTCCCGTAAATTGTTGGATAACCCTGTGAAATCACCCCACCCGAAGGCGAGGTCTGTGTAGAGAACCGAGGTCGTGAAAACTGTTCAAATATAAAAATATCGCTTAATAAAGAGAAAAAATTGTTGTGCTTTCGAAACCTGACCCGAGTATTGGACATGAGTTAACAAAAAAAAGGATAGCGGAACCATACTTGCACCCATGGTCAAGCCCTATACCAAAACCACGATCGGAATCACAAAATCGGGTTGCCCATATCGCACCGCTTTTGCGGAGTAGGCGGTATTTCCTATTCGTGAGAGATTCCATAGGGAATGCGACACGTGGCGAAGTGACCCCCGGAAAACCACCGTTTAACCCGCGCCATCGCACGTTAAAGCCCGACGTTGGAAGCCGAGCGAAATTGCCAAGAGTCGTTGATTTGGAGAAGGGCCATTGGACGGTGGTCGCACATTGAACTTGCCCGGAGGTTAACTAAGGTGGGTGGAGGATAGCCAGGTACGATACGAGTGTTTGATTGGTTATTGATATATATAGGTGGGGCCAGAGTATAATGAAATTGTTTAATTAAATGATTGGAGGATAATTAGCATAAGTCTGGAGCGTGATTGTTGTAAGGCGGGGTGGTGAAATATAGAGCCGAAAGTTCATTACAAGTTATTTATTTAAAAAGAAACGTGGAGTGTAAATACAAAGTGTTGAAAGTTAAACATTGGTTATAAGGCTTGGAGATAATATAAAGTCGAGAATATAAATTAAAGTCCAACCATTGTGGATAGTATTTATTTATCAAATTCTACGAATTTGATAAATAAACCCGAAGAAAGAAGAAGTCAATTAAGACTCAGGCTGGAGGAAAAGAACGGGGTACACCAAGGGAAAATGCTGACAGAGCGATTGTAGACACACCAGCTCTCCTTGGGGGTCCAATTTCAGTTTTGTTGTGTCACACGATGATCTCTCTTCTCTAGCATTTACTTGTATTGAAGATCACTATTCTAGGAATAAGGAGTTATTTTCTCCAAAAATAACCCTAGCCAAACATTGACAATGCATCAAGGATATCTTTATATGCTTCATAAGCACATTTGTTCTACTTCTAAATCATGTCTTGGAAGTGGTTTTTTTGCTGGAAATTATTCACCAGTTGGTTTCATACCAAATTCTTTTTCACATTTTCAACATCCAATACATGAAAAAGATAATGGTTTAAAACAACATAAATATTTGAAATTTTGCAAGAATTGTCTGGCACACTTTGAATATGAATTTTGAAGTCAAGTGCATGATTTTGTATAGGATCAAGTGTCATTTTGAATACCAAATGTTTCACAAGAAACTTCTCAACATGCTACCCTGCAGTAAGGATTAAATGACAATATTGCATCGACTATTTCCATAATAAAAGTGCACCTCGGCCATAAGACTAAACAACTACAAATGTTGTAGATCTAACAAGACCACACAATCAAATGTATTCCACAAGGCCAATGCTGTATGAAAAATGAAAAGGAGTTTGCAACCAAAAATACCTTAGGCAACTAATTCAATTAGATACACCAAACCATCAGCAAAAAGGAAAACCGGCCTACTCAAAAGGCAAGCGTTTACCTCCTTTGACAAAATTTTGAGTTCCGAAACAAGGGCCTTTATTGTCTTGTCAATGCCCCTAGTAATTTGAACAGGGTTTGCACTTGCTGCAACAACCTAAACAAAAAGGTTTCATTTCAAATTATTTTCCACAAATTTAAGATACAACCATTGTCAGTTTTGTATTTCCTAACAAGCTCATAAATTTTGACAAAAGAACCAAAATTTTTTAATGCCTGATAGCAATTTTTTCACTCAAAAACTATCTTAGACTCAATAAGCCCAACCCAAAACTAAAAAACCAAACACCATAAGACCCTACAAAAATGAATAGATGATCTTAATCCAATACTATCGACAAAAAGTTACCTTTACACCCTCACTTATTAAACCCTGTGTTGTTGAATTTTAACTTCAACTGCTGCAGCAGAAGGACGGATGCAGCAGCAACATTTTTTTTTGGAGGTTGCTTGCATGCCATCCAGAAATTTAATTCAGCATTTAAAATTCCTGCAAGTTTTTTTTGTAGACGGCCGCAGCCATATTTCTGTACAAGATTGTATTTAAACACAACAACCGGCATTAACGCAATTCACCAACCAGAAATTAAACAAACAGAAATTTACCCGACAGTTTTGTAAATTCAAAAGGAGGACACGTGGAGCATTAATATTGGATCACATGAAATTGAAGGGAATCTGAAAACCTGAAAACCGGACCTGAATTTTTTATAGGGCACATTGGATTGAGAATTCGAGTTAAAATTAGGCAGACGTCAGCATCCCATTTTGGAACGCGAATTTGATTTGAAATTCAATCTATTCAGACTTTTGAAGTCCGACGGAAAGGATTCTTTAATTTTTTGATAGTTTAATATATAAATATGTTATATATATATCATATGCGAAATGAAAGGTGGGCCATAGAATTTAGTTTTAATTTTATTTTTTTTTAAAGAGGGTTTATTATAATATGTTTTATATGTTACGGCATATAAAAATAAAAAGGTCGAAAAAGCTTGGTAGTTTTTTTATAGACAGTACGTAAATTTTTTATTACACAGCAGTGTGTAAAAAGTGAAAGACTGAGTGTAACTTTTTAAGTGTGTATGCACGGCAGTGCGAAAGGGAAAAACACAGCAGAGTGTTTTAGAGACAGAGTATGTTTGTTTTGAACAGACAGTGAGTTGGTTTTATGCACTGCGTTTTGTAGCAGTCATAATTTTGTAATCCCTCTCGGTGAGGAAGTAGTGTAATAGTTTTTTTTTGAGTTATTGAAGGGAATAGAAGTTTGTTTTCAAAGTATTGAAACTCTGTCTCCTGTCAAAGAAATTTTTATTTTCTCTATGTTAGAGGAAGGGAGATTTATTCTCCATTCATTGTTATGGAATTTTTCAATATTCCAACATGTGCAAGAACAAAAGATGTTGTGGTTCCATCCCCAGCTAAATCATTTGTCTTTGCCGCAACTTGCCTTACCAACTTGGCCCCAATATTTTCAACTGGGTCCTCTAATTCAACCAATAAAAAGGCCAAAACCATAGCATTGAGATACATTTCATTACACTGTCAATAACAATAAAATTTGACTTAGCCATAACCCTTTCCTTTTATTGTTGTGAAAAGCTTTATGCATTACTCTAATGTTGCTAGTCCATAGGCCAAGTAGACCACTTGGTAACAAATATGTTTCCTTTCACCTTTGAGTTTTCAAATTATGTCTACCAAATCTAAGAAATTTAAGAGGGGGAACTAATACAACATTAAAAAGAAAACCAGAGCACACATCTACAAATTACCTCCTTAGCTACTGTCACACCATCATTAACTATTTTCGGAGAACCATGCTTGCTCTCCAAGACAACATTTTTCCCTTCACCCCAAGGGTGACTCCAACAAGATCAGCAAGTTTGTTCACACCACCTGTAAGACAAATTGACAATGCTTTCAGTAAGTGTGCAATTGAATGCCATACCATATGCCAAAACAACCCTCCATGAAAAATTAAAATAACACATTAAAATCGAATATAAGTGGACAAGGAAAGATCCACCGCAGTGAAGTTTCACGTGCAGGTGACCTTCCTTTAAACATAATTTTTTCTCTGACCTGCAATTTTTTTGTCACTGAGCCATCCTTGTTGAAGTACAACTCCTTTTCAATAGCTATTGTATTAACTACCTTCTCTCTGTCACATAATCTCAGAGTCCCTCTTCTGCTTGAGCGATTAAAGGAAATGGGTGAAAAAACTGAAAGAGAAGACAATTGTCTGCCATAATTATCAAACATTGCACCCAACTTCTTCCCCTTTCCATTGTTACCCAATGAGGTAGATGTGGCAATTGTTGTCATACTTCCCAAAGCAGAGGCCATCTTCTCTTATGCTGAATATAGAATTACAAGATCTTCATATTAGTATGAACCTTAAAAAACATGACTCCCATTGCTAAAACCACTTTTAAGTTGTAACAGGCAAACTAAACAACTATCGCAACTTTTGGCAACTTCTGGAGCATTAAGAGAGAAACAACCAAAGAGAAATACAACCACAATCCTCATTTTAATGAGACCGGACTATATATTTGCATTAAGATAATAGAAAGAAATCACGACTATATTAAGGCCGGCACAAAACAATCTTTAACCAGTGTCTCTCGCGGCCTTCAGGTTGCCATGCTAGAGGTTGCATATTTTTAATTTAAATTCTTGACCTCTCGTGCCCATATATGAATGCATCGAATGGGATATCTACATCAAATGCTCCTTTATATCCCCAAAAACAAATTCCCTACTACAAGAGCACCAGTATTGATGGATCACCCCACACCATCCCACCCACTACAAACGGTGAAAAAGGAAACCGAGAAACCTTCTGAAATATCTCAAGATGACTATATGGGTGGTTCTTATGAATCAACCAACCATTCAGAACATGCTCATCAATCCAAACCATGAGTATTATGTGACAATATTCAAGCAGGCACTGAATCAGATTTCTGAAGCTATGTTAGAGAACCCCTAAACTCTCACTGAAAATAGGTGAAATGTGGCACCACTCAGAGATTTGCATGTGCCAATTGGTACAAGTGGTAGACAATTGGCATGCTCAAACAACGAGGTGATGCAAGAATGACATGAGGGAGAAAATATCAAAAAAGCCCCAAATCTAGAGAACTAAAGCTCATCACCAACCTAATATTGACAACTTTACATGATGTAACCTATGAAATTGTAAATGGAGAAATCATAGTAACAATAAATTAACCTATGTAACAATAAATTTGGATTCATCCTGGGAGTGGTAATGGGAGAAATCATAGTGAACAACAGGAAACATGCAGAGTTGCTTACAATCAAATAGATGAAAAAACACATACAAAAACCTAGATAATAATCATGAACAAGCTTAATATTGAATTATGAACTGTAAAGGAACTTACAAAATGTGACATTACGAACCTGGTCAAGCGCACAAGAAAAAATATCCCGGACATGACCCTGGTTGACAAGTTGTATTGCTCATGATGCAAGAGGATTTGTACTTGCACTGCCAAGTCAATCAAAATCCATCATTATCTATACAATAAATACAAGTAATTGATGTAGTATTTTTTACTCTAAGATGCATTCTTATGATAATGTTAGAACATATGTTGAAAATGTCAAAACATACCTGAATAAGCTCCTCTTCGTTTCAGGAACAATTTATTGGAGTCGCATGAACTTGGAACAAGCCTCCCACGATCTGAAAGAGTAGCAACTAAGTCAACAGTGACTTTTTTGTTGCTATGTTGGATCGAGGGAGGTTTTCTCCAAGATTAAATCGCTCCGATAAATTATTCTCTACTAAACAGGGCCAACCACGAAGGTGGAAGCTCTTATGGCCCCTCCCCCCCCCTCACATCACTCTCAATTCCCCAATACCCAATCTATATTTCATTTTTTACTTTCATGAGCATAAAAAAAAAATATTCAATAACTAGTAAAAAAACAATTCAACAAAAAGTACGCAAGGAAACATTGCAATTAATGCTTGACATAAAAATAGTATGATAAATGAGTTTTTTATATAACGCAAAAAACGTTCCAATTATGGTAACGTTTGTCTTATAATAATACAATATTTTACATTATCAAATTTTCTTTTTCTTCTTCCTATTTCTAAAGCTCCTAATTAAATCATCAATATCATCGTGCTCTGCTCCTGTTTCGTGCCTTTCGACCCGCACTGCTGACCCAGAAGTTGCGTATTCACGATGTCCTGGCTCATCCAGTGACGGGGGCATCGCCACAAAAATAGATAATATTAAATGACTAAGCGCTAAATATCATTGAACTGTCTTAATATTAATAAAAAATTGCAATGAGATGACGGCCTGAAACAGCTTGTCGCCGCTCGACCTAGTTGCGTAGTCACGATGTCTGGTCTCATCCAGTGACAGGGCATCGCCTACAAAAACAGATAATATTAAATTTTAATTGTCAGTTTTTAAATATCATTGAACTAGTTCGGTAATATTAATAAAAAATTGCAATGAGATTATTTACCTGGTGCACCAGTTGTCGCCGCTGACCTAGTTGCGTAGTCACGATGTCTGGTCTCATCCAGTGACGGGGCATCGCCTACAAAAACAGATAATATTAAATTTTAATTGTCAGTTTTTAAATATCATTGAACTAGTTCGGTAATATTAATAAAAAAAATTGCAATGAGATTATTTACCCGGTGCACCAGTTGTCGCCGTTGGGACTGTTGCCCTGTCTTCCTCTCTGGTGGTAATATCCTCAAGGGAAACATTCTCTGTCATTTAAACAAAAAAAGTTATAAGGACAACCATCAAGGTATAATTAGAAAAAATTATAAGTGGAAATTAATTACCGTCACGGCCCTCACTGATAGTAGCATTGTCAGCCTGGTCCCCACTACAATGATCAGGTTGCACGTGAGGATCATCTACATCCGGCTCTAAAACTGGGTTATTTGCCTCGTCGGTAGTGCTGCTCCCCTGATTTAAAAAAAGTTGTTAGACATTAAATTTATGGACGAAAACAAACATATTGAAAGGTTAATGTTTTACCTTATCAAGCATTCTGGATCTTGGGACCTGCCCCAAGCTTCTGCGACGTTCAACTACGGCTTGATAGCCGAAATGGAAAGTGATATTTTTATCTTCCTCTGTAGTTTCTGTTCCGAAGTCATCACCCTACATTACATATTATTGTGTATTTTTAATCATATTTGATAGGATTACAAAAAAGTTGGAAGGCGATACAATTAATTATAAGATGTTTAGCTACTTAATTACAATTCTTGTAGCTAATTTCAAGTGTCGCCCTGGCCTAGCTTGTGATGGCCATTTTTCTCAATCCTAGCTTTGGTTGCCTTTGAGGTGTCAGGCAACCTAGCATCAAAAGATTGAAGTCAGATATGACGTAGCACACTTTTATTTTAGACATAAAGAAAATTAAAGCTATTGAATTAAAGTTGTAATTTACCTTGCGGGTCCAGCTGGCATTTTTCCTTCTTTCTTTGCCCTTTTCTCTTTTCCATCATGGATGAGTGCTCTCCACTCACTCTCTGAAACTGCGAGAGGATGCTCATATCTAGGGTTAAATTGCAATTGCGTCCTATAGGTGTCCTTGGTATATTTCAAATATTTGCCGGCTACCCGAGCCACCGCTGTTCTGTCAAATGTGCCGACCCCAAAAAGGGCTTCTAGATAATCTAGAAGTTCTTTTTTCAGGTTGGAATTATGGGAATTCCACCCTGTGCGTATGGTTGGGCCAAAAATTACCAACGCATGGCTCTCTAGAAACCTGTAGAACTCATTGTTTCCTACACAGAAAAAAAAAGATATTATCATTAATTTAAAAATAAAAATCATGATAAATATGTTTTAGATAAAGTACATAAAATAGTTAAAATATTAAAATTTACCTGGGAGTTGTACATGCTTTATAGGGACACCTTCATCGTTCACCAACAACGTGCCATTAATGGTCCCTGTGGAGCTGACACGTGTAGCTCCAGGAAACGCAATAATGTAGTTGGCCATATCAGCCTCATCATTGCCAACACGTTCAGCGGTTGGCTGGGTGTCTGCTTGGGCAAGGTGTGTTTCTTGGCTAGCACCTAAAGGAGTAGAAGGTGTACGAGAGGGTTGTTGGGCAATCTCTTGCCCTTGTGTCCCACTACCACCAACATCGGGTTCAGAAAATGCTAGAAAATGCTACATACAAAAGAACTTTTGTTAGTTTAGTCAATGTAAAAATTAAAAATCAAACTATCACAATTCATCTCATGCAGAACAAAAAAAATATCCTTTTGACTTTTTATTATTACCTGATATCTTTCTAGCTGCCTCATAAGATGTTGTATCCTCTCATCTGTTTCAGGTGTTTGAGGCACGTCTATCAAAGTATTAAATTCCGACCTTGCATCTCGTGCCTTTTTTTGCAACAAGAACACTGGAGATAGGGATGAAGAAAGCTCTTCCTCAAACAGGGAATCATCAGGCGTACCATGGCTAGGTGTCTGCATATTTGAACAAAATTAACATTATTTCAATTATGTAAATAACTAAAATACCTGAAGATAGAGCAATGCTGGCACTTTACATGTTCTTCCGCTGGCCTCTTTCCGCGATCATCCCGTCTCTGGGTTGTTCCTACACTGCTCTCATCAGTCTGCCACATTGCAATAAAATTATAAATGTAAAAAATTGAAAACAATATCTAACTTGAAAACACAAAATGAAAACTGAAATAATTTCTAATAAGACACCGAAAGACAGAGTTAGAGTTTCAAATATGCCTTGCATTGAATTCAGTCCTGGAAACATGTCATTGCACATTAAGGCACCCAAACATTCACTCCACGAATGATATATTTAAGTAGGCTTCTCCTATTCTGGGAATCCACCATACCTATAATGCATTCACTTGCATGTATAAAGGGAAAGGAAAACATGTTTTCATACAACGGTGACAAAGGCATCTTGGGGAAAGGTATCTTCACTTTTTATTTATGTTGTTCACCCACACCACTCTCGTGTTTTCACTAATCCTGTTTTGTCATTTCTGGATTCAAATTGAGTTAAGGCCTTAAGTATTTTTTGACCTTTCGGTGTAGTTTTTATAAGTGGCATGTATGGATTTTCCATTAATTCTGCACTTTTTCTCTTCATGCGCATGTTTCCCTGGAAATCAAATGCATGATTTAGTCCCATACATTTAACAAGTTGTTGGATAAACTCCATTGGCAATATCATGTTTCCTATTCAATCAAAATTTATCTCAGTTAGGGTAGGTAGGAAGGTTTTCCCTTTGTATTAATAGGGAACTTCTAGCTTGCATTTTTATTATATCTTTCAAATTTAGTGTCGTTTCAATTAGGGCATGAATTTTTGCAACTTTCAAGGTGAGAATGAACAAAGACAAATTTTTGTGATGGAGGACTGTATATGACTCCATGGCCATAGGAAAAGGCACTAATCTACTTCTTCAAATATCCATAGTTCTCATTCACCTCATACGGAGACGGTCCCTGATTTTGAGCCAAATGTTGCAGCAAAAAGTTCCCCCCCTCCATAATTTGATATTCAATGGAAATTTCTTAAATTGATGATGGGGAATGATTATGGAACATTGGAACATACATATGTAATGGAATTCCAAGATCATGATATATGTTTGCATATGTTTATGGAGGTGGTGGAGCGAAAAAGAGCTCAAATAGAGCTGAAATTTTTCACATAAAAAGGACTGTGGGCTTGACTAATGGTTTCATTTAAAAAATGATATCTAGACAGAGAAAAGTGTAGCATGAAAACATGCATTGAAAATCCATCTGAGTTTGCATTGTATTACTTATGATGGATTCAAATTTGGGTTTCAAAATGCCAGGTTGTGGCATGATTTTGTCGAGAAACCCTTAGTTGGATTCTCATGTTGGTTTAATTTATATTTTAAGTTTTTTTTGCAGTATTTGGGTGATAGTAACTCATGAACTAGGTTACCAATGTGTAACAATCATATTTCAAGAATAAAGTTGTGATTTTTTTTATATTATTATTATTATCTATTAGCTACGAGTATTGACACCTAATGCCTGGAATTTTGACATCTTGATAGCATGGATAATTTCAAAAATGTTTCTAGTAATGTTAACATAATAACTATCATTACATGTCTTCACTTTTTTCACCATAATAGACCTGTGATATGGACTCATCACACAACTTCATATGCTATGTCCTAACAAGTTCAAACTGGTTGAACCTACCTCATAGTGTGGTTATTAAGGACAAGTTGCTTGGTATATAACTCGATAACATAGACCGCGTTGCAGTTCTAAAAAGAATCCTCAAGTGTCAAAAAAACTTCACAATATGTTCTACTATAAGGCCTTTTGGGATACCTGAAATAATATATGTATCATTGATGAATTTTAAAGTATGACAAGATCCAGAGGGAAAGGAAATCAATGGAAGAGTGATCCACCAATGAGAACATAGAATTTAGCATCAGATGAGTTAGAGTCTAGGAAATTGAAACCCTATAATTTTAATTAGTGATGAAGGACATCACATAGGTAATTATATTTTCATGTAGAATAATCTGTTAATTCAAATTTAAACTACATAATATGAAAGGCATACCATAAATTTTTCCACGTAAGTCCAAACAACCTATAAAAAAGGAAAACCTTATTTTTCCATGGGAAATAATTTACCTTTCCTTTTTCAAGATAATCTAAATCACAAAAAATATGAACTATACTGCACACATTCTTGGATAATGTGAAAGTGGAAAAGGAATACCCTACACAAGTGATGCACACATGTACATTTTGAACACTAATAGATTTTTGTAGTTGAAATGCAATGCTTGTTTTCATTTAAATGTAGGGTTTTTAAAGCAGGGAGAAATAATGGCTGCCAAATTAATAAGCGTTTCTTTGGGAAAAATTTAAATCGTGTATTGGGTGATGAAGATAATAGAGGGTATTGAATCTTGATTCTTGACATCTAAAGAGAACCCTACAGCCTAACACAATCTAATGGAATTGACCAAAAAAACCCAAATAGAGTCAACCCTACTATAGGAGGAAAGTGCAACGATAGAACCATAACATTTAAGAGGGCGAGGGGCGACAATTGTTACGCAAGAAGAGCGAGGGAAACGGCGAGAGAGCGAATGCGAGGAAAATTATGTTACGCAAGAATTTGAGGGCAAATACGGGGCGAATCCAGGGCGAATGCTGTTCTGCAAGAGCTCAGGGCGAATGCTGAGGACGAATGCTGTTCTGCAAGAGCTCAGGGCGAATGCTGTTCTGCAAGAGCTGAGGGCGAATTCTGAGGGCGAATGATGTTCTGCAAGAGTGGAGGGCGAATGCGTGCGTGATATCAGACGTTAATGTAGCACACATGTACATTTGAACACTAATAGATTTTTGTAGTTGAAATTCAATGCTTGTTTCATTTAAATGTAGGTTTTTTAAAGCAGGGAGAAATAATGGCTGCCAAATTAATAAGCGTTTCTTTGGGAAAAATTTAAATGTTGTATTGGGTGATGAAGATAATAGAGGGTATTGAATCTTGATTCTTGACATCTAGAGAGAACCCTACAGCCTAACACAATCCAATGGAATTGACCAAAAAAACCCCAAATAGAGTCAACCCTACTATAGGAGGAAGGCCTAAGAACTTACAATTTTGCAAGAGGCGAGGCGGGCCTGCGATTCTGAAAGCGAGGTGAACGGCGGGCGAATCTTTGAGAAATCTTTGCAGTACGCAGGGCGGGGGTGAATGTTGAGGGTGAATGCTGTTCTGCAAGAGCGGAGGGCGAATGTGCGCGTGATATCAGACGTTAATGTAGCTATTGCGACGGATACGAAACAATAAAATCATTTTTATGTAGCGCGCATATTAAGTTTCGAATTTTTATGTAGCGCGCATATAAGTTTCGTATTTTTATGTAGCGCGCATATAAGTGTCGTTATACCGACAGCGGAAAAAGCATCGCTATTGCGACGGGTACCTCCAAACGTCGCAATTCCGACACCTAGACATTGTGTCGCACTTGCGACGTTTGGAGGCAGTCGTCGCAATAGCTACGCTTTGGGCCATAGTGTCGCAATTGCGACGTCTTCCTCCAAACGTCGCAATTGCGACACTGTTCTAAGTGTCGGTATTGCGACACTTTTCTATAAACGTCGGTATAGCGACGGTTTCGGGAGGGATGGAAAAAATTTGGGGAAATTTCCGAAATTTGGTCAAAAGCGTCGGAACCAAGTGTCGGAATTTCCGCCAAAAGTAGTAGTGATACCTAGCCTAAATAATGAGGTTAAAAGCCATAGATGATGAATTTGATGTTGATGATGATGAAGATGATGACAAAGATGTAGGTGAATGAGTGTTAGAGGGTGGAGGAGAATGTGAAGGAGGAGGAGGTAGTGAATATCTCAAAGGGATTTTAACAATTTTTTTTGAACTGATGGGGTTAAATATTCTTCCTTATATTGGAATAATGGATTGGAATAGATAGAAACTGTCTCTTCCGGTTAATTAGATTCTAATGGAATGGGATGATAGACTAGAGTTACAAAATCAATGGGCCTAAACTTGTGCAAATGAAAGCCCAATTCTATTTCAGATGTAGGTGAATCTACAAGGAAGGATGGGACTTTATATGACTCAAGTGATCCTGCCAACAAAGCTGACTGAAGATGTACTCCTTGTGAATAAATTTTAGCAACTCTAGGAGGTAATTGAGTCAACTCATGTTGGGATGATAATATTGAATAGGGTTCTACGGATGAACTTTCTTCAGGGTGTAAGGCTGAAGAGGAAGAGGCAGAAATGTTATGTTTTCTTTTCAAAGAGGCTTCTCTAACAAGTCTTTCTGGATCTGGTGAAGGGTTAACAATATCAGATTCAAATCTAGATATGGTGTGCTTAAAAGGAGCCATTTCGAAACAGTGGAATCACCAGTTGAAAGGTTTTGACCTATATCTTTATCCTTTATTCACCTTAAAGGAAAAGAGGAAAAATCTTTGTCCCAGGAAAATTTAGTTTTTACTCTTCGTCTCCCTGACAATGGCACCAATCTGATGTTATACTTTGAGATGATTTTAACCATGTTTAAAATTTCAACAAAATATATTTAACATCACCAAAACACTGACAATTTATTTATAAAAGGGATTTACATTAACAGATTGTCAAGAAAATCATTCTTTATAATAATTATAACTTCAGGAGGAATTATAAGGTTGCTAAAACACAGTCAACCTCACCTAATTATTTTGATGATAGTTAAACATATGAAGAAACATAATGACAGAAAACTGGGAAACTCACAGGGAAGAAAGAGCTTTACGAGATGAGTTCAGAATCTTGCTTTGTATTATTGATGATCAACAAAACTTAGTACAATTTTTGTTTACAAAATCTCCTTATCCAAGGGTGCAACCTTTGATAACTTGTGCAGAGAGTTATTTATACTAACTTACAAAACTTTGGAAATATCGTAACTGATCTTTACAATATTAGAATAATGAGAATAAAAGAAGGAGACAAGTTGATGAAGTGCCTATGTTATTTTATAGGCCATTGATGATTCTACCTCTTTTGATGAAAATTGTTGTTGAATTGTCCTTTTTCACTGGAAGATGTTGTTGACTTGGCTCTACAAAATTGGGTGTGTTGGCATGTTGTAAAATTAGTTTTCACTGGATAGTTTCACAAAACTTATTATACTGCTCTTCACTCGGAATTTCACAATTCATCATTTTCCTGAAAAATTCATCCACCTCAGTAAATCTGTCAAAATTCGAATTTTGGATCAACAACTGTTTGATTTGATGTTGAATAATTAAGTTAAAATGTAAAGCTTCAAGAAAAGTTTTGCCTATGATGTGACCTTTAATACCCGCAAACTTTGTTTTATCTATTTCAATTGTATACAGCTTTTTGCAATAATCTTCTAACTTGACCAACTTATCATCTAATCCAACTAAACCTCGTAGACATTTTTTATTTAAAATATTAGACTTAGTATGAAACATTTTGACAATAACATTTAAGGCTTCACACTTGGTCTGCAACTGGTTGATCAAGTTCCTCTTCTACAAAACATTTATTTATCTCCAGAATAGTTGCAGTCCTGTCTGAGATATTTATTTCTTCCAATTCCTCCTTGTTCTTTGAATTAAGAACTTTAATCATATCTGAAGCTTCACTTGGTTTCTCTTGGAGTTAGTCCTTTCCTTCCTGAATTGTTGTTGTGCATCTGTTGATGAGTTCCTGCTGCTCGAAGATGATCTGAATGGATGGCCATATTTTAGTGATGGAGTCACTGATATTTTCCGAGATAATCTTCTTGGCTTCTCCTAAACTTGATGCCATTAGAGTTTCACTTTCCAGTTCTTTGATTCTAAGCTCTAATTGATGAGTCTTCTGCATTTCATTTAGATAAAAAGTATCATTTCTAATCTTTTGAGATTGAATTAGTTGAAACTTCTGATTTAGCTTTTCATTTGCTTGCTTCTGAGTGACCAATTTTTGAGACAGTTGTACTGGATCAATCATGTCCAAGGTTGTTGAGGTTTCTGCACTTGCAGAAGATGTTTGAGTTGTTGGAGTAGGATCAGCAATCACCTAGAGTGTTGATTTCTCTTTCAGCAGTTCTTTAATTTGTTCGTCCATTTTTCTGATCTGCAGATTTTTGTCAATGATTAGCTTAAGCATTTCCTCTTTTTCAGATTCATTCTATGCCATCTCTTTGGTCTGTGGGTCTTCAGTCGAAGGCAGCTTAATTTTCTTTCACAGTGCAGCAATGTCTCCATTTTTCTTCTTGATGATTTCTTTAGCTGCTTTGTAGTTAGCAGGATCATATCCTACTTTTACTACCAATTCTTCTAATGTCTTTATCATGTTTTCTTTAGCTAAACAAGAGAGTTTCTCAATCTTCAACTGAGAATGCATATTTGATAGTGCTACTTTCGATTTGGAAAGAGACATAGCTGTTGTATTCATGGTTGAAAATAAAATATCTCCTGACTGCCTGTGCATATCCATCTGATCAATTGGATGTAATTGTCTTGCATCAAATGAGAGAACAGTCTTCTTGTAGTCTGGATGCGTTTTTGGAAATGGTATTGTTGCTTGTAGGAAGGCCATCTGCATTTTGCCCTTCTCATTTTCAAAGGTAGTCAGAAGCCTGTGTTGTGAAGTAGATGTATGTTTCCAAACTTGGTTGTAAACATCTAACTTCAGTGCTTCATTCTTTTGTTTGATTTGTAGAAATTTGGAGAAGATATTCTGATTTTCAGAAGAGTTGGCATTTGTATGTTGGATGATCTCTAAGGTCTCTCTTGTAGGTGACGGTGATGAAGAAGTCTGAGGAATATTTGTAGAAGTGGAGACTTTAGTTTCTCCCAAATCTATGATATCGAGTTTTTTATCCTCTGAAAGCAAGGAAGAATCAATCTTTGGTTTCTTATGAGGTAAGATAAACTCTTTCATAAGCTCCTTTGAATGTGGTGTCTCTTCTCTAACCCTCTTTTTTTGTTTACTATCAGGCACTGGTGTCTATAAATTTGAAGTAGAAATGACCTGTTCCTATGCTTCTTGTAAACTACCTTCTACCCATTCATCCCGATTCATGTACTTTTCAATTTCCGCCCTAGAGGTGTGAGTGTAAGAAGTTGTCTTGGATTCAACTCTCAGAGAAGAAATCATGCCATGAGGGTCATCTGACTAGGTAAAACTTGACTGAAAACCCATCTTCTTTAATAGTGCATCTGCATCAACACTAGTTGCTCTTGTATTACAAATGAATGATCTAATGTTTTCTTTGATTTTAAACCGGACTTTCCTCCTTCCTGATTTAAAATGAAATTCATCCATATTTAACATTTGTCTTATGTATTCTAATGAGAAAATTATCATAGGCACATATTTCAGAAGTTTGTATGGTGGAAGCTCACAGCCATACACTCTAATCTCTGTGTAATTATTGTACATATACCAATCACCTGTCTTTTCTTGTTCACTGAGGTGAAGAATTATCTTGATGTCTTCTCCAATTCTAGGCTCCGGTGAACTGGTAAGGAACTACTTGACTGGATGAATGAATAATTCTATGAATTCTGAAAAAGAAGTAGTTTTTGAAGATGCTCTGACCAATTCTGACCAGTGAATCACTGATTGATTCACTCCCTATGCGTCGTGCTTGTTGAAATGAATGGGAAACATATCTTCCTGCTGAAACAAGATCATGTGAATAATCACAGAAGAATAAGTAAAGGCTTCTTGAGTGGTAAAATTCATAAATTTTTCATGTAAAACATCAGCCAAGAAATGACTATAATTGTACATAAACAATGGTGGTTTGTCAAGGCTAAACATGGATAAGAAACCTAGGATGATTTCATCAACAATTTCATCATTAGGATATCCTAACATATAATAAAGGAGATAAATGCAGTGTTTAGAAGCAATGGGGAAGATGTAGGATGCATATGGGGGATTTCTCTTGGGTAAATTTGCATCCTCGGGTAGAAATATTTTGAATATCTGAGCTCTCTATGGGAAGGATCATGTGTGATAAAGATTAATGGGGGAAATAGGGGGAAAATGAGATAAGGAGTCAGAAGGAGGGATGGGAAGCATTTGATTAATGGTTTCAAGAGATATGGTTATCAGAATTTTTTCATTCTGAGCTACCACTGGCCTGGTTATAGGGTCATACTGCTTCTGACACCAGACAATTAAATCGGGGAATGGGTGAGGTTGAGGGAATGCAAACATAGGTAACATGAACTCCCAAAACCTGATAGGGTCTTGTTTATCCAGGTTTTTTCTGTTTTAGCCATAGGTGTAGCCCATAGAATTCAAATTCACTATGACAATCAGTAATTTTGAAATAGGTGTCGACTAGGGGAGTGAGGTCGAGGTTGATTTGTGGATCTGCAGGAACGTTTTCTGCAACGACTTTAGTAGCTTCAGGAATGACCTCGGTAGCTGGATGAGTGACCTCTGGTGTGACCTCTACAACTCTGTCAACATTTGAAATTTCTTTTGTCATGCTTTTCTTACCTTTACCTTTCAAAGTGGTTTTCTTCTTTTTTTTTGCCTTAGGTGCCATGTTTGACTGTAATAAAATGGTACGGGGATTTACAGCTTTTGATTACAGAAACAATGGTAGGGTTTCGGGAATATGAAGGGAAATCACAGAAGATAATTCACTATGAAACAACGATGGAGGATGAAGGTGGACTGAAGGCGGAAGTAAAGTATTGAGTGAGAGACTGTGGGAAATTTTATAGATTGTGGTTCGGGTTAAACGGTCATGGCTAACATTCAAGTGAACTTAGTGCGTAACGGTAAGATTAATGGGTAATTTGAGTGAATTTATTGGCCAACTGGAAGATTAACGGGTATAATGGAGGATTAGGGATAACGGATAGGTGACATGGAATGAAATGAGTGATGGACAGATGGACAGTTATGGAGTGGGCGAACGGTAGTGTAAATGGAAAACCAAAGGTGGATTTCGCAGGGGGTACCCTCTAGTTTTCGGTTTTAGGCGGAGATGGTGCGAAGTCACCTCATGCTGCCACGTCACGAAAATGGATGGCCATTGAAACCGGATTTCGCACCCCCCTTCCTTGCGCTAACAATAAACAGGCGGAGGGGGTGCGAAGTCATTCTCCGTTGTAGATCTGAGAGAAGCTCAAGATATACCGTCGGAAGCTGCAAACACTTTAATCCTTTGATTTGACTGCTTGTCATTTTCTGACTTTACAATAAAATAAATATGCGCTCATATAAATAAATTTAATTTAATGAATATAATAAACCCTTTTTCAAAGGTTCAAACATACATGAATTAAACTTTACATTTTGAATTTATGGTGCATTTAAACAGGCAGCCATTGTATCATTTTAGTTGCTAAAGCATTGACATTTTTATTTTATGCTTTCCCTTACATTTTTTTTATGTGCCTTATTTATTTAGGGCAAACTATCCTATATTTTTTCTTAACATGGATGTAATAAATATATTTTTCCTAACATTTTTTCAATTTATTTTTCATCCATGTTTTAACTTAGCATTTTTTATTTTTTATTTTTTTTAAACTACCATGCTAACTTATCAAAAACAAATAATGTTACAACAGAAACCATGAAACATTATGCATGATTGACTAAAATAGAACCAATTTTATTGATTTTCTTGAAAAGGAAATGAATGAAGAAGAGTTGTAGTGGTGCCATCATGTTGTTGTTGAATGAAAAAAATATGAACATGTTGCTACAAGAAAATAATAAAATATATTGCTGCAAGTTGTTGTTGATTCCATAAAACCATATAGTCTTCATCAAAAACCAAAATTCATGGTACAATTCTTACCATGTGAATGAATGTGTCGAAGTCTAGCATGGAAAGAAATCATTGGATTACCGATCAATGATGAAAATCATTAACCAATGCAAGACAAATCATCGATAATATAAATGTGTGTCAAGGTACCTGAGTGCATCTTGACAGGGACGAATGAATGTGTTGAAATCGAGTCACTTGCAAGATCTGACAATCAAGAGACATTGTTGTATTCCCATTATTTTCAACCATAGGAGGCTTTTCATTGATGTAAGCAAGTTCCAATGCACTCCAAATAATCTATGATCTTGATCCTGTTAGGATATTTCGACACATAGGAAATAGGCTCCTTTTGTGTCACCTTTATAAATCCTTCAATCCTATCCCAAGTTGTTCTTAAGGGGGGATGTTAGGATATTACAACACATAGGAAATAGTTAAGTATAACTTGGTATAGTGTACATTTAGGTAAAGTGTGTTTTTTTACTATGTACATTTGTAACTTATAATCTGACGGTCACTATTTGTAGTGATCCGACGGTTCACTCTCTCCTCGGTATTAACGACACTTGATATGCGGCTTAACACCCGATTGGTCCATGATCTCTATTTAAAGAGCATGGAGGGTCATTTTAACGGTAACCATTTATGAGAGAAACATATGTAACTTTTCTTTTTATATTAATAAATTTCCTGAAGTGGCCGCATTGGCTCAGGCTGTGGATTGTTTCCCTCTTCGAGGGTTTTAACCACGTGATATACTGGTGTACTGATTTGTGATATATTTGTGAGCAGTGACCTTTGGTTTTTTATCTAAGGAACTTACCTTGTAAATTCCTACATGGTATCAAAGTCGGGTTGAGGGCCACATCCGTTGTTGATCCAAATCTAAAGCCGGTTTGACTGCATGCTACTGTCTTTTTCTAGATCTACTATTTCTGAGCTTTTTCGGGCCTAAAGAACTACTCTGTTGTGTCTGGAGCATATGTTACAGTGAGGAACCATTTTTTTCATGCGAAAAGGTTTCTAGTTGCCCAATTTATGTCAGTTTAGATCTGGAGGTATAAAGTATCTTCTTTGCAGTTGTATTTGTTAATCATTCTACTTATTATGATTCCTTCTGTTTATTTCAGTTTTTTTTTTTTTTTTTTTTTTTTTTTTTTTTTTTTTGCCGGATATATACCCTCTTCCCTATGTATGCTCTTTTCTCTGTGCTGTGTGCGATCTCGGAAAATCAGAAACAGGAAGAAGGGATTTTTTTTTGCTACGTATGCTCTTTCCCCGCGTCTTTGTGCGATCTCGAAAAATCAGAAATAGCGGAAAAAAGGATAGTTGTCGGTAAGGCTAACCGAAAATCTAACATTTTGCCGTAAGACTTGAATTTTTCTTTTTTTACACAGTTTTTGTGTTTTTTTTTGTAGGAAAATCACACACTCCGAAGTGTTAAAAAATAAATAAATAAATAAATTCCCATCCTCCTTTCAAACAATTACAGAATATTTTTACTAGCTCACTTGGTGTAAAGTTAGTTTATGAGAATAGAGGTCTTGGGTTCAAGTCTCTTTCTCAAGCTTATTTTTGTAAAAAAAAATTGTTAAAAGGGCAAGATTTTTTTTTTCAAAAGTAGAGCTTCATCATCAAATTTCAAACCGTTCCTGTAACTATTCGGCATCTACAACTCAGTTTTTTCAACAAGTCATAACTTCTTCATCCAGAAGTCATTTTTCGAGCCGTTTTTTTTAATCAGCCTAATTTTTCGAGATTCTTCCATTGAAGCAGTTAGTTTCAGATATTTTCAACGTTAGTTTTTTTTTTAAATGGAAAGCGCATGCCTGGTTATTCTTAACATCACCAATTATTTTCAATGGCTACCTCACATGGTAGATTTACTTAGAATTAAAGGGCTTTATAGAATAGCCACATGATAAGAAACTAAACCTTATGATGAAGAAAAAGTTGCTAAATGGGAAAATAAATAAGATCAAGCACGAGGGTTGATAGGAATGTCCATTGCTGAAGATCTTCGATTTCATGTCCTTGAAATTGACACCCCTGATGAAGCCCTAAAAAAGCTAAATACTATTTTTGGCATTCAAAATCAAATCAGGGCCCACCAGCTTGAAAATGAGTTGCTTACTTTGGACCCAATAATTTCTCCACTATTGAATATTTTTTGTCCAAATTCAATACCCTTAGACTTCTTTTAGAAGGTTGTAAGTTCAAAAAGGAATATGGTAGCCTCTTCTATTCCATTCTTGCTAAGCTTGGCCCTGTATACTCTATATTTATTTCCACCTTCCATTCCACTAGAGAAGTCATAATTTCTCAAGGAACAGCCTGCAAGAACCCCTCCTTTGATGCCTTTTGTGATTCTTTGATAAGAGAACAAGAAAAACTCTTACACCTTGGTCTTATCACTTTTGGAAACGCTTCTAAGAAAGCCTTAGCAGCCCAACAACAACCATATCAAAAGAACCCCAAGAAGCAGTATCCTAAAAAGTATGGTCCTAAACCAAATAAGGGTCCTAAGTAATTTTAGCCACAAACTGAAAAAGAAACTCACCAAACTAATAAGGTAAATAAAAAAAAGGAAGAAAATAGATGGACATTGCAATTTTTGTAATCGTGATGGCCATGTAGAGTCCAAATGTTTTAAGAAGATGGGAGCCTTGGAAGCAGCAATGAAGAAGCACCACATCAATTTGGAGACCTCTTCAACTTCATCTTTAGGAATGGCTCTTTCTACTTGTGGTTTTCAAGCATCTGGTTATGCATTAAATGTATCTTCTTCTTCTTATTCTCATGCATGGCTCATTGATTCTGGAGCTTCTTACCACATGGCCAAAAATAAAGCCATGTTTTCTTCTTTAAATGATTGTAACACCAAACATATTAATGTTAGTGATGATAGATCTCTTAGTGTTGTAGGATCTGGAACCATTCATTTAGATAATGGTCAGTTTAATGATGTACTATGTGTTCCTACCTTGTCATGCAACCTTCTAACTATTTATCAGATAACTCATTCAGGTGAAGGGAAAATAATTGAATTCTCACCTCATGATGTTGAAATCAAGGACCTCAAAGATCCTAGACATATTTTAGCTACTGGCATTGCCGATGATTCCACAAGGTTGTATAAGTTTGACAACTTTGGGTCATCATGTCTTCCCTCCATTTTTGTTGCTCATAATCATGAAGTGAGCAAACTTTGGCATGAGATATTTGGTCACTTAAACTATCGCTCTCTTCAAGCTCTATGTAAAGAAAATATGGTGACATGTCTTCCTTTCATATCTTGCCGAGATGGTGTTTGCTCAAGATGTGTACTCGGAAAACATCATTGGGATAGTTTTGACAAGCGTGCCTCTTGGCACGCTTCAGCCCCTTTGCAGCTGTGGTCCACTTCCTGTTGTTTCTTTCTTTGGTTGCAAGTAATTCTTAACTTTCATTGATGATTTTTCCAAATGCACTTGGGTATACTTCTTAAAACTCAAGAGTGAGGTTTTTAACATGTTCTTGGCCTTTAAGGCCTTTGTTGAGAAACAATCTAGACATCAAATTCTTAAGTTAAGATGAGACAATGGAAAAGAATATGTTAACAACAACTTTTTCACTGAGCATGGCATTCAATTGCAACATACTGTTCCATATACTCCACAACAAAATAGTGTAGCTAAAAGGAAGAATCGCACCTTAAAAGAAATGGCTAATTGTATGCTTCAATCTAAAGGACTTAGTCTCAATTTTTGGGCAGAAGCAATTAACTGTGAAAATTACATATTAAATCGCACTCCAACTAAGTTTTTAAGGAATGTAACTCCAGAAGAAGCCTGGAGCTCAATCAAACCAGATGTAAGTCACTTTCGTGTTTTTGGAAGTGATGCTTGGGCCCATATTCCAGATGCGAAACATAAAGCCTTAGAACCTAAGAGTGAAAAATGATTTTTTGTTGGATATTCTGAAGATGTCAAAGGATATAGACTTTTCAACCAAAATCCAAAAATATAATCCTTAGAAGAGATGTAAAATTTGATGAAAATATATCAGCCTGCCAGCCTAGTTCGGCAAGTGTGCCACCTTTAGCCTGCGAGCTTGATTCAACATATGTGCTACCTCTCTCTATCTCTTCTATTTTTGATATCATTCCTTCTAGTTCAGATGATGAAAGCGAGGATGAAAATCCTCCTCCACCTCTTGAAGAAATTCTTTCAGCCCCATAGCTTCCAAGATGGGTCCGCTCTACTCAGGATGCAGCAAGTTCTCTTGCAGGTGACGCTGCAGATTGACGATGTACACGTTCTCAGTTCAAAAGAACCTCTTCCTTATTAGCTCAAGTTCCAGAAAATCCTGATCCTTACACCTTTGAAGAAGCTTCCAGTCATCCAGATTAGGATGAAGCTATGAATGAAGAATATTTTTCCTTATTGGCAAACGATACTTGGGATCTTGTTCCTCTTCCAAAAGGAAGAAAACTTGTCAGATGCAGATGGGTTTACAAAACAAAGTTTGGCCCCGATGGAAAAGTGGATAGGCATAAAGCTCGTCTTGTTGCTAAATGATTTTCACAAGTTGAAGGCATTGACTATATTGAAACCTTCTCCCTTGTTGCCAAAATGAATTCTATTTGCCTTGTTCTTTCCCTTCCTACCTCCTTCAAATGGGAAGTCCATCAAATGGATGTTAAATCTGCCTTCTTACATGGAGATTTGCATGAAGAAATATACATGGAACAACCCCCTGGATTTATCCAAAACGACTCTAGCCTTGTTTGTTGCCTTAGGAAGTCTCTCTATGGTCTCAAACAAGCTCCTCGAGCTTGGTATGCCAAAATGGATAGATTTCTATTAGATAATGGCTTTTCTAGGTGTCATTCTGACAACGTTGTCTACACCAAGAAAGTGGGTTTCATTATCCTTGTTCTTTATGTTGATGATCTTATCCTTACTGGTAGTGATCCCACCCATATAAACCATGTGAATTCTACCCTCAAAAAGAAGTTTGAAATGACAGAGTTAGGACACTTGCATTATTTCCTTGGTCTTCAAGTCTTGCATTCCAAAGAAGGTATTACCCTTTCTCAGTCCAAGTATGCCTGTGATATTCTACGCCACTTTCACATGGAAGATTGTAATCCAACCCCTTCTCCCTTTCATTCTGGAGTCAAGATTTCAGTCACTTGTACTACCCCTAAAGTTGATGCTACCTTATACCATCAACTTGTTGGTAAACTTATGTATCTAACCCATACATGTCCTGACCTTTCCTTTGCCATTGGTCTTATTTCTCGATTTATGCACCAACCTCATGAAATTCACTGGAAAGCAGTTAAAAGAACACTTCGATATATTCAAGGTACAGTTCAATTCGGGATTCATTACAGTACAGGAGCCTCTCCATTGTTGATTGGTTTCACTAATTCGGATTGGGCTGGTGACCCTGATGTCGAAAGTCTACTGCAGGATATGTATTCACTCTTGGTTCAGGACCTATTACATGGTCTTGTAAGAAACAAAGTGCCATCTCTCTTTCTTCAGCAGAAGCAAAGTATCATGGTGCAGTTGAAGCCAGCAAGGAAGCCATGTGGCTTCATCAGATTCTGTCTGAATTTGGTCTTCATCAGCAACATCCAACTACACTTTGGTATGATAATCAGAGTGCCATTCAACTATGTAAAGATCCAATTTAGCGTCAACATATGAAACACATTGAGCTCCACATACACTTCATCAGAAAGCTCATTCATGATCGTGTTCTTGAAGTGCAGTATTGTCCAACCAATGATCAACTAGTCGATATCTTTACAAAGGCTCTCACAGAAGCGAAGTTTACCAAACTTCGATCCATGATTGGATTTCAGGAAAGTTATCATTAAGGGGGGATAGGATCTAATGCCTCCTTCCTTCTCCTATTGTGTCACCTTTGTAAATCCTTCAATCCTATCCCAAGTTGTTCTTAAGGGGGGATGTTAGGATATTTCGACACATAGGAAATAGACTTCTTTTGTGTCACCTTTGTAAATACTTCAATCCTATCCCAAGTTGTTCTTAAGGGGGGATGTTAGGATATTCTGACACATAGGAAATAGTTAAGTATAACTTGGTCTAGTGTAGAGTTAGGTAAAGTGTGTTTCTTTACTATGTACATTTGTAACTTATAATCCGACGATCACGATTTGTAGTGATCTGACGATTCACTCTCTCCTCATTATTAATGACACTTGATCTGTGGCTTAACACCCGATTGACCCATGATCTCTATTTAAAGAGCATGGAGGGCCATTTTTCCGGTAACCGTTTATGAGAGAAACATATGCAACTTTTCTTTTTATATTAATAAATTTCCTAAAGTGGCTGTGTTGGCTCAGGCCGTGGACTGTTTCCCTTTTCGAGGGTTTTAACCACGTGATATACGGTGACCTTTTGTTTTTGATCTAAGGAACTTACCCTATAAATTCCTACATATCCTAGATAAAGTGTTAAAGTTGATAAGACAAGATCCGTTGGAAGGTGGGCCTTAAGGAATCCCACATCATCCAACTCAAACATAGAACCAAAAATGATTTGAAGAACCATAATAAAATATTGAAACCATCATGAAATTGCAGAACTTATTGTGAACTTTCCTCTCCATTTGTTTAGTTTTCAAGCAAATATCATGTCCAATTGTGCCAGCAAGCTGGTTTTCACAATAGGAATTATTTTTCTCTTTACTTATTATTATTATTATTATTATTATTAGTATTATTATTATATATATGCCCTACTCTACTTGAAAAATAAATCTCGTTCAAGTATATTAATACTTCCAATGGAACCATGTGCGTAACAAGATGACAAATAAACTCATATGCAAATTTGAAAGATACTCTTTAATATGTACCAGTATATGAGAGACCAACTACCTTGATTGAGATGACGTCAGAAGATACTGAAGAATGGAGTACTAGGATCCAATAATTGTCTTGAACCAAGATTAAATATAATATTGTCTTCCTTGGCTTCCTGCTATCATGCCATACAAGTCTTCAGATGTTGTCTCCATTCATAGAATCTAGTGATAGGCATGCAAGAAATTTTCAATCTCATGTTCCAATAACTTCCCTTTATCAACATGCATCCATGATTCTTGGAAATTGTCTTCTTCTTCTTCTTCTGGTTGTTGTTCTTCAATGGCAGTTGGAGAATCATTTTGAAATACCTCAACATTTTAAGTGGATTAATACCTCAACATTGTAAGTGGATTAATACCTCAACATTGTAAGTGGATTGAGGTGTTTTATTTTTGGGGATATGAAATGGTTGTGCAGGTAGTGGAGTGGGAATGGATCTTTGGGGTGCTTGTGTGGGTGGTAATGGGAAAGGTTGAATTGAGGTCAACTTATGGTGAAACTGATGTTGTGGTGGATGTGAATTGTATGGATAACATTGATATTGGTATTGAGGATCATGAGGAAAATATTGAGGATATGGTGAATTTCCTCTATAAGGCTCTTTCCAACCTTATTTCTAAGATTGGTTTTGAGGTTGGGATTGAGATGGCCAAGGTTTCCAAGGCTGGTTTTGATGTTGGGATTGAGATGTCCAAGGTTGCCAAGGCAAGGGTGTTTACCAATTACTTTGAGATTGTTGTGCATGACCTGAATTCAGAATTAAGGTCTTGCATCATACTAGGTTGATGAGGTTTCCATGGACTTCTTAGAGCTACCTTCTGGTAATGATGGGAAATCTTTAGTACTACGTGATCATGTACATATTTCACAAATTTTAGTGTTATCAAGTGGACATTCATGTAAAGCATGTTTCTTTCTACATTTAGGGAAAAATATAAATGAAGCAACATTCTCAAATTTTTTTCTTATTTTTCATTCTTAGAATATCAGTTTTTTCATTTAAATTACCAAGAATGTCTATCAAATTGTTAAGTTCAATTTGACTTACCAATTATGATGTGAACTTACTTACTCTTGCCATAACTGGATCTTGAGGGGATCTTCCATACTTTACTTTTCCTCTTGATATGTTCTTGCATAGTTCACAAATCTCTTGAAATGGAAATTGAGAGACATCTCCTTTGCTCATTGGGTTAAGAAGATCAATCCATTCATCCCTTATAACTTTTAGTAGGATAGTTCTTAATGTGTCTAATCCTAAATCATGAAATTTAGATATTTTGACATTATAAGTAAATAGATCCTCTAAATCTTATAGGCTTTCATCCTCTTTTTGTTTCATCTTAAAGACTTAATTTCTAAGGTCATGATGTATGCAATAATCTTTATATTTTTCCAAAAAATACTCTTTTCATGTCATCCCATGTCCTTATATAATTTGTTCCTAAAGTCATGAACCTTCTAATAGCTTTATCCTTCAATGTTTCTGGAAACAAACTCAATTTTTGAGTGTGTAATGAGTAGTCATGAGTTCTATGAAGTATTTCAAAATCGAAAAGAAAGGTTTCCGGGTCTTCTGATCTCATACCTTTGAAGTTATGAAGTACGGATGGAGGGATGGTCTTCATATGGACGTTGATATCAATTTCTTGAATGAGAAATACAAAAGGATCTTCCTCATTGTCATCATTTCCAGCCATTTCTTCTACCTCCTTTGTCACCTCTTCTTCTACCTGCAAAAATAAGAATTCATGATGTGGATGTGTGGCTCTTACTACACCACGTGATAAAGTGGGGGTGGTAGGTTATTGAAGTCTTTTTTATTTTATTTTTTTAACATGAATCTACCTCTAGGATGTACCAAAATGATATTAATCTTATGCAACTAAATGAATGCAACTAAGAATGAAATTCAATTGAAAGATAACTCCTATGTATACTTCCCCAACAACGACGCCAAAATGTTGGGTAATTTAATTGACTCTTAAATTACTTGTCATTAATTGTCAAACTCAGGGTTCATGAACTTGCGAAGTATATGTGCACTATATGTGCTAGGATATCTACTCTCAATTCAAATAAACTAATCGAATTGCACATGAGGTTTAAACTTATTTATGACTAAGTTTTGATAAGCATATGCACGTGTTCTGTCTTAAAAGGCCAATGAATTCAAACTCAAAACTTCGAAATTTGAATGAAATTTTAAAGCAACCTATACTATGAAAACTTCAAGATCTATTCTAATTGGACGAGAAATTAAAATATATTGTATAGAAATTAAAATATATTCTACAGAAATTACAAATCTATTCTATCAAACAATGAAAAGAAATCTAACTAGCTGACTTGAAAAAATAAATTTATTCTGTGAAATGTAAAACAATTCTACTCTAATTTTAATCTATGAGACTTGAAATAAAATTAATCTAAACTATTAAATTGAAATATAATTATCAAATTGAAATTACAACTATTCTACAAAACTTGGAATTGAAAGTTATTATAGAAAACAATGAAAAACAATGATATGTTGACAAAATTTCAAGTGCAAGAGCCTCCAAAGATTACTAATGTGTGTATTCTATCAAGAACCAACCATGTCTTATCAAAATGATGACTAGAAAAATCATAAAAATGAAAGAAATTATTGGGAAATACTTCAAAGAAAGTGTTTTTGGATTGTTGAGATTATATTGAGCACTCAACCTGTAACAGACATAAAGCAAGTAAGCAAACTATATTGAAAACAGAGAATTCAAACATACAAAGAGATTGAAAATTAAATCAAAGCGAATACTGAAAAAAAAAAAATTAAAAATTAAAATTAAAAAATTTAAAAAAAAATTTAAAAAAAAAAAAAAAAATGAAATTAAAATGATAAATATATTATCTCGTAACTCCACAGGGGGCCCTCCTAGTGAGTGCGAGGAATTATAAACTCAGATCACTTGATGTAAATCACCAATTTCATTCAGAGTTGCGCCATATTAAAGATTACATTCACTGGGGAAAAAAAAAAAAGATTTTTTCTCCTTCAATCAGCAACAACAATTACAAATTAAGACCATCCTTTATATCTGATCTCTCCTCTCATCAAAGAGACTGCAATTTATAGAGTTTTTAGGTAATTAACAACCTAAGAATTTTCTTGCTTGAGTTTTGGTCATGAGATCATTTTAGATCAATTTTGAAAATAAAATTCAATATTATTTTATGGGTCCTTGGATCAAATATCAACCCAACTATGATAAGAATGATCTCCCTACCACAAATTTTCTAAAGAACAACTTGTTCCATTCTTTTCGGTGACTGGGCGTTGACTGTGAAATTACAAAATTGTTTGCTCACGCAATATGCAAAATAGGGATCCAAATAACCCTTAAAATATCTCAAATGGTACTACATTTGAGAAAAATATGCAATTGGGACCTAATGGGGCTCGTGATGAAAAAACCCATGTTTTTGTTTTCCAAAATTCGTTTTCGTTTGCCCAGAAAACTCGTTTGAAGTTGACCGGTCAAAACTACTACGTTTTTCCTTTGATCTCTTGCTGAAGGTCCACACATGCGAGCGGGGTGGAGTTTGACCAACACAAATCCATATTGGAGCTTCTAGAAACCAATTCCAAGTGTTGAATTTTCTTCTAGAGTGGTGCTACTACCTTAACAATCGAGATAGCTACAAAAATTGACTTGAGCTACAGAATCTTGAACTCGCCAAACTGTCAGTTGTAAAACCAAGAAAATTTCTTTTTAATTCATTAAAAATAATAATAATAATAATAATAAACCATGTAAACATGTTTGCGGGAATTTGGTCCGTTTATGGAGAAATATGGTTAAAAACGTTGATAATGGGTGAATGGAATGATGTGAAAATGGATGGTTTCATCAACAAAATCATGACAAGTGGAGGCCCAATAGTAACTACATGGCTTCTTTCTTTCTCTAAATAATCTTCGAACAGGAACTTGTCTTTCATCATCCTGTAATGTGTCATGAAGCAAAAGTGGCCTCATCCTGGCAGAAGGAGCACATGCAGGAGGATCTAATGGATCCATGGGCTCCATGGGATCATCAACAATGTCTATCTCATATTCAAACACAGAAATACCATTTAAAATATCCATGTCATCATTCTTATTCTCAGGAGGAGGAGGAAGAGAAATGTCCCTTGCTTTCCCAAGAGTAGCAACTTCATCGAACGTTGCATCCCTACTAATTTCAACCTTCCCTTGACCAAGAATATATATTCTAAAATCTTTATAATTTTCACAATATCCAACAAATGTACATTTTCTTCCTATGTCTTCTAGATTGTTTCTTTTATCCTTCGAAACATGAGAATATACAGGGAAGCCAAAGATATAGAGATGGCTAACATTGGGCTTGACACCTGTAAACACTTATTTGGGGGTCATGTTGTCCAATGCTTGATGAGGCACCCTATTTTAAACATATATGGCAGCACCCCAAAGGAATTTCGACAAATTTTGATCATGGAGCATGGTATGAGTGACTTCTACAATAGACATATTCTTTCTTTCAGCTATTCCTTTTTTTTTCAGGTTATAGGGAAAAATCGTCTCTTTCTTAATACCTTCCTTTTTTCAATAATTGATGAACTCGTTCAAAATGTATTCTCCACCATTGTCCAAAATTAAATTATTGATTTTCTTCTCTATTTGATTTTTGACCAAAGCTTTGAAATCCTTGAACATTTAGAAGGCTTCATCCTTGTGCTTTAATTAATATATCCATGAATTTCTTGATAAGTCATTAATGAAAGTGATGTAATAAATATGGCCACTAATAGAATGTACAGGAATGAGAACACATATGTCGGAATGAATGAGATGGAGGATGTCATTTGTCTTTTTCTCGCTAGAGAGGAATGGTCCCCTTGTCTTCTTTCCACTAGCACAACCTGGACATACTCCATCATTTTGGGCTTCAACATCAGTAATACCAGAGACCAATTTATTCAATTTCGGGAGAGCATCATAATGTAAATGGGCCAATCTTTGGTTCCATAACTCGTTTATATGATTAGTATCATGGACCAATTCTATAAGAAGTCTTACAGTAACCCTGTAGAGTCCTTCAAATCTCTATCCTAGTGTGAATTCATCTCTCATAGGTGATCCAACATACCAAGTAAGAACCTTTGCCTTGATGAAGTCAACCCTCATCCCTTTGTCTTCCAAAGCAGATATTTATATCAAATACTTCTTCAATCCTGACACATACATCACATCATGGATCAAAATAGATTCCCCAAAATCCAAACGAAATTTGAATGACCCAAATACTTAAACGAGATGAGTGGAGTTGTCTCCAAGAATAATTTTCAAATTTGACTCCCTCTACCAAATTAGAGAGAACTTCATTATACCTAGAGAAATGATGAGTGGCCCCACTATCAACCAACCAACTATCCCACAAATCCATAGGAGAAGAACTAGTGAGAGAAGAAATAGGAATATATTCAGATTTATTGCAACCTTTACTTTCATACTTGGAGTATCTTGACTTCTTTTGAGGACGATGATCTTCTTCATGATCACTTGGATCATATCTTCTTCTTCTTTCATCTCTTCCATTGTGATCATTCCTTCAATCATATCTTCTTGTTCAATCATCAAACCTATTGTTTTTGCTTCTAGTGTTGTAGCGTGGACCATAGTTCTTCTCGAGGAAATCTCAAGCATAATGACATTTCTTGTGACAATTATAACATTCAATGTGAGATGATGCTCTATCATTCCTTATCTTTGTATTAATTTGATGGACCTCCTTTTCCTTTCTTCTTCTTGTTTTGAGTGTCAAATGCATTTGGCTCTCCCTTTTCATGCTTTTGAATCCTTCCTCTTGATATCATCCTTGATTCTTCTTGAGTGAGATTTCCAACAATATCATCAAAGGACGGAAAGGTATTGTTGTTTCTTATAGTAGTAATGAAGGTTTCCCAAATGGGATGGAGACCTCTAACAGTTACAATCACCAATTCCATAGCAGGTACAATTTCTCCGACTCTTTGAAATTGATCTCTAAGACGAGATATCCTCATAATGTAGGATTACATAAAATCTCCTTTTTCCATCTTCATGTCTTTTAGTTGATATTTCAACGAGATGATTTGATTCAAATTTTTTGACTTCATACATGTTAACTATCTTATCATACACGTCCTCAGAATTTCTCAAATTTCCAAAATATGCAAGTATACTATCTTGTAAACCATAAGCTATAATTTTCCTTTCTTTTAACTCGCCTTTCATGTACTTATTCTTGGAAGCAGTGGAAGCGTTCTCCAGAGGCTCGGGTACTTTTCCTTGAATGTATTCCAAAACATCATTGTTATCAGCTATGATCTCCAACCTGATCTTTCATGCAACAAAGTTAGATCAGTCACCCAAATTTGCATGCTCCTTGAAGAGAGAGGAAGACATCTTGATTTTATAGGCTCCTTCAAATTCCAAAGATGATTTCTTCAATTCTTGTCTCCTTTTGGGCTAGTCCTACACCTTAGCTTTGATACCACATGAAATTTTCACACCGCTCTATGTTGTTTGAATTACTTTTAGCCCAATTCAATTCTCCAATTAGAAATATTTTCAATAACAAGTAATCTTTCGAATCATCAACAACAATTGAAGATAGGATAGTAAATTCTATGACAAAGGATACAATCAACACATCAACAAGAGACACCAAATTTGGTCAAAGATCAGGGGAAAACCCGACAAGGGGAAAACCCTTGGAAAAATATTCTTTTATTAAATTTTCATACAATGTTCAATGGAGAGTA